>JAGFMF010011723.1:1119646-1175976 GCA_019455555.1 Galemys pyrenaicus | reverse complement strand
GGCAGATCAACAGAAGTACACTGCTGAGGGGAGCAGCGGGCACAGCAGGAGAGGTCTGCTGCACCATGTGGGTCCCCTCTCTGGCCGGCAGCAGAGATCGAACTCGTGCTGCAGTGGTTGCGGTTTGCATCATAATGCGTTGCTTAACCCACTGCGCCACCAGGGAGGCCCTGCCCATGTTTCTTAACACATAACTTGAAGCTTTATTTATGGTCGATTTGATAAAACCTTGAGAATCCAGGGGCCTCCCTGGTGGCATAGGGGTTAAGCCTCAGTGCTATCATGCTATTTCTGCTGTGGTCTGAGATGGATCCCCAGCCAGGAAGCTAACCCATGTCGTGTGCAGCAGACCTCTCCTGTCTCACCCACTGCTCCCCTCATCTGTATATTTCAGTAGATCCACCTGTTCTGCCCCCCACTCTGTCTCTGGTGAATCTGCTCACCCCTGCACCTCTGGCCTACACCCCAGTTCTTCTATGCATAAGTAAAATAAATCCTAAAAAAAACCCAAAAACATGAGAATCTAATTGTGTTTATCACACTAAATGAGTTAGTTCCATACACTATGATTTGATTAAATATATTCAAAACTATGTAACAGATTATTAAGGCATAGTAGTTCATGATAACACCAACTTTTCTGAACTTCAGAGTTCCTTGACTCTCTTTCCCTTCCCTGTCTACTTATAACAGTGGTGCTCAGTGTTGGCTGCATGTTAGAACCAACTAGGAAGCTTTAAAAATAAACCTAATAAACAAGGTTCTCCCTGGTGTTGCAGAGGTTAAATCATAGTGCTAACAAGCTTTTCGCCAGCCACTGTTGCATGAGTTTGAGCCCCAGCCAGGGAGCTAACCCACATGGCGCAGCAGACCTCTCCTATCTCACCCGCTATTCTCCTCAGCAGTATATTTCAGTAGATAGTTGAATCCTCTCACCCTCTGAACCTCTGACCTACACCCCAGTTCTTGTATGCATAAATAAATCTTTGGGGCCTTCCTGGTGGTGCATCGGGTTAAGTCTCAGCACTGTGAAGCTATCAGCAGCCCTGCAGCCCCCCACCTCTCACCTGCCCACCTCTGGCCTACATCCCAGCACTTGAATGTATAAATAAATTAATTAAATCTTTTAAATAAATCTTTTTTAAAATAAAAAATAAAAAAATAAACCTGAACAGTTGCCAAATCTGTAGGGATGGCACCTGAGACATATGAATTTTAAATCTTTTCCAGTAATTCTGATGTGTAATAACGGTAAGGGTTGAAAATCACTGACCTTGAAGAATATAGATAAAATGAAATCCCTTTTACTCACAATATGGGTACATTTTGTTAGTCCCTACATTTTGTAAGTGAGAATATAAGAAGTAATAAACTGTCTTGATAATTTGAGGCATGAAACATTCAAAATGAAATATAATTCATATTATTACAAGTTACTGTTGTCAGTTGAAGAAAGCAAAGGTCCTTGCCTTACCTCAGCCTCTTATATTGGCTCCACTGTCTTTCCACAGGCCTTGGTGACATCACACAGCAGTTGAATCAAAGTGAATTGGCAGTGTTATTGAACCTGCTGCAGAGCCAAACCGACCTGAGCATCCCTCAGATGGCACAGCTGCTTAACATCCATTCCAACCCAGAAATGCAGCAGCAGCTGGAGGCCCTGAACCAATCCATCAGTGCCCTAACGGAAGCGACATCCCAGCAGCAGGACTCAGAGCCTGTGGCTTCAGAAGAGTCTTTGAAGGAGGCACCTCCTGCCCCACTGGTTCATCCTTCAGCAGAACAGACAACCCCCGAAACTTCAAGCACACCAGCTGACATGCAGAATATGTTGGCAGTTCTCTTGAGTCAACTGATGAAAACCCAGGAGCCAGCAGGCAGCCTGGAGGAAAACAACAGTGACAAGAACAGTGGGCCACAGGGGCCCCGAAGAACTCCCACAATGTCACAGGAGGAGGCAGCAGGTAAACAGACCGGTCATGAATCTCATTGAGCTCAGGTGCTTTTGATCCTCTTAAATATCTCTTTAACATTTTCTTTTTTATGTCAGTGGCCTCAGTATCAGTTTTCTGTAACCTGGCCTCCAGGAGAACATAGCACCAAGTTAATGTATTTTTTGCCCAGCTTCTTTTATTTTAATTCTCAAAGATTCTTAGAGCACCTCTTATATACTGATTGTTTTTCCTTTTCCTAGGAGATAGGTAAGTAATTCCCCTTTATTCTAAACCCAGGGAAGCCACAACTGTAGCTAGTGATGTATTTTGAACCACTGCGTGTGTGGTGGATAGCTTGTACTACACTTGAAAATCTGGCATCCGAACAAACCATCATCAGATTGTATTCTAGTGTAGTGATGCTATAGATACTAGACTAGTCTTACCTGGAAGATGCAGTCAAGAAAACCCTAATAAAATATCATTGCAATCTCCTGGAGAATAACTTGGGTATATTGATAAGTAGATAATTAAATCATATATTTCCTTTCTATGTAAAAATGATTTCTTTCAATTTTTGTGCCTAAAAGAGAAAAATTGAGTGGACCCCAGATTAGGAAGTGAACATTATATAACAAAGAAATTGACATGACCGCAGCATATTTTTGTTAGAAGGCAAGCTTAAATTTTCTAATCAATTCTGATTCACAGTCTATTTGTAATGTCTTTACTTAACTGAAAGTATTTTCAACTCCTTGGAAAATTTCGCTGTGCATGAAGACCCTATGAATTGGGGAATGAGAAGAGGCACATGGGCTGACGAGGTATACTAACCTTCAACTTTAGGGACCTGCATTTACATTTCATATGGGGTGGTGCAGAAAGTATGTACCTTATTTCCACTGGCAGAGGGTCAAATATATAAGCTGTTTTTCATGTATAAACCTGTTTAAAACTGGAAGATAACATAAATAAAATTAATCCTCTTGCTTTACAGATAGGAAAACTATAGTCAAGGGGGTTAAAATAAGCCTGTCTATGGTCTCACCACTGGAAGCATATTATTGGTAGAAGCAGAACTAGAACTTGTTTCTTTTCAATTCACTTTGCTACTCTCATACAGATAGCAGTTATTTTTAAGGGACTCCAAGACACAGAATGACAGAGAAAACTAATGAAAATCTAGAATTAGTGTAGGCCTCTTTATCTCATCTCTCATACCCTGTTTCTCTTCCTTTTTTATCCAAAACAAAATCCAGCTATAATCAAAAAACCTGAAAGAAACAGTTCAAATCAGATATCATAGTAATTGAAAGATAGTCACTGAATTATTGAGCTAACAAACTGTCAAATGGTAAAGTTTAACTAAAGTTAAGAAAGGCCTATGGCCAGAAATTGTTGGATTTGCTTTTCAGAGAGTAAAAATGTCATTTCTAATTTTTATAGTTACCCTTGGATTATCCAGTCTCAGTTTCCTGTTTCTCCTTATTTTTGTTTTCCTCAGCTGCCTCTCATTTTGCCATTTTACTGTTCATTTTTACTTCCACCAGAGGGCAGACTTAATAAGCCAGAGAAGGTGACAACCTATCACTTTGTGTACAGTTTAGTACTCTGTACTTTTTGGGAAAGGATGTGGTTGAGATCTAATGAATCATATGAAATTTTTAAGGTATTTGTACCTTTCATTAATACCCCCTCCATTAGTATAGGTAGTATCATTAACACTTTAAATCTTGTAACAGTATAATTTTTTGTGACCATTTTTTAATTTCTTTAAAAAGTTTTACTGACTTTAGTAATTTTTTTCCAATCTATCTACTTTTTCTACTTTGAAATCGTTTCTGTCCTCATTCATGTGAAAGAATTTGAGCTCAAGGATTAGTTCTGTTGAAACACAACTAGGCTGTTTGCAGAAAAGGTAATATTTAAATATGACAAGTAGTACAACTAGAAGAATATGTTTAGTTTTACCCACTTTTACAGTTGGAAATTTTTAAAGTTGTTTGTGCTCACTATTCAAAAATAAACAACCTAGTATTCTATTTCATGTATTTCCAAAAGTATTTTAAGAAATAACTGGTAACTGTGATGTTCTTAAGATACATAATTGTAAACAGCAAAATGCTCTGAAATCTGTAGATCTTTGTAGTACAGTTGGTGCTCTTTTTTCAGGATATTCTCGAAGTTGTCGGTTTTCCATAGCTAATTTTTTCCACTTAAATTCATTTGCTCTATCACTAGTCAGCCAATCAATTAGTATATAGTCAGTTATATATGTATAGGGTGACCAACTCCTGTCCATGCTATACCTTCAGTTTTAAAAATGAAAATTTCCAGCATGGGAACCTCCTCAGTCCTGGCCAAACTTGGACAATTGGTCACACTACTCGCATGTTAAATACTGCACCAGTTCTCATCTTTCCACTGCACAAATCAGCAATTTGTAATGTTTTCATCTGCACACTATGGGAATATGTGTTTTACTCATTGTCTTTGCAGAAGTATAACTGTAGTAAATACTGCTATCAAAATATCTAATTATAATGAAAAATTATTTTTGGCTTGTCTGAGTAATAACTTTCTGCCCCTCGCTCAGATAATAAAAATTAACTCTATGAACATTTAAAAATATGCTTCCATAGGGAACAGAAAGATCAGTCATTTTGAAGATATCCCAAAGCATTAAACCTTTTCTTCAGCAGAATGACTCCCAGGTCTCTAAAGGCTCTGTTCTGACTGTACTTGGTTTTGTATATCCTCAAATTCATGCCATTTTACATCTCTACTCTCCTACCGTAGCAGTTCATTATCAGTGATTGCCATGCATGGTTGCCATGCTTAGTCAGCATAGGCAAAGTTGACCAGTAGTGGGAGAAAAAAAGGACTGAGGAGTGGTTCTAGAAAGACAAGGTCTTTGGAAAGACAGTGTAGTATTAGTTCAATATATTTATAAATACTAACTTCTTGTCACTGCCTCTGAGAAAACCATGTTTGTCAACAGCTCATTTTGCATGACACTGCTATAGTGATTTTTTTTTTTTTTCAGAGCGTGGAGAAAATACAGGAGGTTGGGGGAAAAAGTAGAAAATTATGATACAAGATTGCTTTAGTCTACAGTTAATTACTGTAAATAGGAAGTTGAATGACAGTATGGTGGTTAATACCCCTTTCTTCAGGATGTGATTATGGGGAGAGGACACTGAAGTTTGGAGAACCAAGTGTATATTTATGCATGATGGTAATGAAAGGTTTTTACTTTATTTCATCTCTCCTGTATATTCTTTAAGTTCTATTTCAGGTGTTAATCTTATATCATCAAACGATCTGTAAAATGTGTTAGCTAAGTCCATGGAAGGTCTCCTGTTGTTCAACAAGATTATGTTCTAGAATGTGACCACAGCATGTATATTGTTTCCTCTCATCTTCCTTCTTTCCACTTTATTTTCACTAATGTTTTGATCCAACAGCGGAAAGGGGTGGGAAATTGCCAACAGCCTACATTTTAGAACAGTTCTTTAAGGAAGGAAGTCTCAGACAAAAATCAGGACAATTATTTGAAACATATGATCATTTACACCAGTTGTTAGATCTAGAATGCAATTGTTTTACTTTTAATCTCTTGATTTTATTTATAAATTGCAATTTCCTGATCCCAAGATTTTATTCTTTTTTATATATATATACACATATATATATGGTTACTTATATTGATATTTGTTTATGTTGGGCAGTGTGTGTGTGTGTGTTTGTGTTTATAATCACATGTGATTTTTAAGATGGTGTTTAAAAGAAGTAACCCTTCCACAGCATGTCCTCCTCACATTCTTCCACCAGAGAAGAGGCCCCCTGAACCCCCTGGACCTCCACCGCCGCCACCTCCACCCCCTCTGATTGAAGGCGATCTTTCCAGCGCCCCCCAGGAGTTGAACCCAGCCGTGACAGCCGCCTTGCTGCAACTTTTATCCCAGCCTGAAGCAGAGCCTCCTGGCCACCTGCCACATGAGCACCAGGCCTTGAGACCAATGGAATACTCCACCCGACCCCATCCCAACAGGACTTACGGAAACACTGATGGGCCTGAAACAGGGTTCAGTGCTGCTGACACTGATGAACGAAACTCTGGTCCAGCCTTGACAGAATCCTTGGCTCAGACCCTGGTGAAGAACAGGACCATCACAGGCTCTGTGAGCCACCTTGGGGAGTCCAGCAGTTACCAGGGCACAGGGTCAGTGCAGTTCCCAGGGGACCAGGATCTCCGTTTTGCCAGGGTCCCTTTAGCATTACACTCGGTGGTTGGGCAACCATTCCTGAAGGCTGAGGGAAGCAGCAACTCAGTGGTACATACAGAGAACAAATTGCAAAACTATGGGGATCTGGGGCCAGGAACTACCGGGTCCAGCAGCTCAGGAGCAGGCCTTAACTGGGGGGCCCCAGCTCAGTCTTCTGCTTTTGGAAAACTCTATCGGGGACCTACAAGAGTCCCACCAAGAGGGGGAAGGGGGAGAGGAGTTCCTTACTAACCCAGAGACTGATTTCAGTGTCCTTCCCTATCCATCCTTTCCATCTAGTCCTCTGAACCTTTAATGAAATCATTTGTCAGAGTGAGGTAATCATCTGCATTTGGCTACTGCAAAGCTGTCCTTGTATTCCTTGCTCACTTGCTACTAGTAAGTGACTTAACAATGATGTTGGCACCGGTTCCCCTAGATGGGCTATAGCCAGAACATTTACTTCAACTCTACCAAGTAGATATAAGTAGAGAATATGGAGAGGGTCATTAAATTGAAAAATAAATATTTTATTAGTTCATTGCCTGCACTTCTTGAGCAGAAGAAAAAGAAGAGTTTCAATTTTGAGATGGCTCAGGAGAGACTCTCTTTAAGTTTTTAAAGTTTTTTATAGTTTCTTTTAACTTTTTTTTTTTTTTTTTTTTTAAGAGAATAGTGTTCACAAAATTTGAGCTGCTCTTAGGCTTTTGCTATAAGGGAAACAGAGTGACCTGGGTGATTTAAATAAATGTTTCCTTTCTCTCCACCATCTTACATCTTCGCTTTCAAGTGAACTCTTTGTTTTCTTTTTTTTTTTTTAAGCCCACATTGAGCATCTTGAACATACCTTTTTTCCAAATAAATTACTTGTTTTCAAAGTTTATTCTGCTTTTACAAAAAACATGCCCTATCTCCCTGCACATGAAGCAGGTTATAGAAAGTGACATTCCTGGGCAAGTAGGTAGACTATTAGCTTCCCTCTTTTAACTCCATTTCTGTAGTTTCTCTCTTTCTGTCTCTCCCTCCCTCCGCACTTCCCTCCCTCTCTCCCTCCCCTCTCTCTCACTCTCTCCTTTCTTGTCTACTTCCTTCTCTCCCCTATTTCACTCTCTGAGGCATTTATTTGGGAAAAAATTATTCTTCGAGATGCCCAAGAACCTGGGATAATTCTTTACTTTTTTTGAAATAAAGGAAAGGATTCAGACTTCTATAATGTTCTCTGTAACTCTTCAATTCTAAAATGGTTTTGGTTTTTTTAAAACCATGTTCTGATGGTGAAGTTGATTTATAAATACAGACAACATAGGACATTGTTGCTGAGCTGGGGTTAGAGATGATGCCTCCATACATAGAGGGCTAGTAAGAGCAGTTAGCATATTGTTTACACATATATTTTTATGTCAAAAAACTTTGAAACAGAGCATTGTAATATTGTCAAAGAGAAAAAAACATCTTGAAAATACATGGAAATGTGACTTAGTTTAGGGTGGATATTTTTCTGAAGATATATCAATACCTGAGACCTTTTTTAAAAAATAATTTTAAAAGAGCAGACCATAAGAAAGAACAGTATTGACATATACACATCTCAGCATGTATATCCTGCCAATTCTTATAGGGATTTTCCTCCAGAGAGTTTTGGTTTTGGTAAAAGGGGTTAAATTATGACTTCATGGCAAGAACCTTGCCTTATGATGAACAGGAAATGGAAAAGGGAAAGGCTTTTTGGGTGGAATAACTTGGGGAGGTTTCTCATTCTGGCTTCCATTTCTGTGTGAGTACCAGCATATAGATAGAGTGTTTTAAAAAATACACATTCATATAAATTATCTTCACAGACTTAGATCTTTGTGAAATGTAGGTTTAGCCCCCTTTTACAAAAAAAAAAGCAAGCATGCTTCAGCATCTTGGAGAATAGTTTTCAGAATTCAAGTGAAGTTTCGTGTTTCAATGCCAAGTTCTTATATTAAAAAATAAAAAAAACTATTGTAAGAGAAAGGTGCACTAATAAAAAAAAAAACACTTTAAAGAAATGAAAGAAGAACCCTCTTCAAATACTTATGTGAAGACTATTTCCCCTGTTACTGAAATAGGTAGTTATCGGTGTGTGTATTTCTTTATTCTCTGGTTTTTGATCTGACCTTGCCCTCAAGGTCAAACTGATTAGAAAGAGAAACTTCTAGCCATTTTGGCATTGATGGCTTTTTATAACAGTGTGTCCAATTATATTTGTTAGACTCACTGACTCAATAATTGGTAAATTTCATTAAAGTTTATCTGAACCTTTTGTCTGTTGACTTCTTAGTCCTCAGACATGGCCTTTGTATTTTAGAACATTTGAATTTGAGGTATTGGGCCCCACTCTCCCATTTTTGATTAAAGAATTTAAGCCTGGGATACTTTCAAAAGTATCTGATGACAAAAACTGGTTTCCCATCAAATATGAATAAAATTCTATATATATTTTAATTGTATTTTGGTTATCAACAATCATCAATAATGTTTTTCCCTCCCTACCCTTTATTTTTAATTATGCCAAATATGCTAATATGCTTAAGTCTCCATCCCCCCCACCCCCTAATAGGGAAGAGGGTGAGTGTATGTGTGTATGTGTATGTGTGATCCCATCTCATTCCCATCCCCTATTTGGGGACTCTAAAATGGAAAAAAAAAAATAAAAAGTGGTAATTTTGACTTTCTAAAGCAGAGGAAACAAGAAACTCACTTAAATATCCTGGAATCTTTGTGGAGGAAGAAAAGGTATTTGCTAATATTTCAGCTATGTTATCTATGAACGTGATGGAAGTAAAGGTTTGGCAGCATTTCAACTTAACTGTTAGAAAGGTACAAACCCTCATATTTAAAAGTGGTTTTGGTTTTGTTTGGTTTTAATTGTTGTACCATAGGAGATATTAAGACCATTAAATACATTTTGAACAGACAAGAAAACTGTTCACAAATGAGAGGTAAAATTGTTTTGACCATGATCATTTTTGTGTTTTTTCCCAACAAATTTGCTTGACCCAGTTTATTTTTTTTAACTGTCCTTAATGATAAGGGTTTGAAGATGATATCAAATATGTGTTTGAAAGCAGGGCAGTTAGCACAAATTTGTAAGCAGGACTTCTGTTAGCTTATGCCATAGACATCACCCAACCACTTTGTGTGTGTGTCTGTGTGTGTGTGTGTATATCTCATATATATATATACACACACATATAATACATATATAGTTACAGTACTAAAATGGTTACCAGCTGGTTTTGAGAGAGAATGCTGCATCAAAAAAAGTGTCAGTTGCCACCTCATTCTCCCTGATTTAGGTTCTGACACTGTGTTCCTTTCTCTCTCATTTTTTGCCCCCCTCCTCCCGTTGGGTGTACCTTGTCTATGTACAGATATTTTGTAATATATTAAATTTTTTTCTTTCAGTTTATAAAAATGGAAAGTGGAGATTGGAAAATTAAATATTTCCTGTTACTATACCACTTTTGCTCCATTGCATTTACTTCTCAGTCTGTACCCTCTGAGTAGATTTAATTATGTATAGAGGACATTTTTCCTCCACTTTATCTTAGGGATACTTTGTCTCAGACTGCTGTATGTAGACCAAAAAAAGAAAAAGGTTCTCAGGATGTGAAGAGGTTCTTAAACAGACTAGGAACTAGAGAATAAAAAAAGTTGGGGAAAATTGTAAGATGTGATTTTTTTTTTTTAAGTAGAAACAGTTACACAAATAATGATGGTGCTAGGCTTTTAAAAGAGTTGAGTTTCATGTACCCCGTCTCCTCCTGAAAGGAGAGGTAAGTGGGTTTGAGCTCAGCTATTGTCAAGGGAAGTTGGTAACAGACTGTTTAGATCAAAGAGTAGATCCTCCTGGGCCCTTACCTCTGTCAGCATGGGGATTAGTGTTCTAGCTTTGTTTACATTTCCTGAGGCATTGTCCAGAGAATGAGTCAAAAGTTGTTTTAAAAGTAAAATTCCTCTTATTTACAAAATCTTTGCTACCTAAATCTGAAAGTAGAATTGCTTTCCTTTCTCTTTCATGGTTTAGGGTACTGAGCTAAATATTCCCTTGTATGTGCTGCAGTACTGCTAATGATGATGTAAGAAGGCAGAGAGCAAACAGAAACCCAACAGAAGACAGAAAGGGAAAAGATTTCAGGGAGTTGTGAATGGGGTGAGCAGTCATCAAATTAAGGGGCACACAAACTAAGGGAAATGAGGAAGAAGTTGTACTTTAAAATGTAATGATGATAGCCTGTTTTTGAATCTTCAAAATTTGGGGCAACCAATGGACTGTTGCATCTATACCTAAAAGAATGGAGAGCACAAGACTATTCCAACTTCTGGAATTCTGTGTTCCTGGTTAGGCGCCAGAGAAAAGTTTATTTTCAGTCTATATTTTGCAAGTTCATGACTAGGAGTGTAAACTTCAACCTGCTGAAGATCTCAGTGGCTGTTTTTTCATGCTGTGCCTATAGGTTCAGGGCCTAACTAACCTGAACTTTTTTCTTCCACATCCAAGGCTATTTCTAACTAAAAACCATACTGTTCACTATCTAAATTTCTTAGGCACTACTTTTCCTCCTAGACATACATCCTTGACTATATGCCTTAAGAAAGTTAAGTGTCTCTGGTGCTGAGATTTCCATTGTTATTAAAGGTTGCCCTGTAGCTTGACTGACCCTTAGGTACTGAGTTACTTCTCTGTTAACAGTTGTCATTCTGCAGGGCTGGAGATAGAAGTGGAGCATTCAGAAGTGAGGAAATGTTCAGCCATTCCAAGGTAGAGGCAGAAGTGTGTGCTAGGTATTCTTAGTTCCTAGGAGGCAAGATGAGCATTCCTGGACACTGGTCACTTTCACTGTCCAGGTGTGACATTTCTCATATATAGGAATACTCAGAAGTAAAAACTTCAAATCAGGATAGACTTTGAGAGAAAGTAATGACTCTTGAAATTGCTGGTGTTCCTCTTCCACTCCTCACCATAAGCAGCTTTATTTCCATCCACTTCTCATTTCTTAATTTTCTCTCTCCCCATTCACTACCCAACTCCTACTTGAGGCCTACCAGAGGTCTTGATAACTTAACCCTGCAGGGGAGAGTTACTGCTGCTTCATAGTTTTGAAGCATAATGAGAGGTAATTCAGAAGAAAAATAGTTCTTCCAGATCTTCAACTAATGGGATGGGAGGTAAAGGAGAAAGTGAAATCACTATGGTTTCTTACTGCTAAGAACTATAAAGAGAGCTTTATATGGTATGTGGGGTACTAGAGGTTCCTTTACTCATCTAGGAAAGGCAGTGAGTCTCAACCTTCATCGCTCCGTCTTCTTCCCTCATATCCTGAGACATTTTTCACTGATGACATTTCTGAGTTCAGTTGCAGATGGTGTCTGTGGGAAGTAAAGCTTGGTGAGAAGAGGGACCTGCTATCCATGAAAGCACATGAGGGCTGCCTTGATGCCCTGATGATTAATCTCTTGGATGCCAAAGTGCTTTGGTCACTGCATAGCTCACTCATCTCTGTCTTAAAAATTAGTAGTCTAAGACTGAGAGTTACAGGCAGAGTTGAGTTCAATCTTCAATGTTCTCTAGGATGGCTACTTGTTAGTAAAAATTCTCAATATGCAGCCCTCAGCTGCAGCCTTCTGGAATAAGAAGGTATGGCCAGGAAGTAAATTCACTTAGATATAGGTTATCTGGGGCCTGGAAATAGGTTTTTGGATGTTTTGCTGTGTCTTGGTTGTGAAATGGAATTTAGTTCTAAAGGAATGAAGGCTATTTTGTCTAAACTGATCTGAGGTGCGGAGGCCACTATAGAGAGACAAAGTCTACAGTGTAGCAGTCAGCTAAGTGAAGAGCAAAGCCACCTTCTTGGAGTGTGTATTTACCTTAAGTAGCCAATGACATGGGCTCTCTCAGGGAGGAGAGCCTTCTTCCTCCTGAATCCCTAGAATTATTAACACCCTGTAATGACAGACTCCCTTGGACAGGGCCAGCTTTTGGACTGACAACTTTCCCCACCAAGGCTAATGCAACCTTGAATGCTTTTGACCCTAGGAAAAAAGGGATGGAATTCAAATACTTAGGAACCTCATCCTTTTTATAAATTTGGGGACTTCTGAGTTTGGCCTTATGCAAAAATTTACAATTTCTGTTAGGGGAACCAAAGGTCTCATAATAAGCAACAGGAGGAGATGGGAAGAAGGGAGAATTGTGTGGTTTGGTTACTGGGCTGCAGATACTTAAGATCTAGTTACTTGTAGAGGAGAGGTAGGGAGGTGAAATGGAGGCGGGGGAAATATGGGTGGGCTAGTGAGTTGAGGGATAATTGCCTTAAAGTTTCATGACTCAGTTCAGGGAGGTACCATAAAACACCACTGTAAATTTCCCTTTGATTACAATAGTGTTACCCTTTGCCTAGAGGATGGGCCTAGAACCCTTATCCTGGGGAATGCTGTGAGGACATTTTACTTGAAAACCTAGATTATAAACCTATTATTATAAACTTTAGCACTGTTGTCCACAGTTTAAAAGAACAATTCAGGAACAAAGGAGGGGAGTGATTTTTATATTTTTGGAGTTTTGAAACTCCTGTAACCTGGAAGCTACTATTCCTTCTTTATCCAAGCAAAGGTAGTTTCTAGAAGCGCAAACAAACCAGCTCATATGAATTAGAGTTACAGAATATTTAGCAACTGCAAAAGGACATTAGTGTGTCTAAACTAGTGCCTTCTTTAGCCAGAAAAGTAAACAAACAGTGTTTGGAGAAGGGAGAGAAAGAGAAGGGACATACTTGGGACCCTGCATGGTGTCAGGCACTGGGCTAAGCACATTGCTTCTGTTATCTTGATTCTTAAAACACCTTACTGCTCAGGGGTGGGAGGAAAAAGGCAAATCCCTCTTATTACCCTGACTGACAAGAGACAATGGGCAGTGGAGACCATTTTTTCCTGTCTAAACTAGGGGAAGTGAAGAGTCAGCTTTTGAGAGAGAATTTAAGTACTGAATTCTTGAAAAAGACTTGTGAACAACTAACTATTCCTAGAGACCCTCCAAAAATGTGAGTCAAGTAAACTAGAGGCAGGGCTGGTAGACAACAAGATCACTCTTGGTTCTGAGGTTGGTTTTCATTCTAGAAAATCAGGTCATGACCTGAAAATACAGGATTAATCTTAGAAATGAGCAAAATGGGGCTTCTTATACTAAGGAGCCTTCAAAGAAAGTTATGTTTATATGCTATGAACCAAGGAGATAAATTTGTTTGGTAACCAGTCTTTTTTTTGGGGGTGGGGGGTGGGGGGTGGGGAAGGGGACGGGTGTTGTGTTGTTTTGTAATACTTTGAATTTTTAAATGATTTGTATTTTGGAAAGTCCCAGTGCCAAGTCAGTGTTAGTAGGGGCAGGCAGCAGCCTGAAAATTGAAGGAATAACACTGAATTCCTTATAGATCTTTGCTGAGATATCCCAAGAATTATAGCATGAGGCTGCTTGACTGGAGAGCAATAATAGCAGCAGAGTCATGTCCGGAGTACAGGGCAACTTCTGGGGGGAACCAAGGGGAGGCTCCCACCTTTAGGAAGTTTCTGGGACTAGTGAGAGATGAAGCTTATACCCGGGTGGGAAATGGGGAATTGGTATTTATAAGCACCTTTATGTAGGTTATAAAATAAAACAGCACCCTAGTACTTATGGAACTAAAGCAAAACAATAAGGAGAAGTCTAGCAAGCCAGAGGAGATTCTTTGAAGGTAATGAAGACAGGGGCATAGGAGAGAGAAAGGTGATGGCCAAAGAGGGAAAACATACAGAAGAAGGTTCACGTGTGTTTTGTGCAGAAGGCTGTGGTTGTCCAGGGTGGGTAGTGAAAGATTATTGGGAAGTGAAGTCAGAGGAGCAGTCTTGTTGGACTGAATGAGGAATCTGAATTTCATTTGGTAAGCAGTAACAGGGAGCAGAGCGTGAGTGCGGTGTGGAGGACTTTGACAGCTGTCCTGGGCCGAGAAAGCAGGAAAACTTTCTAGGATATGGTTCTTGTCCAGATGGGAGACACTGAGGGCCTAGACTGGAGTGGATAAGGAGAATAAGAAGGAAAGCAGTAGGCACCTAGAAACTAGCAAAACTTGATAGGGTACGTGTGAGGAAGGGATCAAAGCTAGGGTGAAGATAATAATTCCTGGATAAAGTGTGTCATTGACAGTGATGGACTCTTGGGAAGAGGGTGCTGCTTTGTGGTTTTTGAAAAGTAGGAAGCGTTTACCAGGTGGCAGGATGTGTCTGTGCTCGGCATGGTGGAGTCCAGCAGGAGGCACTGTCTGCGGAGCAGTAGAGCAGTGTGTGCCCCAGTCTCCTATACTCTGCCTTTCCAGCTTTGAAGGCAGGTGAGAAAGAGTGTTGCTAGGATCTGTCCTCAGGCTTCAAGAATGCTACCCACTCCAGATTTGGGGGAAAAAATACCATTTTTTGCCAGTTTCTTTCCCTTTAATGCTTTGAAAATGGGGGTAGGGTGGGGGTGGGGGGGTGACTAGCTGTGGCAGCGCGCGTGCCTGTGGATGCACAATTCTCTGGCTTGATTCTTGGAAGGTCTTTTTCTGTCCCTCCCTGGGGGTCATTTGTATCTCTGGTTCCAGCTCCCAGAGCCATAAAGTGGGAGCCCCCATTTATTAATTGGGTTGGGACTGGGGAGGGGGTCGGCGGGGGACTCTTTAGTGTGGCAGGCAGGGGTCTTCCCGAATGAGCCCATTAGCCAGCCCCAATGGCAGCTGAAACGGGGCCGCAGCCAACTCCTCTCCGTTTCAAAAACCCTCCATCGCCTGCAGCAGATCAGAACAAGGCCTGCGGGAGCCCTTAGCTTCTGATTGCAGCTGTGAGGAAGGACAAAACAATTTATAGGAAGCCAAGTAGCTCCTGTCTCACTGCCTCTTCCTCTCTGACTTTGGGGAGGCTGAAAACTGGGATGTGCTGTCTCCTCTTACCATAGCTTCTCACAAGGCACGTACAGGCCTCAAGTAGGAGAGAACAGGAGTGAGTTTATGTGCATTGATTGGGCATTTATGTTGAGACTCTGGATGTATTTGCACGTGTCCTTGCTTTCTTCTTCCAGCCACACACAGTTGTATTGGATAAGCAGCCACTACTTACATGCCACTCCCCAGGGCAGAGCCAAGTGTGTGCTCAGACTCTTAAATAGTCTGAGGTATGTGTTGGGGGGTGGGGGTGGGGTGGGGCAGGCTTAGCATACTCTCCTGCTTCAGACCTGCCTTATCAAGATTCAGGGTTGGAGTTAGATTACCTTTTAAACATCTTTTCTTCTCAATTGAAGGGGTTTGACTTTTAAAGGAAGGCCTCCTACTGGGCTGACTTGTTTGTCCCTTTAGTTGAACCAGCAAGAGAGAAGCAGTCTTGAGGGTGGCGGGGAGAGTGAGGGAGGGAGCTTCTTTGTGCTGTGACCCAGAAAGAAGGTGTGAAGAGCAGAGAGTCTCACTTCCTGGTGGAAGTGTCTTCTCCCTTGTGGAGTCATAGATGGTCAAAGCTAAAAAAAAATCCCTAGAGATCCCCTAACTCCACCTCTCAGTTTACTGAGCAGGAAACTGAGGCTTTGGGGAAGGAAGTCTTGCCCCAAGTCTCACTGAGTTAGTCAGAGGCAGTCGACCCAAGACTAGAACCTGAGAGTTCAGACTCTTCACCTCCAGGAGTAGAGTCCTTCACTCCTGAGGGCCCTGAGCTTCCTCAAGAAAGGAAGGTGAGATTTAGAGGGGGGCGGGACACGTTGAGGGGGAAAAGCAGATTTAAAAAAACAGTAGAAAAACTTAAGAGGCTTTATATATTTTTACCTCAAAGACTGATCTTACAGTGGCCCATAAAATGTACCTGGGTAATTTCTATTAGAGCCAAAGAGTTCGGTTCAGTGGGAGCCAGTGGTCAAAATTACCCCAAAGCTCAAGGAGCACTTTGCTCCCATCTCTGAGGTTTGGGGCACTGGAACAATCTCAATTCAGGCCTCTTTACATGACAGTGGGTCTATATTGAAAAGTAAAATCAGAAGGAAGGAAGGATATACTTATCTTTGGGGAGAGAAAAGGAGTCTGAATGAGAAAAGGGATTACAGAGTTCTGAAGTGAGATATTCTCTGAGATTATGGGACATGGAGGGAGCGCAATTCCTCTCCCTTATATACATATATATATTTTTTAGTTCTGAGTTGCTGGTTTCCTCCTTTACTGAGGCAGAAGGAAGGCGGTATGTAGTACTCCATAGCACTGTATGGTACACCCAGTGGGCTGACATGTGTGGCTAGTCATGTAGATCCCCTCACTCTGGGGCTGAGACCCACCCCTCCTCTGACCTCCTGTACATATCTGTAGTTCCTTCAGTGCTTGCTTCCTGAGCATGTGAGCCTGGGAGCCGATGGTGAGCAGAGCATCACCCCTGCATCGCCTTACATCACTCCAATGCTGAAAGGTGCCTAGGTTGAAAGCAGAGTCTTGGAGAGAGAAAAGCAGCATGGGCAGCTTCGAAAGAGAGTGATGGTTACAAGGTGGGGGGGTCAAGGGGTTGCAGAATACTGTCTACTGATGACAGAAAAATAGATCCTAGTACATCCTGCACCCTTTCCCTTTCGTACCCTGACTGATAGCACAGGGGTGTGGAGTTGGGCCCCCTACCTAGAGGATGTGTCTACTGGGGTCTTCTGACCCCTGCCCAGATTACAAGTCTGCTGTCCTGACATCTCCTGTCTCATAGATAATGACTTTTTTTTTTTTTTTTTGCCTCTGGTTCCTTCTTGAAGAAGCTGTTTTATACAAGAGAACCTCGAGTAGAAGCTGATGATTTGATCTAGAGCTCAGTGGCCTCTCCTGAGTCACCTTCCTGCATTAACCTTGAACCTTCTCTCTCTTTACAAGTCTGAGTTTCATAACCTTCCTGTCTGTTGAATGCCTGGCTTCCCTCTTAAGTATAGGAAACTTGTTTTTTCCTTTCGTCAGCCTGGAGGCCAGTTCCTCCATGGTAGGAAACTTAGACGAGTTATAGCGTCCTCTGGAAACATACTTTAGTTCATTTGAATCCTCCTTGAGTTCAGGGTTGAGAGTAGAAGAGCAGTGACCGTCCCTGTTACCAAGCGACGCTGTGCTCCCTGGGCAGAGACCCTCTTGGGGGTCTGATCTCTTGTCTCATATCTAATGTAACCTGTCTTCCTTTACAGGTGGCAGCGGCAGAAGGAGGGATGGCCCCTGAGGAACTGGGTGATGTCCATCAGTCACCTGGCATCTGGAGCCCTGGCAGAGTCAGTCTCTTTCACAGACTCTAAAGCCAGGTAGGGATCAGAGGCTGTTGGCCTGCTTTTGTAAAGGGATTTATTCTCTGTCTCTCTTTCTCTGTGTCTCTCTCTTGCTCTCGCTCTCTCTCTCTCTCACACACACACATACACAGAGTCTCAGGGAAGTTTGTTATTTCCAAAGATCTCCAGAGGAGTTTCCTTAGCTTTTTTATTCGGCTCTTTTATGGTGTCCTGATTAAGTAGGTGTCCCTCCTAGCTACTGGTACCAGCAGTCATTTCATTCCTGGTCTTTCCTCTTGACCCTCTCTGCTGATGGACGTTCCTCGACCATGCGATGCTGATGTTGGTTGCTCACAGCCTTTCCTCTGCAACACCTGCTCCGCTCAGCCATTTCCTCACACACAGCTCTGCCTCCTCCTTTCCCAGTAAGCTATTCTCTCTTCCTTCTTCTGAGTCAGGAAGTCATCTCCTCTTACTACCTCTCATCAGCTTCTCCACTTCCTTTCCAGGTTTGATGGGAGACCCCAACTGTCCAAGCACTGCGAGAGACACCAAAAGTAGAGGCCTCCAGGCCTGCTTCTCTACATCCTCAATGCCCACAACCAGACAGGTCACCAGCCTCCAGTGCCCATCCCATCCTTCCTGCTGCCAGGTAGGTATGCTCCTCTCCATACCCGCCAGCCCCAAGTTGGGCCATTTCTACTTGGGAGTAATTCTCTTTTTTGTTAAACATCTCCAACAAGAGAAGGCCTTGGTGATTTATCTCCTGCATTGGTAACTTCCTAGTCTCTAGAGAAACTTTCGTGATGCTAAATCTCCATCCCTTTTCCTATAGTTCAGAACAAGTTCTTATTTTTTAGTGGGTGTGGGAAGAGGAGACTGGTAAATGGATGGCATTTGACTCTGGAAGGGTTGGGGGTGGGGGGTCTAGTAACAGGCAGTTCTCTGGGGCCTGAAGGTCTGAGGTTCCAGATGTACATTCTTGTAGACCTGGATCTTTTGAGGCAAAGGCTTTTATCTGGTGACTATTCGCCAGGACAAGGAGCTCAGCTCTGAGAATTTGTTTTTGTTCATTCCTAGACATGCCCAGGGAGTAGAGACTGCATTGCTGTGGAGAATGCATAGCAGGGCAGAACCCGCTGCTAGGTGACACCCTATCTCAAGCTCAAGTGGCAGCTTGTGCAGCACCTCTACAGGCTTGGCAGGGGGGCCAGTGCTCTCCTGCCTCTCAGGCATTAGAATGTCATGAGCTTACCCTCTTGACTTTAGGCCCGCTCTCTCAGCAGTGCCTCTCTGACCCCTGCAATCCAGACAGTACTAGAGGCAGGCCTAAGTATGTGCAGGCTCTGGGCAAGGTACCTGGTGGGTGCAATACCTGGAGTTGGAGATGAAGCAGGTAGGGTGGGTGGATGGAAGGATAGGGCAGGTATTAGAATGCAGGTGAGAAACGTGAAGTAACTTGATGACACAGAGCACCAGTATTTATAACCCAGAGCTCCTCTCAGCACCACACATGCCTGATGGATGGCTCAAAGCCGCTGGGCCACAGGGCAGCTGCAGTTTTGGTGTCTGCCACACGAGGGCGCTGCTGACCAATTCAAACTCATGTCTCTTGAAGGACAGAGTTTGGGCAAGGGGGAAAAGGGGACAGACACACTGTCCCCCAGACAGGAATTTGAAACACACACCCCCACTCCAGAGACTCTGAGAATTGGGACCAAAGAAACCCTTAGGGTACATAGCACTACTTGTTCTTTCTAATGACCTGAGACCCTGAACACTGCTCTAGTGATCTGACCTTTTAGTGGGTTCCCATCTGAATGGAGGAAACCCCCAGCTCTAGGTGCTGAATTCCTTGCACAGGTACTCCTTTCCAGCTGGCCATCCCACAGTCCTCTTGCCCCCACAGCTGTCACTTTCCAACCCAGAGAATAAGCTTATCTATGGTTTTCAGAGAAAAAAAAAATCTTACAATTGTTCTAAGAGAAGTCTCTTTGCCAGTGAGTGTTGGGGAGAGGATTGACAAAACTGAGAGAATCGGAAAGTTTAACCTTGGAGACCCCTTCCCCTCCCCAGCACAAGTCTGCACAGCTCTACAGGCTAGTCAGTGTACATAGCCCAAGGGGCTAGAGGACACCTAGGACCATTAGCCAAAAAAAGGTACCAGGAAGCAGCATGGGGACGGGCTGCTTTGACTATGAGTCTCACACGGTATCACCGGCCTCGCACTGTGTAATGGCTCTGGCGGGTGCGCCAAGTGGCACGGAGTCCTTCTGCGGGTGAAGACCCACAGTTGAGCCTCAGTCTCCATGAGGCTAGGGGGATGACAGAGGCTCTCCTCCTCCCTCCTACCCCCATGCCTGCGGGCCCCTCCCCAGGAGGACAGCTTGATTAAACAGTCGGTGCTGCTGGAATTACTGCACAGCTGGCGCTCCCCCCAGCACCCCGAGCAGAGCAGCAGCGCAGATTAAAATCTCCAATTAGCGTTAAAGTGAAGTGAGGAGGTACTGAGGCTGCCAAGGAGGCCAGGCAGGGGCCCTGGGTCGGCAACCCACCCCCACTTCTGGCTGGATTCTGAGCACTACCCTGAGTTACCCCTTCTTTCCCAGTTCTCCCAGCAGCTCTCAGTGCTCTTGAGCTCTGCATTGCTTGGGGTGGGGCATGGGAGCAGGTGTCTTACCTGATGAAATGCTGGGGACACAGCCTATGTGGAGGCACACAAGGGTGACCAGTGCTCATGAGGGGAGGTACCCTGTACACAGCCTGCCAGGCAGCCAGGGGAGGGGCTTCACACCACGCCTGCGGCTTTTTGCCTTGAAAAGAGCAAACAGGACAGATACCTCCAGACCTTCTTTCTTACCTGTAAGGTGCTGGAGGTGTGGTGCCCCCACAATTGTCCATCCTTGTATATTTTATCCTGCCTGACCCATCTGCTCCCACCCAAATTATGTCTCCATCCTCCCTCCCTCCCTCTGTTCTTTTCTCAGCTTTCCTCTGGGCAGGGGTAGGCACCGCCAGGCTTGGGGGCATCGCCATGCCCTGCCACCTGGGTTCCAGCTGGCTCCTCATTATCTTCTTTGCAGTTTGGGGAAGAACAGGAATATGCCAAGAATGGGCGCCTCAGACTCCCCCAACCCCTGAGCATAGCCCTCCCCAACACCACCCCCCCACATTTACACTATTTGCCCTTCACCAAGCCTGGGAGGAGAGCGGCACAGCTAGCCATGCCCTTTGACTTTCCTCTGCCCCTTTAAGGGAAGTAGAGGTAGGTACCCAGCTGATGAGTCTACTCACACCTCCAGAAACTAGACACCAGGGCACAGTGCCACCCTCCCAGGCTGGCACATGCTACCCTGGCAGAGGTTCAAGTAGGCCCCCCACCCCTGCACCACACCCCCACCCCATTACTTCCTCTTCTCTCTCCCTCTTTCTTCCTCTCTCTCTTTTTTTTTTTTTTTCTCAGCTCAAAGCACAGCTGAGCCTTAAAGGGGGGGGGGCAAGCTGGGGCAGGAGGGTGGAGAGCTCCAATAGCACGTTTTCACCTGCCATTTAATTGGATGTATTTTTAATTAATGGGACCTCAGGGACCAACATGAGACAATCTGATCTCTGAATAGGGACAGGGGAGGGATTGGGTAAGGGAGGAGGATTGGGCCACTGGGTGCGGTTACCAGGAACCCAGGCCCATCAATCACTGGCCACTTTGCGTTCTGGCATGGAAAATAGTGAGGTGAGGAGGAGGGAAGGCACTGGGGAGAGGTGCCAGGATTTCCCCCAACATCTAGGACCTCCAAAAAAGGATGGAACGATACTGGTGATGCAGGTCTGGGGCCCAGAATTATAGCCAGAATGCTAGGTGAGGCTGTTTTCTTGCTCCTAGGATTTTGTCCAGTCACACTTGTCCTAGTGAGGGCTGTAAAACTGTGACAGGAAGGTAGGGACAGCTTTGAGATCCTTGAAGAAACAAGAGCTAGGGACCAGAGACTGACAAGAAACAAGAACCAGAGACTATGGTGAGAGAGGAAAGAAGGGCAGGGTTCAGAGATATTTCTGTACATTCAGACATAAAATAAGTGCCATGGAGATTACATGCAAAACAGCATGCAAATGAGGCCTGGTGCCTTTTGGGGGATGAATCATAGAACCTCACTGTTGTAAGAAAGAGAACTTGAAACTCACTTACCAAACCCTTCATTTTACAGATGTGGAAATGGAGACTCAAAGAGAGAAACTCATTTGAATCCTGGTCATATGTTGTGTTCCTGGATTTAGAGAGTCCTGGGAACCCAGGGCAAGGTAGGGAGGAAGGGAGGTCGGTGGGGGGGGTGAGGCTTAGAGAGGTAAGTCAAGGTAAAGAGGTAGGCTGGATGTTATTCTCTATTGCCTGGAGTCTCACTGGCCTGAGTCTTGGGGGCACTCAGTCAGGCCCATGCATAACTGGGGCGGGAGTGGGGGGCGCACTCACATAGCATGTCTCAGAGGTCACCTCCTCCATTCTCTTCCTCCAAGTAGTGAGGTCTCCTCTGAGCTCCACACTCCCGTGGCATTCACCGTGCTCTGTAAGGCCCAAGGCAAGGAACCACAACAACCACCCAGGTCCTTACCCAAAAAATAAACAGCCCAAGAATGGTGAATCAACACAGCTTTTTTTTTTTGAGAACATGTCACAAATTTCCCTGCCACAATATAAATTGCTAGAGAAAATTACGCTCCCAAAGTGGTGAAGAATAGTCTTAGACCTCCTGTCCCATAGCTAAGCCTAGAACAGAGACATAAAACGCAAGGTCCTGATGGCTGGGCCGGAAGTGCTCTTGTATGGCCGGCATGCCACAGCCCCGCGGCTCACAGGCAAGCTGCACCTGGCTCCATGTGGTATTGGAGTACCCTGGAGAGAAGGGCAAGTTGTCTGTCTCCCCATCCCTGTGTTGGTCCTTGGAGGCTCAGACACGAGGTAAGGAGGGAAGAACGGGGTTTTCCCAGCAGGTTGCCAAAGGTGGCATTTCCTGGAGCCTTCTTTCCTTCCTCAAAAAAAGTCAACTTTTTTTTCCTGTGTTTCATGAGGCTGTGTTGCAGTCAGGGCAAAGATAGCACGGTGTGGCTAGAAACTGACACTGTTTGAGTCCCCCACACCTTTCCCCCACTCCCAGAATTGTCCTCTGTTGTACCCATGTTCCACCCCCAAAACTCCAGGGGAAGAGCCCAGCACAGCTCTCTTAAATTCCCCCCAGCCTTTCCCTGTCTTTAGTCCCTGGAGTCATCTTCTTGGCTGTCTGGTTCTCTGTCATCTCTTCTGCCAGCAAGACGAGAAGGGCTCCCTCGCATCCTCCTACCTCCCAGACAGTGTGGAAAGAATCCATCTAGTTCCCCACCTGCTTCCAAGGGCCTGCAAGGGTGCAGGTCGGGAAGAACCATGCCAGGCTGTTGGGAAGGAAGATTCTCTTGTCTGAGGAGATGAGGGAGAAGCCTGAAACTGCAGAGAAGATAGGAGGACATTTGGGAACTGAGGCCTATAGTCCCACCTATGGGGTGAGCCATTCACATTGAATATTGCCGGGGTGGGGTAATTAGATTGTCCCATGTACAGAGTTGCTGCTTCTCCTCTGACACAGAGCAGAAGAGAAAGACATGCATCAAAGAAAGAGGGGAGAGGGGTCTGACTTTCTGTAAGCCCTCCTCATCCATTGTCCACCCCTATGCCATCTTTGGAGACATACTGGGGTGACTAAAAGGCCCTTGAAGCTTTCCACCTAAATTTTGGATGTTTCACTAAGAAATAGGACCTCCCTCCTCCCAACTCCCACCAACTCCAAGGTTTAGCCAAAGATGCCAGATTTACAGGCCTGGAGTCAGGGCTTGGAACTGAACAGATCTGAGCACAGAGGGGTAGACATGAGGGAGTGGACGGCAGAGGTATCAGCACCCGGAATCCCCTGCGCTCCAGAGGAAGGGGCTGGTGAAGAGTTCAGAGTTGGCCCAGGGCTTGGCTTTTATTCTGATGCAGCCCCTTTCTTCCTTCCCCCTCAGTGTGTCCCACTGGTTGGTGAGGGATCCGGATGCCTGAACCTCCTACCTGGACACCTCGAAGGTTGCCGTGCAGGTTCCCTCTCTAACTCCCAGAGTTGTGGAGGAGAGGCAAGAAAGCATCTCAGAGGTGGCACTGGCATGCCATCCGTCAGCACCCAGGGAGAGAGGCCAAGGAGAAGAATCATGGCCAGAGAGGGAGCCAGGAGGAGATGCCTGCTCCTGAAACAGCCTCCTTACCCCATCCTCTCCCACGCCCCTCTCACATGCCGGCAAGGCGGCGTGCCGGCGGGCGTGTGCCAGCTCTCCTGGCTGGCGATCTGCTCTGCTGTGCAGACAGCCGGCTCTCTGCTCCAGCATGAGCACTGGCTGGGGGCTTTGCACTCCTTTGCTCACTCATCTCAGTGTATCTACAGATCCTTCAGGACCAAAGAAGGGGCTGTGGCCCTGCAAGTAGGAAGATGCTGGGCCCTCGACCCTTTGGTACATATCTGCCTGGCTGGGGGTCGGGGAGAGACGGCTGCTGCAGCTCTGCTGAGCTCAAAGTTCTGGTGACTCACAGCAGTGGGGGCGGCTCATGAAAACAACAGAGGGGAAGGAGGTCCAGGCCTGTTAGAACTCTCTTTTGTCCCCCTCCTCCCGCACTCTGAGTTCTGTGGATGACAGTCTCGCATCTGGATTGCAGGACAAGGAGAGGTCACACCCATGAGACAAGGGAGGGAAAGGGAAAAGGAGAAGGGAGGATGAGGATTTCTGGGAGGAGGCTTCCCAATGAGGAAAGGATTGACAGGAGGCTGGTTCTTGCCCCACTGTGTCCGGTGCCTGCACAGAGGGATTCACATGCAGCTGCCGCCACTCCTGGGCCTGTCCAGAAAAGGGGCTTTCCAAGCGACACAGCCGCTCCTGCCCTCCCTTGCCTGTCAGAGCTCTGGGTACCGAGATGATATACTATGATTTAGGATTTTTTTTTTTAATCACTATTATAACACCAGAATCTGGAAGGACCACCACTTGGTCTCAGTGCTTTCCTCCCTGGAAACAGCCACCATAGATCTTCAAAGGTGTTGATTTCCTCTTCCTTAACAGGCCAGGTGGGGAGTTACATCTTCTCCATCCTTTCCAACAGGACACCATGTTTGAAGGCCTGTCAGCAGAAAAGGCCAGAAACTGAGCCAGAAGAACTGTCCATGTCCACAACTACATGCCCAGGGGCCTCCTGATTTCAGCAGAGTGAAACAGGGATCTTGGATACCAGTGTGTCCAGACCCACTAACCTTAGGGAAGGAGGCGCTAAGAGGACAGTTCGTGTGAGTCCCAACCTGAGGCAGAGGGCAGCCCTGAGGGTGCAGTGGGGCCAGGCCCGAGGTGTCTGTGCATAGGACGCACTGGTATGTAGTGTTGCGGAGTTTCATTTGTCTGTATCTGCTGTGCTTCATTGCTGCCAGATCTGCTCTCCTGCTAGGGTAAGAGGTGCTCTGCTGTGTGCTCCTGGAGAGACAGAGATGGTTTTGGTTGGAGAAGGGGACAGACCAGCCACTTACTTGTAGGGAAATGGGACCAGCTCCACTCTGCCAGCTCTCCGGGAACCTCATAATAAAATGCAGTCGTGAACTGAACCGACACGTGCACATGGTGGGATATAGGCAGGTGTGGGATGTTCAACCCAGGAGAAATACAGGAATCACTCCTCAATACCGTATTCTCTTCTCTCACGAACCTTCTCTTTGATCTCCTTTTTTCTCTACCTCCCTCAGCCAACTCACTCCTGACCACTTCATCCTCTCTAATCTAAAAGGACATGCTTAGAGATTATTTCTTACACTTTTCTCTCTCTCACTCTTCTCTCCTCCCAACTCCCAGCCAAGAGTTACCCCATTTGAGCCCTTTTCACCAGTGAATACCATCAGGGTCTGAACCTAGAATCTCCAGCCTCTGCCACCCTCCGACTCAGACTGACTCATCTACTCCCTAAGTACAGCCAAGCCACGCCTTTATGTCCACTGGCAGCCTGGGCCCTGACTTGAGGCAGGGGCAGCCCTGAAGGTGCAGTGGGGCCAGGCCCTAAATGTGTGTATGCCCGTGCATTGGGCACACTGGTTTATTAGTGTTATTTCAGCATTGTGATGCAGAGAGAGTAAGTGTAACAGCTGCTCCTTGCTTGCAGTGTTTATTGTTACCTAGAGACAACCTCCTGGCTTTTTCCCAGCTCCCCCTCCCCCCCAACCCAGCCCCCTTCCTGCCAACAGTCCTACTCTCCCCACACTGATGGGAAATTTATAGCTTGCCCATACCATGCCTTTAACCCTCTCTTACCCATAGGATCGGTGGGGTAAAGAAAACCAAAGTGAGCAGTGGGCATGCTTAGGTCCCCAACAGAATAGAATGGTGTATGGAAGAGAAAGGGAAGACCCCACCCTTCATCCAACCTGTGTGTCCAGACTCAGGCCCCATTTTCCTTCCTGGCTCTCATGTTGAAAGAAAAGAGCTTTGGTCCTGGCCTTAGGATCCCAGCATGCTCTTTACAAGGTTACTCTCTTCACTGGGTGTCTCGAAGCTGCACCTCCATCCCCCATTGGTCTGCCTGGTCCTGAGCAAGTAGCATTGGACAGAAGGAGAAATACAGAGTGGCAGAACACCCAGTGCCCTCCTTTCTGTAGCAATGTCAGATTGAGACAAAATGCCCCGGTGTGAGGGCTGCTGACCAGATCTTCATGGCCACATAGGTGTCAAACGTGGAGAGAGCTGCTGAACCCGGTGGGAAAAACCATCCACCTCAACTTCACCCTGAGTCCATCATTAAGGTCCCGAGAGACACGGCCATCCTCCAAGCTGGTCTCTTGATCTGACTGGGCTGTTCCTGTCTGCTGGTCTTTCTGCTCCAATTTTTCCTGCTCATCTCTTGGTTTGTTGCCTTGGGGCAGGTTCAAGAGGTATCCTAGACAAGGCCTCAACAAAGCTGGGGCAAGAGAAGCTCCTCTGTCCCCCGACCCCAGTCTGGGACATTTCATAGAGGGACACCAAGTCATGTGTTCATCATCCCCACAGGGAATACAAGAGTGGAAACAGGATTCAATTTTAGCAGAAAGGACAGAGGCTAGACAGGTAGAAAAAACTTGGGATACAAGACTGCAGAATGGGCCTACTTGCTTCCGAGTTTTTTCTTCTGTTTGGGGTGGGGTCAAGTCTTTCCCTCCCCATGGGCACAGGGAGAACAGTGTTACTTTTCTAGGGTTCCTCTGGTGAGGGCCTCCGTGTGGTGGCCACACAGTGTACCCCTCCTGTGCTTTTTCCAGTTGTGCTGTCTTGGTAAGTCACTTAACAGCTCTTTGAGTCCTAATTTCCTTGTCTTTGTTCATACAGATGAACAACCTCTGAAGGTTGTGGAGAGAATTTAGTGAAGTAAGATGTGTGAAGCACCTAGGGCCAAGCCCATACTCAGCAGGCACTCGCTCAGAGTGGGTGATGCCGCAGAGGCCACCACTTTTGTGGAGGCAGCAGAGCTGACGCTGCTTCCGAGTCTCCATGAATCCCCTGGAATTACCGGCCAAATGTGTTTTTTGTGTCTTTGCTGGAAAGAATGTTCATGGTTTTCTCATGAGGTGGAGAAGGGGGGTGGCAGTCTGGGAAGGAAGTAGCCCTAATTCCTTGATGCAGACTTCCCAAGAAGTCGGTTCCCCCATTCCCATGCCTCTCAAGCCCGGAGCTCCTTAGACAGTGTTCTGCCTGGAAGAACAGCTCCATCTAGGCGGGACGGGGGATGCTGTCGTTAGGAGAGCACACCCAGCATGTGCCGGCCGTGTCATTGTTCGTCAAGTACATTTACCCTCGTGAACTCATACCTAGAACATCCCGGTAAAGAGAACTACCATTTATTGAGTGCCTCCTACGTGCCAGGCATTGGCTAGGTATATTTTAAAGTATGCTTAATGACTATTTTGTTAGCTAGATATGCCGTGATTTCTAGGGCTCATCCTGTATTTTCAGCCACTTGTACTCTTATAAATAATGCCACAACGAACATCCTAAATAAAAATTCAAGCATTTTCTCATGGGAAAAGCGAAGAAGTGGGGTTATTGAATCAACAGATACAGATATACCCCCTCCCCATGGTGATGATCATTTTATTGATGTGCCTAATGAGAATAATATCTTTTAGTCATCTTTGGAATTCTCAGTGGGAGCCCAAGAGCGGTCCCTTCTCCTTCCAATACCCAGAAGAGACATGAATAATCCACCACAGCACAGCTTTTTTTTAAATTGACATCATCATATATTCTCACGGAGTTATAAGAAGAATTCAGAGAGATCTCGTGTACATTTTTCCCACTTTCACACAACAGTGACATTTTGCTAGACTACACTGCCCTAGCCCAGCCGAAGCACTGCCATCGGCACAGTCCACTAGTCTCGTGCGGATTTCCCCCGTCACCTTTTCTGTCCGTGTGCACGTGTGTGTGTTCCAAGTCCCGTGCAGTTGTGTCACCTGTGGGAATCTGTGTCCACCACCGGGGTCCAGATACTGAGCATCCAGCACCACGACGGTGTCGCCCTTTAATGATCACAGCCCCCCCCGCCCTTGGCATCACTTGTCTGGCCTCCACTTCTAAAAGCTGTTTCAAAAATGGAGTCATGTGAAATACAGAGAAACGTAACAAAGGGTCAGGCAAAATCAAGCCAATAATAAACTTTGAACATCTGCCTGAACAACTGAGGCACCCAGAAAGAGGGTTGCAGGAGGGATCAAGGGAGGGGTGCCAGTGAAACATCGTGGAGGATTATTGGGGTGCCTGTGGTGGACAAGGTGTGAGGATATGCATTTGTGGAGGTTTGAACCTCCAAAGACAGAATGATGTAAACCAACTTTACCTCAATAAACATGGTTTTTTAAAAAAGGGTCAGACAGTACATAACTTTCCAGGACTGACCTTTAAGTTCTCGTATGTTGTGAATGGTCTGCTCCTTTTATTCTTTTTATGCGGTATGGAGGTACCACATTTGTTTAACCATTTACCTGTTAAAGGACACTTTGTCCTCTCACTTTGTACTTACTAGTAACTAATGAAATAGCTCATTTCCCTGGGTTTGCTGAAAGTTTTAAATACAATTACTAACTTCTTAACCCTTCACATGTGGACCTGTTATTATTTCCACTTTATAGATGAGAGAAATTGAGGCTCATAGTAAAGAATTTCCTGTGATCACATGCTGTTCGGTGGCAGAGAAGTGCCTGGAGTCTGAGATTATAGGGCTGTTGCCACTACAGCATACTTTCTCAGCCCCTCACTAGGTTTGCTAGTAAGAAGGTGTGAGTGGGACCAGAGTACAAATACTGGTGGCAGGAAGAGGAGCCTGGGGCAACTGAGATCCTCACCACTAGCTTTGCTCAAAGGTTGGAAGAGCCGCAGTGTGGTGGAGTAGAGGGCAGTATGGCATGTGGCCCTGAAATTACTTTCACTTGCCAGGGGAGAGACCAAGGCTGAAGTGGACACAGAGCCCAGGAGCCGCCTGCCTGAACACTTACGAACTGGAGATGGGGAGATCTGGTCTGCGGGTATCTGTCAGAGGATGAGCCATTGGGCTCCTTGGAAATGTCAGGTTGAATGTGTCTGAGGAGATTGAGACCCATGACAAGCTTTCTGTGCTGGAAGGGTAAGGTGGATATAACCCTTCTCCCTTTATTGTTTCGGTGTATTGTGGAACTATAGGTCATTTGCACACGCAAACACCTTGGGCAGGCTCAGCGTCTGGGCCACAGAACAGGAACAAGCTTAGTGGAAGCAAGAGTGCCAGCCCGGCATGCAGTCCCGCCTTGACCACCGCTCTTGCTCTCCTACTGAGGTAGTGGGCCGCTAGATCTGAAGGATCTCGAGAAATCATTTGGTCTGTCCCTCTGCCTCTGGGCACTGGTTGAAGCTGACAGGTGGAAACCTAGAGTTGGCCCAGACATTGTGGATGGTAGGGATGCCAACTTGCAGGAGAGAAGGTTTGGCTCCTCTCCTGGGAGCTGTGTCTGGCCAAAGGCTGCCTCCTCCCACCTCCTGCTGGAACCAGTTCGGAACCAGTTCTTTTGTGGTTGATGTTACCATTGCTCCCTTGGCCTGTTCCAGTGGCTGTGAACTCATAACAGTTTCCCGCATTTACTTATGTTCCAGACTCAGCCTGGGATCACATGCCACTTGTCTCTCTCTCTTCACCCACCAGAAATCACATATCTTTTCCCAGTACCATCCACATCCTTACCCAGTAATTCCAGTCATGGTGATAAACACTGAGACCTTCAGGACTTACAGCAATGATAGCACATCATCAAAACATCCAGAGAACCATCTCGAGTGTCTGTCTTTTGGTTGGAAGTTCTTAGACAAAGGGAGGCCTCTCTTTACTGACACTCTCACTGATGTTTCCTGACCAGCGGGAGCCTTGATTGTTAGAAGCCAAGATGCCCCCTCACAGCAAAAGCTGGAATCCCACTGACTTCCTTTCCTTGGCTGCCCTTCTACTCCAGGTCTCTTGTCTCTTGCTACCACTCCCTCCCCACTCCTTCTCTCTCTCTCTCTCTCTCTCTCTCTCTCTCTCTCTCTCTCTCTCTCTCAGCAAGTTTTTTATGTGATTACAGGCACTGCATGGTAATTAGTGCTAAACTCATTTGCACAACTACAGTTAATTGGCTACAACAATTAATTAATGTGTTGGAAATTTGGCACTGGAAAAAAAAGTTTGTCATCAAAAAAGGTAAAAAATTGTAAAGTGAGGTACCCATAAAAATCGAGGGCAGGCTTCAAAAGCCCAGCTGGGCCTCAAACTTCCGCCTGGCTTCAGATACCTTCCCACTCTCTGCTTCAACACCTCTTCCTCTTTCATTTTTTTTCCCTCTTTCTTTCTTTCTCTATTTCTCTCTCTCTCTTTTTTTTTTTTTTACAACTTAAGCAAACTCATTTCCCTGATAAAATATAGCATGACTAATGGCTAGAGCATGTAAAAATCATTGGGAAAATGTCCTTGGAAGACGAATGCATTTTCAGCAGAATAATTAACTTAATTAACAAATTCACATGCATATTCATCAGGCTATTAATGTCTTCTCGGCTCAGCTTGATGAACATTGCGGTAATAACCATCTCATTTACATACTGCATTCTACTGCGATCCAAAACAGAGACAACATACAGGCATACACACACACACGCTATACACGCACTTGCACGAATACACACAACATGCCTGGGCTGCTCTTGACTTCCAGGTTGGCTGGAGTGTGTCTGGGAGCGTGTGTCAGTGTGTGCAGGCAGGCGGCAGGTGGGAACCCTGACTGGTAGTGTGATCTTTGGAGGGTCGTGAGTGAGTGAGGTGGGCTCACATGTGGCTGTCTGAGCGAACTTTCATCTCTCTCTCTCTCTCTCTCTCTCTCTCTCTCTCTCTCTCCCCCTCTCCCTCCACCCCCCTTCTCCCCTCTCTCCCTCATTTCCTTTTCTCTGTGTCATTTTCTTTTTCTTCTCTGCCCCCCCCCTCATGTCTCTCTAGGGAAAAACTTGGTATCCGTGCCAACTTTTTCCCCCTCCCCTCCTCCCTTTCTCTCCTCCTTCCCCTCTCCCAACTGCTGCCAGCCGGCATCAGCGCCGAATTGCCATCTCCTTGAGCTCTCTGTGGAGCAATCTCAGAGAGCAGTAAGGTGTGACGCGGGGCTCTGCCGGCTTCGCAGCACCGCCTGCGGAAAGAGCGCAGGATGGCGGAGGAAGATTAAGAGAAATCGCGAGCAGGGCTCGGCTGCCATTGGTGTGTGCAAACGCCGAGGAGGAAGGGAGAGGGAGAGCAAGGAGGGGGGGTGGGGGGCACCAGCAGCTGTCGGCCTAATTCTTCTAACACTCTGCTTGTGGTCATATTAGAAAAACAGATTATGCCCCTCGGTGCCACTCACTTATACTTGACATACGTTAATGTTCTATATCTCCATTCTCGGGTCTCCGAGACAGTGGACTTCAGGGTGGGGGTCTGGGTAGCCAAGGGGCACGAAATGCCCCGCCCCCTCGTTCTCCCCTGACCTCCAAACCCGGTTCATTCTGGCCCTTTGGAAAGCAAGCGTGGGCCCAGATTTTGCATCTGGTGTCACCTTTCGGCCCTGCTTTTTGCAGCCCCTGTGGAGGGCCAAAGGTCAGAGAACACCTGGAAGCTCTTTCCCCTAAAAGTCACCCTCCCACCTTACAGTCTGAATAGGTCACTGGTGAGACCGATTTTGCGGCACCCTCACCCCTGACTCTTTTACGGTCCCTGCCTCTCAAATCAGAAGCTGGGGTGTCACAGGGAAGGGTCCACAATAGTCAGTGCTCTGTGAGGGGTTATGGAGAAGCCATAAGCAAAACAAGGCCAGGATTGTTTCTGGGTTACTATAGAAACCAGGTTGCCTCCTCCCGGCTGGAAGGGAGGAGTGTCCGCCCGTTCTCCTTCCACCAATCCGGGAGGCTGTAAGGGCGGAGTCGGCTGGGCCTGGGGAACTGGGCTTGGAGGACAAACCAGCCGTCCAGGCAGCCTGGCCTGCCAGTTACCATCCTTTGACCCTCATCTTCCCTACCCTTTCACCCCAATATTCAATCAAAAGAGGCTTTTCCTCTCCGTGCGTTGTCCTCTATGGAGACCTGTTGCTTAGCAACCACTGGTGCCTTCTTCCTAATAACTTGCAGGGACTGAGATGTAATATTTGTCTCCAGTTTCAGTTCCCCTTCTCTCTCTATTTATATTTAATAACTGAAGCCCTGCCTTAGGTTTCCTCGGCACAGGTCTCAGAGGGCTTTTGGGGGAATCAAGCTACAGCCTGAAGAAATAAAGTTAGACCTGAGGAAGAACTTCCAAACAGACAAAAGGGGCAGAAAAGACTGGCATAGGTAGGAAAGCTGTAAAATCGTAGTCTCTTAAGTGTGTAGTGGGGAAAAGTTTTTACAGCTCGGACCAAAGAAACTGGGTGTTCATAGGAATTCCAAGCCTTTGCTGTAGGCCATGGAGCTGTTCCCTGGGCTGGTATTTTTTTTTTTAAAGATTTATTTATTTATGCATACAAGTACTGGGGTACAGGCCAGAGGTGTGGGGGGTGAAAGGATTCACCACAGACAGAGCGGGGAGCAGAACAGGCAGATCAACGGAAGTACACTGCTGAGGGGAGCAGCGGGCACAGCAGGAGAGGTCTGCTGCACCATGTGGGTCCCCTGCCTGGCCGGCAGCAGGGATCGAACTCGTTCTGCAGTGGCTGCGGTTTGCTTCATAGTGCGTTGCTTAACCCACTGCGCCACCAGGGAGGCCCCCCTGGGCTGGTATTTTCCATAATCACCTCCTTGCCTGCCCCTCCTTCCCGCTCACTCCCAGCCCAGAACCTCCTGTATTCCTCTGTGCCGGACCCCATTCCTTAAGGGATATCCAGCTTCTGCGTGGCTGGATGTTGGTATCTGGCAGGGTCCTGGGCAGCTTCCTGAGGTTTCCATTCTATTCTCCCAAGCTCTCTACTAGAAAACCACAGGCCTGATTTGATGGTGGGGGCTGGGCCGTGTCACCAAAATCTAGATGCCAGGGCTAGGGCTGCATGTAGAGCCAGGGGACCTGGGTTGGTGTCCCTATCCCTGCTGACTCATCTGTGCTCCAAGTTATTATTCGCTTCATCTTTTTTTTTTGTTTGTTTGTTTTTTTTCCGCTTCATCTTTTAAACCCCTTCTTGGAGGCCTCTCTGTTGGCGCAAAGGATTAAGCACCACACCATGAAGCACCCACAGCCACTACAGCACCAGTTCCATCTCCAGCCAGGAGGGGACCCACATGGCGCAGCAGACCTCTCCTGCCTCACCCGCTGCTCCCCTCAGCAGTGCGTTTCAGTAGATCTGCCTGTTCTGCTCCCCACTCTGTCTCTGGTGGATTCTCTTACTCCCCACATCTCTGGCCTACAGCCCAGTTCTTGTATGTATAAATAAATCAATCTAAAAAATAAAAATAAAAAAATAAACCCCTTGTTGCCTCATCTATTGATCAAAAATAACAATGTTTACTTTCCCGGACTTGGTTAAAGTAATATTTGAATGAAAACTGGGCCTCCCTGGTGGCGCAAGGGATTAAGTCTCAGTGCTATCAAGCTATCAACAGCCACTGCAGGATGATCCTGGTCAGGGAGCTGACCCACATGGCACAGCAGACCTCTCCTGCCTCACCTGCACCTCCCCTCAGCAGTGTATTTCAGTCAGTCTGCCTGTTCTGCTCCCCGCTCTGTCTCTGGTGGATCCTCTCACCCCGCACCTCGCATCTCTGGCCTGTACTGCAGTGCTTGGATGCATAAATAAATATTTTTTTAAAAACACTCTGAAAACTGCCACATTTGACTAAAATATTATCTCAGAGTGAGGACTGACAGTTGGGAGAGGGGGAGCGTGAGTTCAACCCTGTCCTGGGCTCAGGACGCCCCTTTGGCCACCATCATCCCCTGGTTTGTTGGCCAGAGGGGTGTGAGTCTCTGCCCTCTGGTTGGCGGAGCCTGGAGCTGTAAATCAAAACCCAACACAGCTGTCAGGCGAGAGCAGCAGGGCGGTGTCCCTGTCCCTTGCTGCGTCCAGGCCCACCTCTGCCCTCCGGTTCTCAGACTCTCGCTCTGACCCTCTGCCCTGCTCTCCAGTCAGCACTTTCACTGAGTCACGCTAGCTCCCAGCCTGCAGTCCCACCCTCCACACCCCCTTCTCGACACCTCCTCCAACCCAAGCCTTCTGTGGGAGACAGATGGGGTGTCTGCAGTGGAAAAGGCTCTGGGCTCTGCGCTGCCTTGGGTGGGAGCCCCCCTTCGCCAGCTCCCTTCAACCTTACCTAAGACACGCAGATTCACTCCGGGCAGCTTTTGGAGCTGCTGAGGATTTCAACTCTCGTCCCTTCTCAGATTCAGCCCCAGGAGCAAAGCCAGAACAGCATCTTTCTCTGGGACCTAGACCTCAGCCCTGCTTTGGGGGAAATCAGCACAAAGGCAGAAGTAGGTGAGGCAGTGGCCCGGCTCCAAGGAAGGAGCAATGTGGAGAGGCAGGCAGAGACTCACCCTTCCTCGCTCAGGTCTGGATGGCTGGGGCGTGGGGGCCTGAGCTGACAGAAGAGGTGAGCCTTTGCTCCAGAAATCTGGGGTCCCTGGAGGGGAGAGGGGAAAGGGAGCTAGCGTTACAGAGCACCAACTGTGCCTCAGGCTTGATGCCAGACCCTTTTCTCACCTAAGCTCCCACAGGCAGGTGAGGTCTCAGGGCAAAGAGGTATCTCGTGAGCACTCAGCATCACTCAGCTCAGTTGGTCTCCTCCTCCCTTGATTCTGTGACCACCTGCAGCTCTGCTCCACCATTCTGGCTATTCTTTCTCTGACTCCTTTGCAAGCTCATTCTCAAGTCGGACTCAGCCATGCCGCTCGACTATACACTTTCATGGTGTAGATGTGCTTCCAGATCACTCAGCACAGTCATTCACACTCACTTCTGTGTCATTTGAATACAGGTCCTACTTCCCCACCAGAGTGGAAGTTCCATGAGGGCAGCGACTACATCTGTCAGGCTGGCCACTGTGCTCCCACTGCCTGCGTGGTGCTCAGCATAAACAGCTGTTTTATTCTTTGTTGAATGAATGACAAATGGACACTCGTCTGGCCTGAACTCACCTTCTTTGTCATGCCCTCACCCCAGAGTCTACCTCCAATGTATACGCCAGAGAACAGGGGCCCTATGAGGTCTGGTCACCTCACTCTCCTGTTAGCAGACAGGGCCTGCCCAAATTCCAGGAAATAGGCCCAGCCTATCTGTTCTCCAGCTCCTTTAGGGGTTGGGTTAGGAGGATTCTAAGTCCCAGCAAGCATCGCTGAGCTCGGAGAAGGGGTTCCACAGAGGATGCTCTGCAGAAAAACCTCTTTGCTGCCTTAGCTGAGACACAAAGGCCATCTGCTGCCACCCTGCTGGTTGCTCCTTGTCTCTCTCCCTGGACTTCAGGGAAGGGAATGGTGGACCAAGCAGAGGGACCTGGAGCAGAGGAACAGGATCAGCAGCCTCAAGACCTGTGGGGCTTGGACAGTGCCTGCACACATGAATAGTTCCCCTCCTTCTCTGGTGGCCGTGAGCTGACAGGTTGAGACATCTCACTACTAGACCCTGCAAAGCGAGGTCACCTCTAGGAGGTGGGTGACCTCCATCCCAGGGCTTTCTCTGACCTCTTTGCTGCCCTGACCTCCTGGCCTCAGCCAAAATTTATGAGTCTGCAGGAAGTTAAAGTCAGACCACGCTCAGCAACCTCTTGCCTTCCCTGGCCTCTCCCTGTTCTAGTCAACAGTCCAGCCCAGATTCTTTCCCCAACCCAGCGAAGCACCAGAGCTCTTGGTGGCCGCTCACTCAGTCCCCTTCACTTGGTGGTGCCCCTCAGCACCCAGGTACCAGGTCATGGATCTGGAAGCCACTGGAGACAGTCTTGCTCTCTCTGACCACACCTGTTCTCTGGGCCCTTAATAAAGTAGGGCAGCTCAGGCTGTGGGCCAAGTCCTTGTGTCCTCATCAAAGGCAACATCTGTCCCTTCCAAGAAGATAGCCCTGGGGGAGGGGGTGGGACAGGCACAGGGGAGAAACATGGATCCTGCCTGGGCCCTCACCCCAGATTCCACTGCAGGCACAGATTGAGGGTGAGGGCCAGGACAGCCACACAGACCTTCGCTCACACGTGCCCCCACATAGGCCTTCATGCCTCTGAGCCCCCAGATATGAGGGCCCCTCCTGGGCTCACCCAGCTACCTGGGCTGCTGCTGCTGCCAAGCCAGCCTTCTTTTATTCATGCGTTGTTTTATTGCTGGCAAATGCTGCTGCTTGCCGCTGTTGGAGGCGTTCCTGCCAAATCCATCCCAACATCTTGGCCTGGCATCAGGGCGGCATGCTAATGTGGAAATTTAAAGAGCCGCTCGGCTTTAAATCGGAATTTTAAATGAGCAGCAGTGCTCCAGGGGGACCCGGGCAAAATCGAACAGTATCTGATCCACCCTTCCTATTCCCACTCCTGTAGTATCACCCCACATTCCCCCCACTTCTCCCCTTGGCTTGGACACCAGACGAGGAAGTGGCACAGAACACAGTAGGGGAAGAGGACACAACCAGGGCAGAGGACTGGGTGCAAGATGGAGTCACGTAGGCCAGTAAGGAGCTGGGATTCCCCCACTCAGGACCAAGACGGTTCCTACTGCTCGCTGTCATGGGCAAATGGGAGTAGGGCTGGGGACGAGGAGACTGACATTCCTACCCTGCATCCCATTTGACAAGAAACAAGGAGACAATGTCCAGAGCGGAGAAGCAGGTAGGTGGATTTCCATGAAGTAATGTAATCACATGTAGGGTACGCTTGTGCACCCCCGAATGTGTGTGCAGCTGTGCGTGCAGATCAGGCTGGCAGTGAGAGCCCCTGTAGCTGGGGTGTTCACTCTCACGTCACCTGTGCAGGGGGCAGCTCTGCACAAGGGCAGAGCCCTGACCTCGCCAGCGAGAGTTGGTTTCTATAAGCTGCCAGCCTGAGCTGCGTCCAGGTTTTCCCATGAATCCCAGCACGCCCATGTTCCCCTGCTGCTGGCGTCTCCCTTGAGCCAGTCGTGGTTGTGAGGGAGCCCCGCGGCTCTGCCAGCACAGGAGTGGGGCACCCGAACTCATCTGTGCACCTGTCTTGGCCACAGCGTGGTGCCTTCTTGCTCACATTGGAGAAGTGTTGGGCATAGCCTCAGTATCAGACGGAAGAGGGCGCTGATGGGAGGTGATAGCGGCTGAATCTGTGCCTCTCTGTGACGCCCTCTCCTTACCTGTCTGCAGGAGACAGGCGGTCCCTCATTACCAGGAAACATTTACTGAGTGCCTCCCCTCAAGGAGACGCTGTTCAGCAAATACCACACAAGTTCTGGGCTGGGTCAGTAACAGCCCTGAGAATTTGAACGTGCTGCCCACACTGGAGGATCCCTGGTGACCTGCATGGTACCTTCAGTCATCTCCATTTTAGGTTTCCAGGCCAAGGGGTATGCTTTGACCTTCCCCGGGATGCCCCCCCCGCCCCTCAAAGAAGGAGCCAGGTCCTCCAAGGGCCGGTATGGCTGCCAGCCAAGAGGCTTGGGGCAGGCCTGGGGCATGCAGCTGGCACCTGCCCACCAGATCCCTTAGGAACACCTCCTCCCCCACTCCCCTGGCCTGATAGGATGGCCCCTGGGCTACAGGGAGACTGAACTCACTTCCCTGGTGCCCAGAGAAACCATCTAGCTGAAAAGCCCATCACCTCCCTTTCCACTGTAACCCGCTCGGAGCTCCTCTACTCAGGACATACTGAAGACCCACCAGGCACTTTTTCCAAGTGTGACAGACCACTTACACAGGGGGCTGCCCTAGGGCTGGGCAAAGGGTCTTCAGGGGTGAGGTATGAGCTGGAATTATGGGAGAAGTTGCTGAGGTCAAGAAATGTGTAAGGAAGAAGGACTTGAAGCATGAGATAGAACAGAGACCTGAAGGGAAGGGGCTGAGTGAATCTCTCCCTCTCTGTCTAATTAGTAACATGCAAATAATATGTAAATTGCTTGCTCTTTGTTTAGAGACCAGAGGGTCTGTGTTTTTTGGAAGTGGGGTGCTGAGGGACTGTCAGGCAGCATCACTGACACCCGCAAACATGGACACTAGGCTTAAGGGAGAGGCCGGTTGGGTTTTGCTCACTCCCTGGATGGACTACTGCATGCCTCTATTTCCCTGTGTGACATAGCAGGGCTTCTGTCCAGTGCTAACATCCAGGTTCTCTGATCCGGCTCCAGAGCCAGCATGGAGTGAGGGGCTGATTCCATTCTGAGGTGGAAGCTAAGGCCCTTCTCTCACGCCCTTGCTGCTCACCTCAGCAGTATGTCAAGCTACCTCCAAGCCCTGCGAACCTGCCATACCAAGTATGGGCAGTTTCCTGAAGGCTATTTTCTTTCCCACTCTGTCTTCACTTACACTGTTTCTTCTGCTTAAAATGCCCTTCCTGTTTAACCCCTCCTCTGGCTAAGTCATCCAATAGCCTTGCCCATCTCACCCTTCCATCTTCCTGACACCCTGGCCACTCTCCAGTTGCTTCTCTCATTTCCCACTAGACTATGATCTGCTACAGGGCAGCTATTGGGTTTTACTCAAAACAGAAACTCCAATGTAGTGTATTAGTTTTCCTAGTCTGCTGTAACAGATCACCACCACCTTGGTAGCTTAAAACAATAGAAATTTATTCTCTTTCATTTCTGGAGGCCAGTATTTTAACGTCAGTTTGATTGGGTCAAAATCAAGGTGTCAGCAGAACTGTGCTTTCTCTGGAGGCTCAAAGGGCGAATCTGTTATTTCAATTTCTAGTAACTGCTAGCATTCCTTTGTTTGTGGCCACATTACTTGAATTTCTGCCTCTGTTTACACATCACTGTCTACTCTTCTCTGTGTGTATAACCTCTGTCTGCCTCTTTCTTATAGGGACACTTGTGATGGCATTTAGAGCTCACCCAGATGGTTGGTTATCATCTCCCATGGCAAGATTCTTAATTTAATCATGTCTGCGAACACCATTTCCAAGATCAGGTGGCATTCACATGTTCTGGGGGTTGGGATGTGGATATATCTTTGAGTGCCATTATCAGGCTGCAAAAATAAGCCAAACTATCTCTTTTTTTAAAGATTTATTTATTTATGCATACAAGAACTGGTGTACAGACTAGAGGTGTAAAGAGATAAGAGGATTCACCAGAGACAGAGTGGGAAGCAGAACAGGCGGATCTACTGAAATACACTGCTGAGGAGAGCAGCAGGTGAGACAGGAGAGGTCTGTTGGGCCATGTAGGTCACCTCCCTGGCGGGGGATTGAACTTGTGCTGTGGTGGCTGCGGGTAGCTTCATAGGGCTGAGACTTAATCCCTTGCGCCACCAGGAGGCCCCCAAGCTATCTTTAAATTCACTATTTGTTGAGCATCTACAGTGTCCCAGACACTAGACATATTTCACTTGTGACACTGAAGTCTCAAATAACCCTGAAAGGTAGTTTTTAATGTCTTTATGCCACAGAGGAGGAACCTGAATGAGGTTCAGGAAGATTGAGTCACCTGCCAAGGTCACATAACTGATGAAGGACAGAACCAGGATTTGAAACCAGATGAGCTTGGTTCCCAAACCTGCATGATTTTTGCCTCACTAACAAAATTTCTAGCCTACCCCAGGCCCTGGCACAAATTTCCTGCCTGACTGGTGTGCAGAAAAGAGAAAAATGGGCGGACAAGAGACAGGAAGATGATCCCCAGCTTTCCTAATAGGAACGCAGATTTCCTTTTGCCAAAGCCCCTTTCCCACCCTCTAATCCTCCCCCACCACTTCTGACCCCTTGTTTCAGAAGCCTGGAATCTCCCCCGGTTTGTAGCCCCCTGCCAACTACTGCTGCCCAGAAGGATGGCACAGTGCCTGGACTTTAGGCAGAAGATAACAAATCACAGAATCAGAGGGACCTCTGGAGGTCACCTCTTCTAGCCCTCTGCCCACACGCAGACCCGCCCAGGAGGAGAGAGCAGTCTAGCAGTCAGGGACAGGGTGGTGGGCAGCAGAAGGGAGAAGTAACCATCTCTTCCTTTCGCAACCCTTTCTCCACTTCTACGTGATTTTTATTGGGAAGTCCTTACTTTAGTCTAACCTTCCAGACGGGCTGTAATAAAAGCTAGCCAGAGTCAGAAGTGTGTGCCCTAGTCCTAGACTGTCCTAAAAATAAAACGAGATTTTGGCTAAGTTCTCTCACCTCTCTGGGCCTCTAATTCTTCATCTTTAAAACGGGAGCCATAATGATGTTAATACCCGTGGCACAGGGCCATTGGGAGAACAACACAGTCCGGGAAAGAAGCGTCTAACCTACGCCTGGACCAAGGCAGATGCCACCAGGAATATTTATAGCGGCCCTTCAGCCCTCCATCAGAAGCCCCTTCATCGTGGGTAGCACAGGGCGTTGCTCATCTCAGCCAGCCGGGTCTGCCTTGCGCGCTAGACCGTGAACTCCACTTGGCAGGACCGTGTTCATTTTTAAATCACCGCCCCTCCCTCCCCAGTATCTGGCCGGTACTTGTGCTAGTAGCTCGATCTAGTTTTGATAAATAAACAAGTAAGGGTGTGAGCCGTACCCCCAAGTCCTGAGAGGCACACAGCCCAACTCCCACCACTACCCCAACTCAGCACCACTCTTTCTGCTGCGGTCCAGGAGGAGGCAGCGGCGAGGAAAGGAGGCTCTGCAGCTTTAAGATTCCTCTCGGGCGTCCCTGTTGCCAAGGCGCGGTTGCCAGGGGCCTGCGCGGAGCTGCGTCCGGCCGCCGCGCTCCCGCTCCCGGCTTCCGCCGCCGCCGCCGCCGCCGCCGCCGCCGCCGCCGCCGCCGCCGGCGGGCCACGCCGGGCTCGGCTCCTCCGAACCGTCTGGCGGACTTGGCACCGGCCCCGGCTCCTCAGTGCCCCCGCGGTGCGTGGCAGGCTGCGGCTTCATTATCCTGATTGATTCCTCCTGCTCCCCGACACCGTGGGGGCCCCGGCCAAGGAAGGGGGGCGGAGACGGCATCTGTGGGCCCCTTCCCCGGCCCTTACCCCAGCCGCTCCTTGGGCTGCCGGCCCTCCGCGCCCTGCTGCGGCCGACCTGGCTGGGCGGGAGGGCGGACCTGCTGAGCCCCGCCTGGTGGGCAGGTCCCCTGTAGTTGCGGAGCAGTGTCTGATTCCGCGCTAGTCCAAGTTGCCGGCCCGGGCCTGCAGCAGAGATTTGCACCCCCACCCCCTGCCCCAGGAGGTAAAGGGGCTGGGGTGTGGAAGGAGCCCAGTGTTAGACCGAGGACTTTGGGAGGTGGAGGCCTTAGCAAAATGGAAAAGGGGCATCTTTGAGGCGCAGTGATCATGTGGGCTAAGCCCCGTGTGACTCGTGGGTCATCACGTGCTCCCTGGACAGTCGCAGGGACAGGGTCTGGCCAAACCAACACAGGGCACTAAGAATCGGAGCTCAGAGGAAGCCAAGGGGCCTCTATGAGTCAGAAACTTGTCCCCACATCTAGCCGGGGTGGTCTAGCCACAATCTTGTGGCCCCCAGCAAACCTAGTGCTGAAGCCTCAGTGGAAGGAGCAGCTGGGGACCACGCCTGAGATCAGAGGGTCTGGCTAGTTCTGCCTCTTGGCTGGTGACCTGGGTGGAACACCACTTTTCTTAACCTTGGTTTGTTCACCTGTAAAATGGGATTAAGACCTTCCTGACAGTTGTCAGTGGCTAAATGAGATAATACGTTGATGGTAGGATCCTACATACATTATTTGGCAAAAGGGAGAAAGGGAGTGAGGGCTTGGCTTCCATCCCTGTTGCTGTCCTGTGGCTTCCTTCTCGAGGGAGGTAAGTCTCTTCCTTATGCTTAAATCTCCTTTTAACTGGAAGAGGACCTGGAATCTTCCACTGGAGTTGCTTCCTTTTCAAGACAGGGGCAGAGCTGCTGTCTACCTCATCGGCATGGCATGGATTTCATTTCTAAATCCACATCAGGCTCTGTCCCTCTCTGCCCCACTCTGTCCCTCTCGGTGAGTACTCCTCCAGGCTCTGACCGTCTCCCTCTAGCGCCTCAGCCTAGTCCTGGCCAAGGGTCAGACCTAGGAAATCTCTTATACAGGCTTGGCCTCTTTGGCTAACTTCAGTCTTTATCTCCCTTCAGTTCTGGGCAAGGGGGAGCCAGTGGGACGTTGCAAACCAGTTTTTCTGGATCTGGGCAATCCTTGTGTTTGTAAATGTGATCTGGGACACTGGCCGCTCTGTCTATAGTCTGCATGTTTCCTCATCTGTGAGTTTGTATTTCCTGGATGACCACACCGGGGCAGTATAGTGCACCCCACAGGTGAAGTGTGGGAATTAGGCAGAGTGGATAAGAACTCTGCTCTGAAGCTGCTAATCTTTTGGAGGGTTCAAGTGGGAGAGGGGGGATAATGAACACACAGGTCAGTCTTTTCAGTCCAAGGACATTTGCTGCAGGGAATCTCCAAGGTTCTGAAGAAATCACCAATGTCCTGACGGTTACCTCCTTCCAGAATGTAGCTCTCTTGCCCTGGACCCCACCCCCAGGCTAATCGCTTTCCTATGGGACAAGATTGACCCTCAGAATCGAGTCTGCAGCTTTTGTTCATTCCATTTTGTTAGAATTATCTATTTTCATAACAATTATACATTACTTTTATATTTAAGGGAAAAACAATAAAAACATTCCCAGTTTGTTAGGTTTTTTTTTTGGGGGGGGGGAGCGGGAGGGCTGGTAAGTGGTGCAAATGATGTCAGGGAGGATTTTCCCCCCTCTGGTTACCAGAAGCAGGACAGCTCCTGCAGGGCATGAGGGCCCTTGGTCAGTGTGACCCTGTGTGCAGCTGCTTCAGTCTACCCACCGGCCTGGCTGCCCACCTACCCCTGGCTGTCCTGCTCCAGCCTTAGCACCTAGATGCCTTGGCTCCACTTCCTATTAATACAAACCATGTGGAACCCTCGCAGTGGCTTCTCCAAGCAGAAGAGGGAGCCACAGCCGCCTAGTGGCTGCCAGGGAGGCTGGCAGGAAGGGGCATCTCCACCAGGCGTCTCCTGGGAAACAGCAAGCTCCCCAGAGAAGGGACATTTGGAAATAAAATTTCTGCTGCTGTGTGTCTGTGTATATGTTGGGGCGGGAGAGGGAGTTAAGAAATACCCCAGCCCCCTCTGCTCTTCTCTCTTCAGGGAAAACCTTAATAACTCTCTTCACTTCCTCCCAAAACGCCAGCCCCCTCCCCAGAACAGTGTAGGCTCTTGCTGGGATTGGACAAGAGGCCTGGAAAATGTCCCTTCTGATTCATGATGTAGGTAGAAAAGAGCCCTCACCCTGTCCTTGGCTGTGCTGCCTCGCCCTGGGTTCCTGGTCAGCTGGACCCCTTTCTGAGTCCTGGACACCCCCTCTGGAAAATGAAAACAGTGCAAGAGTTTTCCCCATCATTCCTAGTTCCCATGTTAAGGCTCCTCCATGAGATTCAAGAACACAGGCATTCTAGATCTTTCTTTGCTGCATGTAGGGCAGTTAATGACTCCTTGTTTGACCTTGACTGGTCCCTTAAACCAGCCTGTGCCCTTTGCTTGCACATTCATTCATTGGGGTATTTGAGGGTGCTTATTGAGAGTGAAATCTACCTTGAGAGTGTCCAGAAACTTCCCAAATTTCCATGACAGGGACACTGCAGCCCCTTCCCCTATGCTGTCCTCCTAAAAGGCCAGCTCCTTGCCACATGGCTTCTATGGTGACCGCTTCACGTGGCGCTGGCAATGTTCTGGCACCTTCTCTTCTGATAATGCCCAAAACCAACCTGAGGGCAATGCTATGGTGTCTGATGGGGAATAAGGTTGGGGGTAATGTGCCTGCCCTGCAATCTGATTCCCTCCTCACTCCTTTGCTCTTGAGGAGCCAAACCCCAACTCGCAGCCCAGTTCACTCCTCCCTGGAAGACATGAGGTACTCAAAAGGGAGCCACAGTCCTCTGGAACCCATAGGCAGAAGTCAGGGAACACTGACTAAAAGTTAATGGCTCGGGGCTCCCCTGGAGTTGCAAGGGGTTAAGTCCGCAGCACTATGAAACTAGCCACAGCCACTGCAGCACGAGTTAGATCCCTGCTGCAGAGGTGACCCACATGGCTCAGCAGACCTCTCCTGCCTTGCCCGCTGCTGCCCTCAGCAGTGTGTTTCAGTCAGTCTGTAACAGGGTCGTCTCAGGAAAAGGGGAAGTTCCAGAATCTTGGTTTCGCCCTCAAAAAAATAAATAACTTTAAATGCTTAATTTAATCACTATATTCTTTATCCTTTCTATATTATACCCTAATTATATTAAAGTTCCTTTCCATTAAAAACCTTATATGTTTATCTTAATGCAACAAATAACAAAACCCATTCAAAAAAAGCAAATTTAAAAATCCTAAAGTACTCCTCTCCCTACCCTAAAACAAGTCTGCCTGTTCTGCTCCCCACTCTGCCTCCGGTGAATCCTCTTATCATCCCCCACCCCACTGCACCTTTGGCCTATACCCCAGTTTTTGTATGCATAAAAAAATAAATCTTTAAAAATAAAAAAAGCTAGTGGCTCAGGCTCAGCTGGAGTGCCCTCCTCCCAGACTACCTCCTCGAATTCTACTTCCTCAAGAGAACCCACCTTCCAGGCAGGATGGGAGTTGCTGAGAGCTCTCCAAACAGGAGACAACCCCCACAACTTCTGGAGAAGGCTGAGGAACTCCAGAAAGGAAGAGGGCCAGGCTCCTTCATATCTTCTCAGGAGACACTGATTGGTCCTCAGGGCCTGGTCTGACCTTGTGACTTCTCAGCACCTAGGTCTTGGGGAAGGGGGTGGGGGTTGAGGGTGGGAGGGGAAGGGCTTAATGGGGAAGCGAGCAGGGAGCAGCAGAGGGGTATGTGGGGGGGCTGTTGACAGGATCCTGACTGACCTGGACACCTGCTNGGGGAGGGGAAGGGCTTAATGGGGAAGCGAGCAGGGAGCAGCAGAGGGGTATGTGGGGGGGCTGTTGACAGGATCCTGACTGACCTGGACACCTGCTGTGTGCCAAGTGACAGGGCCCCTCTCAGTGGGTGTTCTTATCCACACCTCACCCCAGCCTTGTGCTTGTGTTATTCTTCTGCTCTGACAAAGAAGGAAACTGAGACTCAGAGGTGTTATGTAAATGATCCAAGGTCACACAGCTTGTCAGGAGTGAAGCCAGGTCTGTCAGCCTCCAGTGGGTTCTCCCTGCTGCTGGGAAGTCGTCCTCCTGGAAAAGCAGGTCTGGGGTTGGGGTTTTCAGTCAGAGCTCATCAGGATCCCCAGAGGCAAATCTATTGTCATTTGCCCTCCTCCTTTTCACCCATCTGCTAGGCAAGTCGCAGGTGAGCTCCTCCCCCCTCTCCAGCCCCTGCCCCAGCCCCAGGTGCTAGCTCAGTTTTGCTTGGCTCCCCGCCCCTCCCTGGTGCCCCCAAGGTGGCTCTGAGGTCACCCCACATCCCAGTGCCTTCCAGATCTCAGAATGCATAGGAAAAAGCAGGAAGAGAGAGGAGGTCACCTGAAGGTTGGAAGTGGGGGCTCTGGTCTTGGGCAAAGGATTGGGGGCCTGATTATCTCCTTCCATTCAAATGAACCCTTCCCCTAACTCCCACCCTTCACCCCCAGAGACAGCCAGAGCTTTGCTTAGTTAATGAAATACAAAAGAAGGAATCAGGAGATGGGGGGGGGGGGGGGGGCNTTAGTTAATGAAATACAAAAGAAGGAATCAGGAGATGGGGGGGGGGGGGGTGGCTGGAGAGCGATGGAAAGAGAGAGGAAAAGTTGGGTCTCTTCCAAAGAGTTAATGTTCCACAGTATGATCGATTAGGTGTCAGATGTAATTTCAAACCAATACAAGATGAATGGCATAATTTTCCCTCTCTCATTTTAGACAGAATTAAGAATCCATTAGCTAACACAAATTTTTGGCAAGTTTAATAGGAGCTCAAATCTACATTCGGAGGAAATGCTCCCCAAAGCCTCTTTCAAGCTTTTGCTCCTCAGGCCCCTGGTCTCCAGTGTCCTCTGGACCCTGGAAAACCCTCTGTCTGTCCCCACACGCAGCCTCCTCTCCCCTCCCTGGATTCTCCTGCTGGCCCCTCCCCAGCCCAGCCCAAGATTAACTGGCTTGACCCCTCTCACAAAGGCTGGGCCTGCCCACCATTGTCTTCCAATGGCAGTGGGTGGGGGGAAAGGGGTGGAGGGGTTGGCAGTGGGCCCAGGAAAGAGGGGAGGTTGCTGAATTGGCCCTGGGCTCTAGACAAACCCTCGTGAGAGAGAGGTGAATTGAGGCTTTGGGGCCATTTGAGCCTCAGCTACTCTTCAATTCCACCCCCCAGAAAAGTTCTTATGTTTATATCCTAGATAAAGTATCACCCAGTTCATAAGGGGACTCAAACCCCATTTTTCCTCAATATCTCTTATACTTAACATATTAATCCATGCAGTAAATGTTCCATTATATAGATGAGAAAACTGAGGTGCAGGCATGGATTACCTGGAGGCAGCTGAGTCCCAGGGTGGGCCTTGGCTTCACTACTTCATTACTAGGACCCTGCGGCATTTACCTCTGAGCATCAGTTTCCTCATCTGTAAAATGGGAATAGCATTATTACCCATGGGAAAGTTCATCATAGATTCATTTTTTTTTTAAAGATTTATTTATTTATGCATACAAGCACTGAGGTACAGGCCAGAGGTGCGGGGGGGTGAGAAGATTCACCACAGAGAGTGGGGAGCAGAACAGGCAGATAAACAAAAGTACACTGCTGAGGGGAGCAGCGGGCACAGCAGGAGAGGTCTGCCGCGCCATGTGGGTCCCCTCCAAGCCGGCAGCAGGGATCGAACTCGTGCTGCAGTGGCTGTGGTTTGCTTCATAGTGCGTTGCTTAATCCACTGCGCCATCAGGGAGGCCCATATAGATTCATTCTAAGGGGCAAATGAGAAAGCTGCGTGACTGTCCACCCTGGCAGAGGTGACGCGTGTCCACTCTGCACTAGTCCTGTTCTGGGTGGAGACCTGTGGCTGAATCAGCTGCAGCCCCTCCTCTGCACGCTCACAAGCTGGTTGGAAAACAGAGGTATAGAGACTGAGCCCTGCCCTGGAAAGCAAGAGAGGCTGGAATAATAATTACTCTGCACCAGGTCTGGGAGTCGGTTCTCCACACACAGTAACTCACGTGTACGACCTTATCTGAGAGCTACTGTCATCATTACCCCACTTTCCAGATCAGCAAACTGAGGCATGGCGAGCTGAAATAACTCCAGTCATCCAGTGAGGAAGTAGAAGAGCTGAAATTCCAACCCAGGCAACCCGGTCCTAAGGCCTGTAGCTTTTTTTTAAAGATTCATTTATTTATGCATACAAGAGCTGGGTACAGGCCAGAGGTGTGTGGTGGGGGTGAGAGGATTCACCACAGAGAGCAGGGAGCAGAACAGGCAGATAAACAGAAGTACACTGCTGAGGGGAGCAGCGGGCACAGCAGGAGAGGTCTGCCATGCCATGTGGGTCCCCTCCCTGGCCGGCAGCAGGGATCAAACTCTTGCTGCAGTGGCTGAGGTTTGCTTCATAGTGTGTTGCTTAACCCACTGCGCCACCAGGGAGGCCCACTTCTTTTTTTTTTAATTAAATGAACATAGTAAACTTTATAGCGAATACAAAATATATAAAACAGTAAAAATATAGGATTAAAATGAATTTCACCTGTCTAAATGTTTGTACTTGACACACATGCATTATAACATTAAAGACGTTTCAGGTGTGTGTCACTGAAGCCTGTGGCTCTTCACCTGATGTGAAACAGAGGTGGGGGGGGCAGGAGGGTGTGAGCAGCCCCGCCCAGGGGGCCAGGAAGACTTGCAGAGGACAGTAGGCTTGGATTAGGAATTAACTGATGAGCAGGAGTTTGCCAGGTGCCAAGGAGAGAAAGCGCATTCTAGGCAGCAAACCCAGCATGTGCAAAGGCACCGAAAAAAAGCCTCAGCGTGGGGGACAGTGAGTAATGCTCTGTGCCGACCAAAACCTGGGTTCATGTGGAGGATGGCAGGAAACAAGTGAGGTGGGCAGGCCAGGTGCTTCGTTCTCACAATCCTGCTGGAAAAGTTGAGAAGTCCTTCCTATTGTCTAACTCCTGGAAACAGCCCTGCAGGCCAAGCTTGGGCGCTGTGACTTCATCATGGTGCCATTATGAAAGGTGATGGATAGCCTCACCATGTGCCAAATGCTTTCTCTCCATCTCCGTGTTTCTTCATGAGGATACCACGCAAAGCAGGTGTAGGTGCTGCAGTCCTAAGCTCAGGTGCATAAACTGAGGCTCAGGGGTATTATGTAATTTGCCTGAGAGAAAAAGTTAGGAAGTGACAGGCCTAAAACTGGGACTGACTACAGAACCCAAACTCTTAATCACTGAGCTTGCCCTGTCCGGCTCAGCAGTGGGGAACTCTGGAGGAATTTTTGGCAGGGAGTGATGGATTTGGCTTGAGTTTTAGAGAACGAGCTCTGACAGTGCGTAGACGCTGCACTGGAGTGAGGCTGAAGGCAGGGACGCCTATAAGGAAACCACTGCTCTGGTCCAGATGAAAGCCCCAGGCAGAGATGGTGTGGGGGTGAGGTCGGCCGCTCTCATCCCTCAGATTGAGAGAGCGCAAGTGAGAGCAAGCTCCTGAAGCTGAAGTAATAATCATCAGAATAATACTAAGTGCCTGTCCTATGCCAGGAACTTCCTGCGGACCCCTCTAGTCCATACAATGCTGCAGGGCAGATATTATTAACCCTCTACCACAAATGAGAAAGCTGAGACTCAGAGAGGTTGACCAACTTCTCTGGATCACACAGCTGTGACCCAACAGAACTGGGACTGGCAGGAAGTCCTAACCTTTCCCTGCTGCTTCATTGCCAGAAGGTGGCTAGGCCACACCTCAGAGGTCACCTCTTCTCTCCTGCCATGGCTTAATATTCCCTGGGATGCAAAAGGAGCTGGTCCTCTGTTTGGGCTGCCAGTGGCCTTGAGTGAAGGAAGTGGTAAGGGAAGAGGAAAAGTGGAAGAGAAAGGACCTGGAAGGAGATGGGTTCCAGAGCTGGAGGAAGGGCCGCCGGTCATTCTCAGCTGTGACTGACCCTGACGGTGCACAGGAAGATGACTGCATTTCACCCTATTCACCCTGAAGTAAAGAAGGGGACTCCGCCTTTGCTTCCTTTCCTAGTTGCTGAGAAGTCCTTCCTGCTGTCTAACTCGCCTCCCTCCTGATGGCATCACAAACAACCTCAGTTTCCAGTTTCAAGGAGGAGGCCCCGCCTGCCCAGTCCCTGCCATGAGAACACTGCTCACTTCTCCCGTAGACTGGGGAGTCAGAAGCTGCGGACTATTCTACCCTCTCGCTTTATACTCCTCATGGTCAGAGGTGGGGAGGGCTAGGGTGTCCTACAGAAAGCAAGCAAGCAAGCAGGCACCAGGTTCCCTAGCCCAGTCTCTCCTCAGCAGAGAGACAAGGGACAACAGTGCCTCTGAGGGGAGGAGGAATGGAGGAGGGTGGAAGCAGGGCTGGGAGAGCTGCTGGACCACAGCTTAAAAAACTGACCCAGGGCCCCTGCCTGCAAGGGAACCGCAAGTTCTACTAAGTCTCGGAGAGTGAGTAAAATTGATTACAATTCCCCAGCATCATAGCCAAGCTTTTATAAAGGAGCTCATATCCTTGCCAGGATTAGAAATTGTGGGAGCAAGAAATTCCAGGGTTACCCTAAGGGAGTAAACTGGGGGCTAAATAGAATACTTAAGAGAAAGTCATTTTGAGCAAAAGCACTTGGGCTTTAGAAGCAAAGTTACTTAAGTTAAGCTCCAAATCCTCTTGCTGCCAAGGCAGAAATACCTAGGACAGGTATCTTCATTGAGTTCACATATTTTCATTGATGTCCTACTATGTGCCAGGCACTGTTTGAGACTGAAATATTGCTGACAAAGATTTTTGCCATCAAGGAACTTAAATTTTAGCTGGGGAGACAGGCAAAATACATCAGTGAGTCATGTCAGAAGGCAGGAAGTGTTATAGGGAGAATGGTCACAATAAAATGATTTAGATAGGGGAAGGCATTTTAAATAGGGGGTCAGGGTGACTCATTTGGAAGGGTAGCCTTTGCATAAATGTGCAGGAGGTAGCAAATTTGGTGATGTGGCTCAAGGAGCAGCCAGCAAACAGGCTGCAAGGCAGGCCTGGCCTGGTGAGCCCAAGGGGCCAGTGTGCTAGGGGGATGGAGGATGACAGTAGCAGATAGTTCTGAGCAGGATCAGAGGGAGGCATAGACAGTAAGGGGCCCCCATAAGCCTTTGTACAGACTTTGTTTTTATCTGGGAATAAAATGGGAAGTCTTGGCCACATTTCCTGCAAAGGATCACTTACATCCTATAGACTGGAGCTAGATGAGGGGAGGCCAGGGGAAAAGTATGAAGCAGGAAGACCAGGTAATTGTTGACTCTGGCTGTCTGAATTTTCTCATCTGTTAGATGGGCATAGAAATGTGTCCCATGGGCCTCCCTGGTGGCGCAGTGGGTTAAACAACACTATGAAGCAAACCGCAGCCACTGCAGCACAAGTTCGATCCCTTCTGCCGGCCAGGGGGTGACCCACATGGCACAGCAGACCACGCCTGTCTTGCCTGCTGCTCCCCTCAGCAGTGTGTTTCAGTGGATCTGCCTGTTCTGTTCCCCACTCTGTCTCTGGTGAATCCTCTTACCACCACCCCCCACCACCCCCACCTCTGGCCTGTACCCTAGTTCTTGTATGCATAAACAAACAAACAAATAAATAAATAAGAAACGTGTCCCAGGAGGTAGTCCATAAAAGATGTGTGGGTAGAACCCCAGCCTTTAGCATAGGAGATTAAATGAGCTCTTGTTGAATGAAAGAAATAAATGAATGAGTATCACTCCATGCCCTCCTCCCATATATAATCTCTTCCCCTGAAAGGGCTCCTTGGAAGGTTCTAGAAAACTGAAATTTCATCTTGATTAGCCATACTTTTTCACCTGTAAAGTGGGGATATCAAACCTGCTCCCCCAGATAATTATAAAGATTAAATAAAACAACCTGCATGGCCCAGTTGGAAATCACTGGCCACACATAGTCATTTAAATAAAAATTAATTTTAGGGCCCGCCCTGGTGGCGCAGTGGGTTAAGCAATGCACTATGAAGCAAACCACAGCCACTGCAGCACGAGTTCGATTCCTGCTGCCGGCCAGGGAGGTGACCCACATGGCGTAGCAGACCTCTCCTGCCTCCCCCGCTGCTCCCCTCAGCAGTGTGTTTCTGTCAATCTGCCTGTTCTGCATCCTGCTCTGTGTGGTGGATTTTCTCACCACCCCCACACCTCTGGCCTGTACCCCAGTGCTTGTATGCATAAATAAATAAATCTTTAAAAAAAAACCCTTAAAAAATTAATTTTAAATTCATTTCCTTGGTTACATTACCCACATTTCAAATGATTACTGACCTCACATTATCTGGAAACCAACATATTGAGCAGAACAGAAATAGAACATTTCTATCACTGCACAAAGTTCTATCTGATAGCACTAGGCTGCAGTGCCTACCCAGGGTCTGGCCCACGGGAACATATAGCAAACAAATGCACCCATTCTTGGAGGGCCAGGCAGGGAGACCAGCCATCCTCCCAGTAACCTGCCACAGACCATCCACCTGATGTTCTCCAGGGTTGAGTCTGAAAACAAAGAGTGAGGAGGAGTTAGGGACTGGTCAGGGGAGTAGGAGAAAAAGAGATGGGACAAGTCTACAGACTAAAGAGTTGCTGTGGTTACGCCAGCCCAGGGGGTAGATCTGAGTGGAACATGTGACTGGGGCAGGGAAGAAAAGAAGACAGAAGGAAAAGAAAGAGAAATCCAGGCACCCAAATGCTGAATGTGAGGACTGGTCTTCATTGCCCGCCTCTAGAGGACAGAGGTCACTTCTAAGGTCCTTATTTCCAAAGCCTGTCCATTCATTTACTCAGACAACACTTATTATTATTTATTGAGCACATACTATGTCCATGATTCAGAAGCAAATCTTTCTGTTCTGCCTTCAAAATAAGTTGAGAATCTGAGCATTTCTCTTTGTCCCACTGCCAGCTCCCTGGTTCAAACCACTCTTTCCTCTCTCTTGGATGTTCACAGCTTCTGACCTAAGTCCCCTTTGGTTTATGTTTGGTGCAGCAGCCAGTGATTTGAAAAAAAATAATAGTAGCTTTATGAAAATATAGTTCACCCACTTGATCAATTCAGTGGGCTTTTTTTTTTTAAGATTTATTTATTTATGCATACAAGCACTAGGGTACAGGCCAGAGGTGTGGGGGGTGAGAGGATTCACCACAGAGAGTGGGGAGCAGAACAGGCACATCAACAGAAGTACACTGCTAAGGGGAGCAGCGGGCACAGCAGGAGAGGTCTGCTGTGCCATGTGGGTCCCCTCCCCGGCCGGCAGCAGGGATCGAACTCATGCTGCAGTGGGTGCGGTTTGCTTCATAGTGCGCCGCTCAACCCACTGTGCCACCAGGGAGGCCCTCAGTGGGCTTTTTTAAAGTATATTTATAAAGCTAGGTGACCATCACCACAACTGATTTTGAACATTTTTACTACCCCAAAAAGAAACCCATTAACAGTCAACCCCCATTTCTCCCCGTTTCCTATTCCCTAAGCAGCCCAGATAAAGCATCATTTTCTCTAAGAAGCTTTTCCTGACTACCCCATTCAAACTGCTCCTCCTTCTTTTGCTTTGCTTTTCTCTTTGGTTTACATCCTTGTCTAACATACCATGTACACTACACGTTTATGTCCACTGTCTAGCTCTTCAGCCCCACATTCAAGCACAAATTTCCTCTGGGTAGGAGCTTTGTTATATTACCCCCAGGACCTAGGAAAGGACCAAGGATGACCTCCTAACCAGTTCTTCTCCCCAAGCCAGTGGGAGATTCTAGAAAGTCTTTAATTACAGCCTCAGAGTGGATGCTAGGTTAATGTGATGATTCAAAAGGTGTATTTTTCAATTACATTTAATGAAAAGATTTATAGTCAAGTAAAATATAATTAGGAGGCTGCCAGCAGACAGCCTCCTGAGAGGAAGAAAGAGAGATGAGACAGACCCCTAATGGGGCAGGTTGGGGCCCAGGCTGTAGGACCCGTGCACCCTTCCCCACCCCTCTTTCAAGTTGTCAAAGGGTTCATCAACCTTGCCATTGAAACAAGTTGACTAGGGCCTCCCTGGTGGCGCAGTGGGTTGAGCACGCACTGTGAAGCAAACCGCAGCCACTGCGGCACGAGTTCGATCCCTGTTGCTGGCCAGGCAGGGGACCCACATGGCGCAGCAGACCTCTCTTGCTGTGCCCGCTGCTCCCCTCAGCAGTGTTCTTCCGTTGATCTGTCTGTTCTGCTCCCTGCTCTCTGTGGTGAATCCTCTCACCCCCCACACCTCTGGCCTGTACCCCAGTGCTTGTATGCATAAATAAAACTTAAAAAAAAAAAACAAGTTGATTAGGGCCTACTTCATGCTGGGCCCAGAGCTTCAATGGGAAGAGAACAAATACGATGGTCCTTGCCCTCAGAGAGCTTACAGGCCAGCAGGAGAGACAGACAAGAAGCAGACTGACAAGTGAGGAGAGGGCTGCAAAGGCAATAAGGGGGCACTGAACTGGAGTGTGACTGGGACCTGCTCTGGATAAAAGTATCAGGAAAGGCTTCTGGGCAGCAGGGCAGAGAGTGTACAAATGAGACTGAGGGATGAAAAGGAGTCAGGTGAAAAAAGAGCAGAAGGGTAGTAAGGGGATTGGTTGAGCTAAGAAAGCAGCCCAGTATCTAGGGTGGGAAGGTGCTCTTAGTGTTTGCAGAAGGGAAGGAAAGGCCAGTGAGGCTGGAGCCTGGAGAGGGAGAGGCAGAGGCAGGAAATGACACTGGGGAGGGAGGCAGGGACTAGATCCAGATGGTAAGGAGTTTGTATTTTATTCTATGTGCTAAGGAAGTCACTGGAGAATTTTAACCCAGGGAGTGAAAGGCTCAGCTTACTTTTTTTTTTTTTAAGATTACCCTCCTCCGTGCTGTGGGAGGATGGATGAGAGGGGACAGGGGCAGGCTAGAGTAGAGACCCAGAGGGGAGAGGAGGTGACCTGGCTGGGGGGGCGGGGGAAGCATTGAGGAAGAAGAAAAGAGCCTGGACATGAGATAGGTTTGGAGCAGGAATCAGTGATTCCCAGTGAGTCTATAGGGGGAGTGAGAGGTAGGGGAGCTAACTCAGGGATGACCCCCAGGTTTCTGGCTTGAGAAGCTAACTAGGTGCTGTTCTCTACTGAAATTGGGAAAACAAAAGAAGATGTGAACAAAGAGTTGAGACTTAACCTGAAGGTCAGAGGTCTGGGTGCCCCGCCCCAAGAGGGCCACCTTTTACCGCTGTGCTGCTTCCTGTCCTTCTGGTGTTTTGTTTTTTCACATGTGTAAACCCCATTCTCCTGTTGCCTGTTGGAGTGTGTGACATTCTAGTTTGGAGAGAGAATTCCGTCACCCTCAGCTTCCTTTACCTGAGTAAGGTCCTGAAATCTCCCACTAAATTCATCCTGTACCCACTGAGTATCCACTGTGAGTCAGACACTGTGCTGGAATCCGTGACTGCTTTTTTCCCTCCAGCCCGCTAGCTGCTTTCCCCACAGAACTAATGTAGCACTGATAATAGCGACTACTGATGATAATCCTATCGAGCTAAACTCTTTGTATGAATGGTCATATTTAATTCTCTCTGAAATATGACCTGTGCGGTGTCACACAGCCTGCTAGCATTGAGGCTGAGCTGAGAAACCTACGGTTGTCTCCAGTACAGACTCTCTGGGGATCTGAGGGTTGCACAGGTGATGGAAGGAGAGCTGTTTTGCCTTTCCCTTACCTCTCATCATTCTTTCCCAGACAAATCACAGAGACAGCCTTATCCTCCCAGACTTCCCTGTGTGCTGAGGGTAAGAAGTCCTGATGGCCCGAAGGCCTGCGCTGTGCTGGGGATATCTGCCCATTTATTGCTCAGAAGTGATAGCTGTCGCAGGTGCCACCAGGCCCTTAGTGAGGTTGCCTGCTCCTGTAGGAGGGAGGCGATGAGGGGTCCTGCTTGGTGACACAAAGGGGTATTTTAGCATCTCCTGTTCTCTGAGGATGACTTAGAAGTTTGCATGCATTTGTTCAAAGGGTCAAGAGATTTGCACACAGGTGCAAGTCAGAACAGGTCTGCCTGCTGTTCATTCCCTCCATGTGTGTACATGAAGTGATGTTACCTGGTTGTCTGGATCCTCACAAAGAAAACTAATTTGTACATTTCTTCAGGCATGTGCCTGTGGGTGAAGTTCAGAGGAAAGGGAGAGTTCTGAGTTCAGAGATGAGCTCTCCACCTCTTCTTGCCTGCCTCCAGCTCCCTGCACCCCCCTGCTACCTTCCCCCAAGCCGGGCAGAATGCCCTCAGCCTGTGCCGGCTGGCACACATGCCACATGGTGCCTGGCGTGCGTCTGGGCAAGGATGACGCCCCCAGGCCCGGCTGGGATACTAAGCCACCCGCTGCCTCCCCCACCTCCAGAACGGAGCGTCCCCATCCAGTCCCCTTTCTTAGCCAGGGAACTAGGGAGCAGGCGGGGACACAGCACAGACAGATACAAACACACAGATGCACCCGGAGTCGCCCACGGCGCGTGCCCCAGAGACACAGACACAGGCATTCACAGGGGCTCGGGTACACTCACACATGCACACTCACGCACGCCCAGAGAGACTCGTGGGGACCACTTGCACAGGTCCCAGCAAAATGACCTGCCAGGCTCCAGCAATATCCGTTAGGGACAACCCACTCGGTTCTCTGTCCGTGGTGCTGAAAACAGATCTCCATCTCTCCTTACAGAAAGGCAAGATAGGAGAGAGATGGGAAGACACATGGGTGGGTGGTGCACAAGAAAAAAGGAATGGAGGAGTGAAAAGAAGGGGGATCCACAGGTAAAGGAGAGAGAGAGGGATGGAAAGAAAGAGGGAGGAAAAGAGTCAGGGAGGGAGGGAGAAAAGGTGTGAGAGAGAGAGAGAGAATAGCATACCAGAGGAACCAGGGAATGCCTAAACACTGGAACTAGGAGAGGGAGGTAAGGATGGAAGGTCCTGGGCCTCCCTGGTGGCGCAGTGGGTTAAGCAACGCACTATGAAGCAAACCGCAGCCACTGCAGCATGAGTTTGATCCCTGCTGCCGGCCAGGGTGGGGA
>JAGFMF010011723.1:1099949-1119421 GCA_019455555.1 Galemys pyrenaicus | reverse complement strand
CTTCCATTGATCTGCCTGTTCTGCTCCCTGCTCTGTCTGTGGTGAATCCTCTCACCCCCCACACCTCTGGCCTGTACCCCAGTACTTGTATGCATAAATTTAAAAAAAAAAAAAGGATGGAAGGTCCTGCCCCCCAGCCTCCAATGAAGTGTGGCTCATATTTACATTTGCCCTTCAGGGTCAAGAATAGGGAGAGTTTGGGAAGTGTGCCCTGGCAGAAGAGGAACCTTGGATGTACGGTTTCTGTGGCTCCAGTTGTCCCTTTTCAGATGCCTCCTGGTCCTGGGGGATCTTAAAATACTAGAGGAAGGAAACAGGAGGAAAGCCCTATAATGACCTTGTAAATAATCCCCCACCTGATTTTTTATCCCAATTTGTGTTGGGCAAGTGGACAACAATGTTGATCTGGATTTGTTCTGGGGATTTCAGGGATTTAGTGACTGCTTAATGCTTATCCACAAGATTGGATTATAGGTTCCTATCTCCCTCTCTTGAGGTAAAAACTTCCCTCTAGTGGGATTACCAGTAGGGATGGTTTTACCATAAGCAGCCCCTTAGTTGTGAAATTTAAGGGCTATGAGGAATGCCCAATTTCCTGGTGAAGGGTGGATTTTCAAGGACCAGAGTGCTTACCATACAACTAGACAAGAGGGATTGAAGAGGAAGATGAAGGAGAAGGAAAAAGAGGAAAGGGGGTGAATATGTGGAGATGGGTGAAAGAATATAAAAAGGAAGGGAAGGGGAATGAAATTGGAGAAAAAGAAAGGTGGACATGCAGATGGCAGAAGTTAGAGAAAGCATGAGTGACTGAGTAAGACTCCAGTGTCCAGAAGAAGGGCAAAGGAAATATAACAGGTGGAGCAAAATTTCTCTCCTCAAATTTCCCAGGGATCCAGACTAAACTGGAAGTGTATTCTGGTCCTGCAGCCATTCACAACAGCGTCCTCCACCCAGAGATTTGGGCAGAGAGACCCATGGGCCAGAATGATGATGTGAGGAGCAGCTGCCTCATCTAAAAAGGTGGGATCAGAGGCAGCTCAGTACGTGTGTGTGGTTTCCTTGTGGGTGAGATGGGGAATGGGTGACTTCTTGGAGGTATTTCCACTTACTGGCATGTGGCAGTGGCAGGAGCAAACCATTCGTGTGGTAGTTCTCTGGAGAGTGGGTACCAGGTTGAGGGTAAGGAGCAGGCAGAGGAAGAAGAAAGGCAGTCTCTTTGGGTGTGTGTGAAAGGAGAGGAGTAAGTGGGAAAGAAATTATATTGGATCTCCTTTTCAAAAACCGGACCTTGTTATTATTCTTTTTTTCTAAGCAAGAGAGAAACCAGTCTGAGAATAGAAATTGGGCACATGTGCCCCAGTGTCTTTGTAGTATAGATGTGATGAGAGTCCCAACCTCACCTTGAAGTGATGGTCAGCTCATACACAATGCTTGCATCAGTTAACAACACATATTAAGCTTCAAATAGATGTTAGCTTCTGTGTGTTGTTGCTGTTATATTTTGGAGTTGCCTGGGGTCAGCTGGGAAATCTTTCTTCATGTTTAACTAGGCCTTCTCGCTATAGTCTCAGGTCTGAGCCTTAGGTCTCTTTTGGGCCCCACGGAGGACTTTGATTTCCTAGCTCTTTAAATTTACTTATGAAGAGAGCAAGCCAGGAGGTTTTCTCGGGGACAGAAAGGAAAATCCGGGGTCTAGAGAACAGTGTACCTACCAGGGACTGTCAGTATGCGTTCCTGGATTCCTGAAAAAGCTTAAACCTGGACCGACTTCAGGTTTTCCTGCCCAGCCTGAAGCCTCGGCACTACACCCTCTCCAGTGCTGGTGCCCTAACCCCACTCAGGCCTGTATGGGTGTGGACATGTGGGTTATTTCTTCCAGACTGCCCTTCCAACCCAAAGCCCTTCCCATCCTTCCTTTTTCTCTACCTACTTTCTGCTCCTTTTTTTTTTTTGCCTCCCTTTTTGTTTTTGGGATTCAAGTTGGGAGGAAAGAAATTCCCTCACTACTTATAGGGATGGGATTTCTCCACCGTACACAGGCAAAATGAATGGTCTCATCTGGAGGTCAAGGAAGCATGTGGGGCCTGGCACAAGGAGGGGTTAGGGGTGGCAGGGCAGCCCCCATGTCCTCTCATTCCCCCCAGCTCCTGTCTCATCACTGTCACCATTCAATCATAGCAGATGGGCTGCAGCTGTGAGCGCCAGCCCGGCACACAGGCTGGTCCGTGCCACTTGGGAGAGAAGAAAGAGAAAGGGAGGGAGGGAAGGAGGAGGGATGAAGGGAGGAGGGAGGAAGGAAAGGAAAGAAGAGGAGGAGGAGGAAAAGGAAGAAAGCGGAGGAGAGAGATGACTTCAAAAGAATGGAGACTTGGTACCTTTTATGCCTCTCTCTTCCCAGCAGGAGAGCAGAGGCCAGGGCCGGGCTCACAAGCTGGGCAGTGCCAGGCAAGATGGGCATATGCCCTTGATTACTACCAGGACCGCAGGCCAAGCCTCCGCAGCCGCCACGGCCTCATAAATCAGTTTTTAAGTAGCAACCACATGGACATTTCCCAGCTGAGAGGCCTGGCCTCTGTCGGCCCAGCTAGGGCAGCCCTGGTGGAGGGGCAGGCGCCAGGCCAGAGCATGGAAAAGGCTTGGTGGGAAGTGGAATTGGAGTTTTTCAGGGAAAACTGGGGGAGGAGCCCCAGACAGTAGGGAGTAGGTAAGAAGGTGACGAGTGGTTGGCGATAGGTCCAGAGTGCCCCCTGGAAGGTCTAGACTCAGTCCAGATCCCCCCAGGGAGGCTGCTTACAGATGGGGTGGGGGGCGGCTACTGGAGCTCCGCCCTCCAGGCCTTCTCCCAGGAGAACAGTCTGCACGAGTGTGAGGGCAGTGCGTGGGCCGGTGTGCTTGGGTGTCTGAATGTGCTCACAGTTCCTGGTGGGTGGGAAAGTGTCTCCCCCATATCTAGCCCAGGCCCAGCACGGACCACGCAGCCAGTAAAACTGCTTGAATGAATAAGCAATTGAGTGTGAAGGGGGTCAGTTATGTGTGTTCACAGGAACGGAAGGGCTTGTTTCTGAGTGTGCACAACGGCGGCGTCTATGTGTGTGCTGGGGAGGGGGTGTGCTGTGGGCACTGTGGGGAGATTTATTCCAGCCGATACCCCCTCACACCCTGGCCTTCTGGGCATCTAATCCGCCCAGCCCTCCCCCGGAGTCCTGATTCTCCCTTCACAGAACCCACTAGTAAGACGGGGGCTGGGCACGTCACCCTCCTCCAGCCAGACCCCCAGCTTGCCGACCCCTCCTCCCCATGCCACGAACCTGCGTTGGTGGCTGCGGGGGTGGAAAGTGGGGTGGGGGTTAGGGAGTCCCGCCCCTGGAACTCAGGGCGAGCGGGCACCGCAGGGGCGCCCAGCCTTCTTGCGACGGTGTCTCCTCCCTGGTTGAACAGATGTCTCGGAATTTTAGATGTGCTCTCCGCCCCTCCTCACAATAACTCCCCCTCCCCACTCAGCTGGCACCGGCTGTGGCGTGGAGCCCTCCCCTCCCCCCACCTTTGATTGCTGAACCGGCTGACGGATCCGGGAGCCCCGGGTCAGGACCCCCGAGGCCCGCGGGCTCGCTGCCGCCGCGGGCTGGGCAGACCCCTGAGGCTCCGGCTTCGAGAGCGCGGCTGGGCGCTGGCTATCTCCGGCCTCCTGTCGTCCTTCCCGTCTCCCGCATCTCTCAACCCTATCTCTCTACCCTTCTCTTGTAACCCAGTCCGCATCAGCGTCTACGCAAACCCTCTACACAGATCTTCACACTTCGCATCAGAAACTCCTCCTGGCAACTTCGGCGGAATTCTGCCCTCCAGAGACCCCTTTCCCTGCATTCCGTGAGCCACCCCACCCCCAACTGGCCAGCTGCCTGCCTGCCTGCCCTCGGTAGAAACCCGGAGTAAATCTGGAAAATGTGGCGGGAGGACAGGAAAGGAGTGGGGGTGGAGATTTTAGGGAGGCCGAGGATATCCAGGCTGAGGGACACCCAAATTTTTCTAATCACTGCTAATTAATGAACAATCCAATCCAGTGGACCCCAGCTCGGAGGAAGGGGGCAGGACCGCTGAGGGCAGGAGGGGGCCTTGGCAGGGCTTGGCAACCAGGGAGGTGCCAGGCGCCCTCCCCCACCCCACCCCCACCCGCCAGCATTCCGAGGTAACAGGCATTTGTTACCCAGCTCGTGCCAGGAGCGATTGGCAGGTTCGAGTAGGCACAGTCATTCTGCACACAGATGTCCCTGCGTTCACTCTTCTGATATGAATTCTGTCAGCTCCGAATCCTGGGAGATGAGCAGACAGCCCCACAGACAGAGTTACAGACAGACACAGACACAGACAGAGCAATTGTCTGGGAGACAGAACTCCACAGATAATTCTTTTCCTTCCCTGAAAAAAAAAAAATCTTAAATGAAATCAGTTAAGAAAGGCTCTGACTAAATTGGGGGGACATTCTGAACCCCAGAGTGTGGCCCTCACTCCTTCCATCCTCCCTTGGTGGCCTCCCCAGATTTTTCCTGTCTCCCCAAGGGCCCCACAACTTCATATTTAAGTTAGTGCATCCACAACAACCAACGTCTGGGAGGTCCACTCCCTCACACAGGACTCAGAGCCCCCAAATCCCTGCAAGTTCTACACCATCATCAAAGTACAGGTTCCAGAATTCTAAAATTTCTGAAATTCTGGTGCTTCCACTCCAGGGCAAATCACACCCAGTGCTCAATCCTCCTGTCACCCTCTCCAGTGGAAAGCGGGAGGCAGGTGGTGTCCGGTGCCCCAGACTGTCAGGTCCCCCATGCCTCTCCTCACCGGCTGCCCAGTGCCTTGGCAGCCAGCCAAAAATGCAGCCTGCCCTTTGAATTAGGAATGCGAAAAGGTCAAGCCCTCAGACTCCCGTCCCTTTGTGGGACTACCGCTCAGCCTCAGGTCCTGTCCTGACCTTCCACATCTCACCTGGTCATCCCAGGCCAGTCTGCCCCAGGGGCAAGGGTGAGCTGTTGGTCAGGGGGCATCTGTGAGCAGACTGGTGGTGGGTTGCCACTGGGGCTTGGATCTCCCTGGGCAGCCCGTGCTAGTGGAGTAAAAGGAGAGCAAAGGGGGCATAGGAACGAAGAAATGCTGGGAGAGAGGGCCACAGGGGGTTTGGGTTGTGGTTTGTGAGGTGGTGTTTTTTAATCTTTCCTTTTTAAAAAAGAAAAAGCCCCCATCCTGTGTCATCATTTTTATGGGATCTGCAATTCTGGCAAAAATCTGTCTTTAATTTAGCTGTCCATATAAAAATCCTCACTGTATAATAATGAACAGATGCCATGGAATTTAAGCTGGAGCCTCGGCTCCTCCCCGCCTTCCCCCCGCGCCTGGCATCGGGCACCGGGCACCGGCTGAGTGGCACAGACTGGCACCAACGCAGGAGTGAAGGGTGGGCAAGGGGCGACCTGGGCTCTGCGCCAGGGCGCTGGGGTGGCGAAGGGGTGTCCAGGCACCGGACTTGGCCAGGTGGGAGCATTTTCGTGGTGGCACCAACAGAGGAGTGTCTGAGGGATGTCTCTTTTTCTATAAAATGATCAGTAGTTAAGGGTTTTGGTTTGCTTTTGCTTAAGGGCTTTGGTCCTCGATTTTTAAAAAAGCACCGCCTTCTGCCCCATACAAACCCAAATGTTTTCGATATTTTAATTGAGTTGTTTTAACCCTCTCCAGGAGTGGCGCCCGGCCTCGGCCTCGGAGCCCAGCCGACGCGAGTTCGTTCCAAGCGGGATCCGTTGCTTGCCAGCCAGCCGGCAGCCTGGCGGCGTCCCGGGCGTTGTTGCCTCTGGGGGCTCCCGGGCAGCTCCCGCGGGGAAGGAGTACCTTGTCGTCCTCCAGGAGTGAGGCCCTGTGTGGTATCTGATTGGGGGGCGTAAAGATAAGGGCAGAAGAGAAAGCCCCACTTGCCCCACGCCAATTTTCTCGCTTTTCCCAAGGGGGGGGAAAGAAAACTACGCGAGTTTGGAATCTCTTCGTGCCTCCTTCTCCGCCTGCGGTCGAGAAAGCAGGCATCGGCCAGAGATTGAGGGGTTGGTTCTGAGGCCCCCACCCCCACCCCTAGCCTTTAATGCGACTCTGGTGAGAACAGATGTCCCAAGCCGGGCGGACTGCCCAGACCCCGCCCAGCTGTGCCCTTGGCGAAGACTTGGCTGAGGGTAGGAACTGGCACTCGGGTGCCCAAAGGGGTTTGGGGGCTGCTGCGCCCCGGCGGGACTTGACCTTGCAGCCTCGGCCTCCTGGCCAGCGCAGCCTCGGGCAGGAGGTGGAAGTGCCCCGGAAAGACCCGTCCCTAATTCAATTAATCCCGAAAAGAGGAATGAGACACAAACAGAGGTGGAAAGAAACCAAGAAAAAGACTGAAATAACTCAACACTAGTCACTCACTCGGGTGTGGGGCATGGAATCTTCCAGCCCCCGATGGCTGGGGACAGCGGTGGTCCTCTTGCTCTGGAACAGGCAGCGAGTTGGCAGCTCGGGAACCACACCCAGGCGGCACATCTGGCAGCATCTCCACTCTGTGCTGTGTCCCAGCTCCTCAGGCAGGGCCAGCCTGTAGGGGCTCCCGCCTCTGTGGTGTCTAGCTCCCCTTCCTGGCTCTAGGGGGTCCCTAGACTCTCCCCTTTGCCGCCTACCTGCAAGCCCAGTCTTGTTTTTGCTTTCCCTTGCTGGCATCCCAGGAGGGGAGGGGAGGAGAAGACAAGCAGGGTGCCCCCACCCCAGTGCTTCAGGAGGAGAAAGTTTCAGGAAGCCGAGCAGCCCTCCTGAGATGCGGGTCCCTTCCTCACCTGGAAACTTGGTCCATTCTTTTGAAAGACGCTGGGCAGGGAGGCAGGGGCCACTCCAGGGTTAGGGCCCAGAGCAGACTCTCGAGGTCCAGGTCATCATCTCCCCTCTGGGCCTGTGACCAATGTCTGCACACTCCAGCCCTAAAGAAAGAAGAGGACTGTGGCTGGGGTGTCTGTTTTGAGAGCTGTCTGTCCCCCCTTCATTTCTTCTTAAAGGACAAGGGAGCTGTCCAGGCGCCATCCTGGGAAGAGCCCTGTTGTCGCAGGGAGGGACTTGGGAGCAGAGGTGAAGTCAAGGCTGCCCTCCTTCCCACCTTCCTTGGAAATGAGAGTGCTATTCAGAACTACCTTTCAGTCTCCACACTCCCTCAAGTCAACAAATTCCTCCGAGGAGCAGGCAACTTCGGGCTAAAGATTGGGGGGGAAGAGGAGGAAGCTAAAGGTGCACAAATAGGAAAGAAATCTCTGATCTCTGTGGGGGACCGGTGCATCCATAGGCTTGGGGGTTTTCCCATAAAAGGGAAAAAGAGAGACGCAAGCACAGTTCACTGGAGTCTAGAGAACATTCATGGGACTCAGTTTCCCTGGATTTTACCGAATGGTTTATTGGGCTGCTTTCTCTGGGTGATGACACCAGAGCTGGCAGTTCCCTGGAGGTTGATTGGGTGTCAGGGGCTCCCCATCCAGGTCATGACTGGAATGGGGTCAAACGGAGTAGGGGGACAGGAAAAACTTTTCCTCCCTTCCACTCCCCATGGACAAATGGCCTGGACTCTGAGACATTTCTGTTTCCTTGTCATTTTCAAATGCTGGACTGGGGGTGGGGGTGTAAAATCATGGGAAGTCATACTCCCAGTTGAGCTGACTCTAGCCTTATAATTCAGCAACTGAGGGGCTGAGCTGAGTGGTGTGTATGCTTGGAGATCCTGCTGTCCGCCTGGGGCAAGGAGGCAGTCCACTCTGCACATTCTCCCCTTGCCCTTTTCTCCTTCCCAACTGCTCTGGGTCTTTTTGTCACCCCGTCCCCAAAACCCCCCCACTCCTGTTTCTGGAGGTTCTCTCCATGTACACGTGCACAAACACGAGAGCAAATGAAAGAAAAATACCTGCTGGGGTAGTTTGGGGCCAGATGTCCACGTGCATCTTCTCCTGCTCACTTCACCATCTCACAGAGGAAGTTGAGTGTTGGGAAGAGGGTAATAGAAAGATGGAGGCAACCAGAGTGCAGGGAGTGGTGAGGAGGGAGGGTCAGAAATTAGGGAAAGGGCAACTTACTTGGATGCCGGATTCTCAAGAAGAGGAGCTAGGGAATCCCCAACCCAAAAGGAGCCTAGATGTTCCTGTCCACCCAAGGTGACAAAAACGTGGTGGCTCAAAAGTGAACATCTATTGAAAGGGGCTGGAATCCAGCTTCAGAAACAGGACCCAGCCCTGTGGAGCAGCCAGAAGAGCAAAGCATGGGAGTCTGTGATCTGGTTGGGGAGCTACATGGGGGTCTTTTGCTTCTGGCTGAACCATCTAGATGCCCCAGGACTTCGGAGCAGGTTCTGGGAGCCCTGCTGAGTGGGAGAGAAGTCAGATTAACCTTCATCGCAGGTTGGATAAGTAAGACTCAGGCCTCAGGAGAGGGTGCAGAGTTCTTTTTCTCTCCAGTCGCCTCTGCCAGGCCTTGCTGCATGCCGTTTGTGTGTCTAGACTGCTTCATATTTGGGTCTGGGGTAGAGTTGTTCCAAACTTTATGCAAGAAGTGGGAGAAATGAAACGTGGGTCAACTCCTTTCTCCCAAGAGAAAGGACGATTTTGAGGTCTATAAAACCTCCTTAGACCACCAGGTTAAAGGGTCCAGTTTTTAATCTCACTCTAGGGAGGCGATCTTATGAGAATTCCAGAGAAAGCAATTACATTTTGAAAGGATTCCAGCGAAATCTCCGAAAATCGTGGGAGAATTCCGCCCAGAATTCTGGCAGGGCGTTGGGAAGGGCCTCTCGCGGGCCGCCCTCCCCCTGGTCGGGAACTCGCCGCCTCTCTCCGCGGCCCAATGCGCCAGGCTGGATGAGAATCAGCACCGGGGAGCGGATAGCTCCCGGCCCCCGCCCGGCTCCTCCTGCAGCGGTCCGAGGGTGGTGGAGGAGGGCATTGTCTCTGCTGGGGAGACGCGAAACGTTTGAGATTGGTCATTTAGGGAAGCCGCTGAGCTGAAAGTCAGACAGAATAACTGGAACTCCCTTTCGCATGTAGGACGTCCTTTTTCAATTGTTTTCCCCTTTCTTGTTTTTGTCAGGGAGTTCTTATTTTGGGGGGTCTTGGACCCAACCTTTAAAAGTCTTAGTTAGTACTCCTGACCTCAAGCTGGAAACCCACCACTATTACCCCCATTTCAGCCTTAAAATGAGCAACAGTGTTTTTGACAATAATAATTAAGTAAGCAGCATCAGAAACACCCCAGTCCTGGATTTCTAACTGTGCTCAGATTTGGGGATGGGGGCCTTAGGACTCGGATGCCTCTCCAAATACTCCAGGTGGTGGACACTGGAGTCTGGGATGGGGGTGGGAGCGAGGAGGAGGGATCCTTTCAGAGAAGTCAGTTCAGAAATACCTCTGCCCCTGCAGGTCCGAGAAAGAATTGTGAGACTACTTTGTTTAAAATAAAGGCGAGGCTTGGCAGGACAGGCTCTTTGGAGGTGCCCTTCCATGCCTCCCTAGATTAAAAGGTTCCCTCTGTCTGGAGTTGCACCTGGCAGGAAGGAGGCTGTCCAAGTGTGGACCAGGGTGGTTCTGCTGCCTTGTCAAAAGGTCCTAGTCAGGTCATCTCTATATGCCAGGTGGGTGCCTCAACTCAGGCCCCCTCAGAGGGCTCTTCCTCCAAGCTCATTTGACATCCTTACACATCTCAGCATTCCTGAACATTAGTATTTCATCTTCATGGCTGTAACTTTTAAATTAATATATCCCTGTTCGGCTCAAAGGGTTTTCTTTATCTCTCCATACTTGTTTTTGGCAACAGTGGGCAGAAGGTTGTAAAATGACCCCGGCCTCCCAACTTGGTCATTTTTCAGCGATGAAAAGTTATTTTGTTTTCAAAAGAGGCACATATGTATGTTTGGGACGTGAAGGAGTGTGAGATTAATGCACTGCTTTGTGCTGGGGGCGTGTGTGAGATTCTGTGTACGGTCTGGGAGGGGCAGCTAGTGTAGCTGTTTTGGTGCCCAGTGGGGGTGTGTGAGGAGTTTGTACGGTGAGAATCCCACCTAGAAACATCCAAAGCCCCTCTGCCTGGCCTCTGCTCTTGACTCTGTTTCTCCATCATCCCGAGCCCCAGCTCAATCCCCAGAATGAAAAGAGGCCACCGTGAGAAACCGGGTCCGGCTTTGCATCTCATTTACATAAATATTTATTAATCGTCATTAAACTGAACAGAAACACGCAATGCACTTCGGGTGTCCGACGGGAGTTCCATCTTCGCTACAAGAGGAAGGTAAAATTGCGTGTGAGTGTGTGGGTGAGTGTGTGGGTGTGTCGCTTGTGGGTTTGCATTTTTGCATCCTGTGTTTAGATGCCTGATCTCCTGCCTCTGGTGGGGAGAAGTTCTTCTTTTGCCCCCTTATGGGGAAACCTCAGAAGGAGCCCTCAACCCTCTCCCTGCCCACCTGCCAGCCGGAGCCAAGAAGACACCTCGGACAAAACCCCCTCTCCAACCACCGGAAATCGCCCGGCGCCCTCCGCGGCACAGTAGGACAGGGGCGGGGCCGCACCGTGGTCTCTGCCTCCACCCTCACCCCCCGGAGGGATAGAGGTGCCAGCGGGGCGGGGGGGCGGTGAATTCTCCTCCCTCTGTCCCCCGGACGCCCGTGCCGGGCCTGCGTGTGCGTGCGGTGTGGTGTGCGTGTGTGTCTCTCATGCAAACCCTCCCTCCCCAAACCGACCCCCCCAACAGTTTGCCATTCCATACAAATTTGGAAACAGGTTTTTAAAAAACAGCATGACGCACAACGGGGACGGGGCGGGGGAGGGCAGTGGCACTGGGGCCCCAAATCTCCGAGTCACTGATTGTAAGAACCTGGGGAGGGGAGGGGGCGGCGCCGGCCCCCACTTCACCAAAGTGCACAAATCCGCGCTTGGGCGGCGCGGCCCGCGGGCCGGGAGGGGCATCCCGGGGCCGGGCCAGGCCGCTAGGCTCAGTCAGAACCTCCTTGCATAGATATTTGTGTCTTTTATTATTGGTAGTAGTACTTTTTTTTTTTTTTTTTTGCCTTTTATTGCTTCTAAAAGTTCTTACTGTGTTTTCGCTCTGATCCGGACTCTGCGTTCGGCCTCCGTTGCCGCTTAGCTTTTTTTTTTTTTTTTTTTTGTATGTTTGTTTGTTTTAAAAAAGGAAAAGGGAAAAAAACGGATTCTAGTTACAAATTGTCTTGGCCTCTCTCTTTCCTCTCAATTCACATTCCCTCCCGCCAAAATTAAAATCACAAAACGCTGAGATAAGGGATTGGGAATGAGGGCGATGGGGGTCCAGGCTCGGGGTCCTGACTGCTGCCCACTCCGAGAAAGAGGAGGCCCCCGACTCTTTTCTGTCCCCCGGCAGCTACGTGTGTTTCAGAAATAATAATAATGAGAGGGAAAACCAGTGTTCCTCAGCTCATCTGCCCTTAACAAACGCCTTTGGACCTGCAGGGCGGAAGAAACCTAAGTGTGGGGAAGAGGAAGGGGGTCTCCAGGGAGTGTCCAAAGAGGGATCCCTGGAGAAGTATTCCCTGGGAAGAGGAGGAGGAAACCCCTTGGGGAGAGAGAAGGCGAGTCCCCTGGGGAAACGAGGCCCCTGGGACGGGCCACCCGCAGGTAAAAGGATCGTACAGCTCAGGAGAGCGGCAGGACTGGCGGCCCGCTCCCCGCGCCCGGCGCCGGGGTAGGTGGGGGTGCCCCTGCGCTCGGGGTGGGGGAGGGGTGGACTGGGGGCAGGGGTGCGGGCAAAGGCAAAAAGAAAAAGAAAGGGGCGGGCACGAGGTCTCAGTTATGGAAAAACGCATTGAGCTCCTCGTACATGGGGCCCCGGTCGTGGTGAAGGTGCATATCGTAAGACAAGAGATTCTCCGAGTGGACGCCCCCGCGCACAGCCGACGAGCCGAAGACCAGCCCGTGGCCCGCGGGCCGCGAGCCGGGCAGCGCCGAGTAGTGCATAGAGTAATGGTAGCTCTTCTCGTGGTCGGGCGACGAGTCCTGCTTGAGCGAGAAGTTGCCATTGAGACAGAGCGGGGGGCTGAGCGGGCCCTCGTACTCGGAGCTGTTGTAGTCCGGGCTCGCGCCGCCGCCGCCCGCCGCCGCATACAGCGTCTCGTAGGCGGCGCAGTAGCCGTGGGTCCGCAGGGCGTGCGCCGCGCCGCCGCTCAGGCCGCCGGCCGCCTGGCACTGTGCGCCCGCCAGGCGCGAGCACGGGTACGGGTAGGGGTGCATGGCGAACGGGCCGCCCGAGCCGTGGAAGCGGCCGGTGCCGTCTGCGCCCTGCTCCGTGAGGAAGTTGCGCGAGTTGAGCTGCAGGCAGCCGGCCACCAGGTTGGTGGTGGGCTGCGACAGACCTTTGCACAGCGTCTGCACGTAGGACACCAGGTCGGGCCGTTTGCCCGAGCGCAGGATCTCCGAGAGCGCCCAGATGTAGTTCTTGGCGAGGCGCAGCGTCTCGATCTTGGACAGCTTCTGCGTCTTGGAGTAGCAGGGCACCACCTTCCGCAGGTTGTCCAGCGCCGCGTTCAGGTCGTGCATGCGGTTGCGCTCCCGCGCGTTCGCCTTCTGCCGCCGCAGCTTAGAGCGCTCCAGGCGCGCCTTGGTCATCTTGCGCTTCTTGGGCCCGCGCTTCTTGGGCCGCTCGCCCTCGGTCTCGTCCAGCCCTTCCTCTTCCTCCTCTTCTTCCTCCTCCTCGCCCCCCAGTTCGCCTTCCTCCTTGACCTCGGCCAGCGCGGCCTCCGGTACCTCGTCTGCACGGAGCGGGACTGGCTTGGCGGCCCGGGCGGGCCCAGGAGCCCCCGGCCCCGGCGGAGGCGGCGGCGGCGCGTCGCCCTTGTCGCTCCTCGGCTCGTCGTCGTCTCCGTCGCCCCAGCTGGCGAACTTGGGCACGTCCGAGAGGAGACCGGGCTCGCTGAACAGGCGGGTCAGCATGGTGCCTGAGGGCGCCCCGCGAGCGGGAAGGGGAGACAGCACAGAGTGAGGGGCGGGCGGGGGTCACGCCGCCCCCCCCCGCCTCCACCCCCAAGTCCAGCCTGGGGGGCCCCGGGTGCCCACCTCCTCCGCTTGCCCCGCCCAGAGCCGGCCCAGCCCTGCCGGCGGCCCGCCCGGAATCTCGGCCCAGGCCCTCTCCCGGGCGCTGGGCCCCGGCTCCGCCCCTCGCCTGGGTGAGGGGCCGCTCCCCACGCTCGGGTCTTCTCAGGGTCAAGGCGGGGGCCGAGTGGGGACTTTAGGGCTGGAGATCGCGCCGGGGGAGGCGGCGCGCTTGCCCTGAAAGCCTGCTCTCGCCCCGCGGTGAGGAAGCCGCGGCGGCCGCGGGCGGAGACCGCAGCCCCGCTCCGCGACTCGGCCGGCCGGGCCCCTCGGTCTCGCCGCCCCACCCCTCCCGTGCTCTCACCCCCACGCTCCCTAATCCAATTTGCAACTTGGCCGCGCGCCGCCCTCGGCTCGGTCCCCACCCCCGCAGCCCCAATTCCAGAGGCGGGAGGATCGTCTCCTCGAGCCGATGCGTCCCCAGCTACCGGAGCCGGCTGGGGAGGCGAGGACCGAGGAACCCGGGCTTGGGGAGGAGACTGGGGAGCGAGCCCCGTCCGTCTCCCCTGTGGTCAGAGACCTCCTTCTCCCCTTCAGATCGCCTCCCTCCTACATGGCTCTTCGGATCTCGTTGTATTTCGGGATGAATGGGGGAAAATCCAAATTTGTTTGTTTGCTTCTCTCTTTTCTGGTGGTGGGGAAAGGTCGCAGGTACCTCCGGGATAATCCTGGGGCGATCCCCATCCGAACCTCTTCACAGCCCCCCCCCCATGATCTTGCTTGTTCCTCCCAAGCCCATCGCACGCAGAGACACCTCCCTCCGCAGCCCCTAGAGCTGCAGCCCCTAAGGGAGAGGCAACCCGGGGTGTCTCCGACGCCCACCCCACGAGGGGTCATCGTCCTAGGAAAGGGGGATTTGTGAACCCTCCTCTCAGTCGAAGCCCCCCAACCCCCAACCGGCAGGTCAGATCTAGCTGCCTTTCGGACAACTTACCTCGGAAAGGAGTCAAGGGGAGAGGGGAGGGGAGGGGGGGGAGGGGGGCAAGAGAGAGAGGGGGGAGAAAAGGAATCTTCTCGCTTATTTCATTGTTCCCCCATCTTCAGGGAGCGGGGGCAGCGGCTCCTCAAGGCGGCGGGCGCCGGCGTCTTCAGAGCGCCATGCGAACCGCGGAGCGAGTGTGGCATCTCTACCAGGCGGGGTACCAGCCTCTATGCCAGGCCATATGGGCTTGGCACGTCACGGGCAGCAGCTATCACATGAGAGACGGTGATTGGCATGCGTCTGCATTGGGGGAGAGCCGGCTCCCCCGGGACCCGCCGCCATCTGTCACTCTCTACTCCAAAAAAAAAATTAAATAAATAAAGGAAATAAATAAATATCTCTGCCGCCCTCCCCTCCCCGCCCAACGCAGGGAAAGCAGGGATTGAGAGGGAGATGGGAGGAGTTGCCCCCCTTGGATATAGAGCCCCCCACATGGGAACAATGAGGTGGCAAGGCTGGAAATTGGAGGTTTGTGGTGGCCCCTAATTCTATGCTTCCTCCAGGGTCCTGCTCTGTCCATTTTCTCCCTTGCAGTCCCCCAAAGCTGGGTCAGGGACCAGACCCTCAGGTCTGAAGAAGGGACCTCTATGCTTGGCCCCACTCCCCAGGAGGATCCCCTCAGCCACAAAGGGACAGCTGAGGCCCCCTCCCAGGATGGGCATGAGGGACGTCCCTGGCCCAAGCCCCATAGGTAGATGTTGGCACCATGCCATCCCTCATCCCTGTCTGCCCCTCCCCCACCCACCCTCACGCACACACAACATATGTGGCTGAACGAAATTCAAACCAAGGGAAAGACAGAGAAAAGGAAAGATTTGCCTGGATGTCTGTGCCTCTGCATGGGCGTGTGCGTCTGTGGGGACATGTGTGTATCTGTGGAGTCAGTTGATGGGAATATTTCCATGGGTGTTTGGGGCATCTGTATGTTGGGGTGGGGGTGGAGAGAAACCCCTGGAATGACACTGCACCCATGATCTGGGGTGGGTTTCAGCCTGGTTTCCTAACACAGAGACCTCTCACTCCCTCATCCCCATCCATTCTCCCAGTGGACAAGTGACCTTCCCGGTCCCAGTCGCACCGGTGGCCTTCTCTCCTGCCTTTCTGTCTTGCCTATTTGAGGGAGGAGGAAGGGGCTGTGCTGGGAATTGCCTAAAGTTCCTGGATGAAACTCAAGCATTCTCCTCACCCCCTGTAAAAAATACTGAAAACACTGCCACCCAGTCCAGCAGTCCTGGGAGTGAGCAAGGGGAGGGGACTCAGACCAGAGGCTCGATAAGAGAGGTAGAAATTGCTGTTCTATCTTAACAGCTCACCTTTCTACCCTTTCACTGGGTCAGGCAGATGCAAGTGGCATAGGTTAGGGGAGCTAACTTTAAAACACACACACACACACACACACACCTGTTCCTCACCTTGTGGTATAGAGAATGGATACACATCTACTCAGATAGATACGTAAGCTACCTGTGTGTGAGCAGGTCATCACAACCAAGTAAGACCCTTGCTCACTTCTTTGGGCATTTGTGTGTTTTCATACCCATATTTCCTGTCTTCCTCCTGGCCAGCTGACTTATGCACAGGTATCTTCCGCGTACCTTAAGCATACGCACACTTTGATGTCAGCCTTTCAGTCATGTGTCAAGCCCTGTGTGGGGCAGAGATCAGCCTCACCCTCAATCTGGCCAGAGCCAGTTTCTCTCTCTCTCAACCCTCCAGAGGGGGCCTTGAGCAGCTGAGACATGTTGTTGATGCCTGGCAGAATGATCGAGGTTCTGTAAGGAGAGACAATGTCTAGGAGACCCTAGAGTAGCATGGTGCTGTCTGAGCTTTTCAGAGACTCTTGGCCAGGAGCTACCATGGCCCTTGAAGGCACAGTCCCACCCCCTCCTTTCACAGGGTAACAGATGCCCAGGGACATATATGTGGACAGCAGATCTGAGGGGCTTGTCTCCCAGCCCAGCAATCCTACAACCCATAATCTGCCTCCGTAGTCTCCATGAATACCCTCCATTGGGACCCTGGGCCTTAGGAAGGTAGCATCCCACCTATGGCTTGGGGTGTTTGGAGCCTGGTAGAGAAAATGGCCTTGGGCCTCAGAGAGGCTGAGCCTCAGATGCGGCAGAGACTCAGGAAAGCTGGCCAGCCCACTCTAAGTGTGCACAGCTCAAAGGCCTTATTGTTCCTTTACTGGGGGTGGGTCTTCTAACGTGTCACATGGCCCTTCTCCTTGAGCCCCCATGGAGTTTTGGATACATGCACATTCTTGGGGTGCTGCTTCCTGGCCAACCACATTTGCTAGCTTTAAAGCAAGTAGAATGCTTTACAGAGAGTTACAGAATGGTTCTCGGCCTCAATTTCCCCATCTGTAAAATGGGGACAATTGTGCTATATATCAGGGAGCTGTTGTTTGCACTAAATGGGAAAACACATATAACCAGTTTAGCACAGGGCCTTCAATAAATGCCAGCTCCTATTTTTTTTTAATGAAAGCACGTTGTAAATATGAACATATTTACAATATTAATTCCTTCAATATAACCCCTTCCCAATACACACATTTGTATTCAGAAGGCTTTGTCTATAGAGCGAAAGTTTTTGTTATAGTTTGGATGAATGAACAGGTAAATAAGTGAATAAAGGCTCCCTTGGGGGAGAGAACTTCTCCATTGGACCCTGAAAGCGAGCTAGGATCACAGGGGGTCTCACAGGCCCCTCCCAGTTGCAGGGCTAGGCAAGGGCTTGCTCAGGACTGGGATGCTCTTGGAAAGCCCCTCCTTCCCTTCTGGTCTCTGTCAGGAATGACCTCAGCTCCCTGGGCCCAGAAGCCACCTTTAGACCTCCAAGAGAGGGAGGTTTGAGGGTGGGGCTGGAAGCAAAGCTGGGGGTATGGGAACTTCCTCCCTCTCAGTCTGTTTCCTACCCTACCCTTGTCTTTTCTTCTTTCAGAAAAATGGAACAAGTTTTTCTCACTCGACACATTTCAACTTTTTTTTAGAAGATACAATAAAAAACAGAGGAAAATTGGAACAGAGGGAGGTGTAGGATGGGTCCGCCTCAGACATGGGCTTGAAAGAGGCGCAACACACGCCTGTCCACATACACACGAGCGGGCGTGAACACGCAGGGACATACATGCTCCTCTGTACACCCAGAGATACAGTGACAGAGAGACCGAAAGAGCCAGAAATGGAAGGAAGGAGACGGAAGGAGAAGGACACCCAGAGATGCCATCTGTTCCTCCCCCTGGCATTGGGGGAAGGGAGTTGGTGAGGGGCCTAGTCCCCTCTGGGTCTGTGAGAGAGAAAGGGGAACAGTGGGCGCCTCAGTCAGGCCTGGACGATTCCCATTTCTGCTGCCCACCCCTGTGGAGGGGACTGGGAGCTGAGGGTCTGAGGTTCCCATGGAGACATAGCCCCATCCCAAGGGAGGCCACAGTCTGGGCACCTAAAATGGCTGCCTCAGAGGGGTGGCAGCCATTTTGTGTAGGCTTAGGTCCTGGGGAGTGGGGCAGGGGCTGAGAGGGGTTGAGAGTGTGAAGTGGAGGGGGAGGGAGAGAACAGGTCATTCCTGAGCGGTCTAGGGGAATCTTGTCAGGGGACAGGATGAATGTTCCATAAAACTGCTCATTACACCCCCTGCTCCACCAAAATAAACACCTACATACAGAAATCTGTAGGCTCCACTCCATCTGACACCCAGAAGGACACCTAGCCAGCTGCCACTACCACCGTGCCCCAAATACAAACGGTGGAGGGAGTGTGCCAGGCAGACTTGCTTCCTACCAAAGAACTGAGGCGTGGGGAGCAAGTGGATTCGAACCCAGAGTCCACTCCCTGGTCTCAGGCATCAGAATCCACCCCGGGCCCTGGGGGGCGGTGCTGAGGTGGGCAGCAGGTCAAGAATGAAGGCGGGAGCACGGTGAGCAGGGAGCAGGCTGTTTTCAGCCCCACCTCCAATTTGAGGGGAAAGGCAGGAATTTGGAGAACCTCTGAAGGCCTGTGCTCCTGGCATGAGCTGTGCTGGGGGTGGGGCGGGAGGGGGCAGGCTGGCACTGCCCAGACGGCGCCTGTTCCATCCGTTCCGGATGCTCGAAGCTTCTTCCTGATGCAGAAGAGCACCTGCCACCCCCCTCCCGGCCTCCTGCCCCACCTCTAATCCAAAAGGACTTTGGGGGAGGAGGACCTGCGGCTTCTTCCTGGCTCTGGGGTGGGCACCTGCCCCGCTGCCCCCTCCCCCCGCCCGCCGCAGTGTTCTGGGGAGCGGCGGGCACGCCAGATGGCGTGGCTGAGAATGCGGCGACGTTGCCGGGAGGTGAGGGCTGGCACGGGTGATATGCGGCTGCGTGCCTTGTGGTGCCACCAGGGAGGGGGAAGAGGGGGGAAGACCAGTGAGGTGTAGCCCCCCTCCTCTGTGTTGACCTCCTGTCCTGACCTCTATCTAGCTCAAGACCAGGACTGTCCTCCACTTCCTTTGCCTGACCCCTGGGCTCCCACTCAGGGCCTAAGTCCCACCCAAGGATGGGTGCCCCTGGAGCAGACCTGACACACAGAGTTCTTCTGGTCAGCCACTGTTGCATCCTTCCTACCCCCTCTTGCCCCAGCCTGAGACAAAGGGCAATGGAGGAGATGTGATTTTTATAGTAAAGTCAGAATTGTTCCCTTGCTACAAAAGGGTAGTGACCTTTGCTCTATAACCTTTGACTTCTGGCTTCTGAGTCCTATTTTTCTGATTAAGAGTTTCTTCCCTAATGTATGTTGATCCCCGAGTCTCCTTTTGATTAAACCCAACCTCATTCCTGAACAAGATGTTTTCTGGAGGGACACCTCCTCCTGGGAGCCTTCCCTGACCTCCCCAGACAGGTAGTTTCAGTACTTCTCATTCTTGGTAAGGAATTTCCTTGACTTGACCATTGTGGCTACTTGTTTTATATCTCCATAGTCCAGTGCTTCAAAGTTTTGGGCCTCCCTGGTGGCGCAGGGGTTAAAGTCTCAGCACTATCAAGCTATGGCCAGCCACTGCTGCCTGAGTTTGATCCCTGGCCATGGGTCACCACCCATGTGGTGCAGCAGACCTCTCCTGCCTTACCCACTGCTCCCTCAGCAGCGTATTTCAGTAGATCTGCCTGTTCCACTCCCCATTCTGTCTTTGGTGGGTGAATCATCACCTCCCCTTTGCCCCCACCTCTGGCCTACATCCCAGTTCTTATGTGCATAAATGAATAAATTAAATCTTAAAAATAAAAACAAAAACAGGTTTTATTGGGCCTCCCTGGTGGCGCAGTGGGTTAAGCAACGCACTATGAAGCAGACCGCAGCCACTGCAGCACGAGTTCGATCCCTGCTGCCGGCCAGGGA
>JAGFMF010011723.1:1072433-1099778 GCA_019455555.1 Galemys pyrenaicus | reverse complement strand
CCACTCTGTCTGTGGTGAATCCTCTCACCCCCCACACCTCTGGCCTGTACCCCAGTGCTTGTATGCATAAATAAATAAATCTTTAAAAAAAAAAAACAGGTTTTATTGAGTTGGTATTCAATGAAGTTTCCTGCATTATTATTCTTGAAGCCTGACTGGCTTCAAGAGCTTGGAGTACTGGAACTTTCTCTGGAGACACTCCTAAAACACAAAAGCCCAGGGTCCCCTGTCAAGTCCAGAGCTCCTGGACCCTTCTTCCTGCCTTTTGCAGGAAGGGGAGGTTCACTTAGGTTTGGGGGGTGTCACAGATTTCCTCCAAAGTGGCTCTCAGATAGAGGGCTTGGGGCATGGAGGCTGGGCCCCAAAGTGCTGGATCCCCGTCCCCTGGGCACCAAGCTATGGTTCTGAGGCCATATGTCCCTCTCCAGGCTAGGTGATTCCTGCCCCCTGGAGACCTCCAGTTTGGGCCTCACACCTCTCTACAAGCTCAGCAGCCCCTCCTCCTTCCTCCCCTCCACTGTTACCTGGCAAGGGGTGAAGACAAATCCCTGAGGTGAGAGGAGATGAGGTCTAGGGACAAGGCTGAGTTCCACTCTTCCTCTCTATTCTTTGCTGATGCCGCCCCCTAAAACACCCCCCAATATTTCAGAACTCTTCTGTTTCATGAGCCTGACCCAGGTCCTCCTCTGGGAAGCCTGGCTTCTCCAGGCCCACATACTTCTGACTTCCTGTGAAGGCAAATGTGAAGATGGTAGTCTCCGATTCGGATTCGGATGCCATATTCTTCAGGGACACCCCTGATCCATGCTGTTGTTCAACTCTCCCTGGACACTTGTCCCTGCCTTGAGCTCTGCCCCTCAGAAGCTTAAACCTGATTTTACTTTTACAGTCTCATGCCTGTGAGTCTCCACTTGGAGTGTCCACTTCCCTTTCTAAGCCTAAACATCACCTCTTCCAGGAAGCCCCTCTGGATTAGTTTCCCCTAATGTCTTCTGCACATCTCTACCCAGACACAGGCTATGGCATTGCCTGATGGGTCCCTTCCATCTGACAGCATGTGCAGGGACTGAGCCCAGAACCTTCCACACAGATTATTTTCAGTGTTTGTGGTAGCAAAGACCTGTCCTGGAGGAGATGCCAGTTGTATTCCAGAAACCAAAGACCACCGCTAGGGCAGGACACTCACACACAGGAAAACCCTTCTCAAAACTTTCCTGCTCTCCCCTCTGGACAATGGGCATGATGCTCATGTCACAGGGAGACCTTGCAAGTGTCACAGCAGCTAACAGGTGTGAAGATGCCGCCTCAGCTGCCGTCCTATCCAGACATGGCTGATTTCCCCTCATGCGCCTGATCAACTTTATTTTGTTCCTAGGGCTCTTTTGTTTTTTATCAGTATAGCTTTGTTTACCCTTCTTGGTTTTTCTTTTTCTTTTTTAAAGATTTATTTATTTATGCATACAAGCACTGGGGTACAGGCCAGAGGTGTGGGGGGTAAGAGGATTCACCACAGACAGAGCAGGGAGCAGAACAGGCAGATGAACAGAAGTACACTGCTGAGGGGAGCAGCGGGCACAGCAGGAGAGGTCTGCTGCGCCATGTGGGTCCCCTGCCTGGCCAGCAACAGGGATCGAACTCGTGCTGCAGTGGCTGCGGTCTGCTTCATAGCGCGTTGCTTAACCCACTGCACCACCAGGGAGGTCCCTTCTTGGTTTTTCAGTGAGCATTTGGACTGACCTGTCCGTGTCCCTCCAAGGGCCCTCCATCAAAGCGGGAGCTCAAGGTGGCCAAAAGAGCACCAGACTTAGCAGGCTCGTGGCTTTGGTCAAACTATATAATCCTCTGCTTCTTCATTTGTAAAATGGGACTATGCCACCTCCTTGAGAGCCACTGTTGGGAGCAGCAAAATGAAGTGCACCCAGGGATTAAGTCCTAGTTGATGGGGGACAGTGTGTGCCTGCTGGGGCAGTGCAAGGCAGTGAGAGAGTACAGGACCAAGTGGGCATCCTGGTTCTCTTTCCTCCAAGTGGCTTCCATTGCAAAATCCCCTGTGACCTGTTTCCTGGGTTCCTTCCTTGGAAATCAGAGCCAGGGATATGGGCCAGGGATTTCTGGGGGCCTAATATTGGACAGTCCTCAGCTACCTCCCTTGAGTCCAGCATGGGTGCAGGGGTGGGTGCTCCTGGGGCTGGCAGTGGACACAGATGATACACAGACACAGCTCTGATGGTGTCCACATGAGGGCAACTGTAAGGGGCCATGGGGGGGGAGGGGGTTGTACATGGACGTTACAGCTAGAGCCTTCTGAGCTCCACTGCTGGAAGACAGGAGCCCAGGATGGTGTAAATGAGATTTAGTCAAGACCATCCTACTTGATTATCCTGAGGGGCTAGGGTGATCAGGGGGGAGGGGAGAGGGGAGGGAAGGGGGAGGGAACAATGTAGGGGTAAGAGCCTCATGGACTAAATCCCATTTTACAGATAAGGACACCACAGCACAGAGAGGAGAAGCAACTTGCCTGGTGTCACACATGAATGACAAAGCTGGGACTAGAAATCAAGACTCCAATACCCATTTGGGATGGGTCCTCTCATCCCTGTGGGCTCAGATCTCCATACTAAAGTAACATATAATCATAATACAGTCAAAATGCCAGAGGTGAGCTTTATCTGTGCCCATACTGGGTTACACACATCATCTTATTTCATTCTTTTTTTTTTTTTTAAAGATTTATTTATTTATGCATACAAGAGCTGGGGTACAGGCCAGAGTCCAGGGAGGTGAGAGGATTCACCAGACAGAGTGGGGAACAGAACATGCAGACTGACTGAAACACACTGCTGAGGGCAGCAGCGGGCACAGCAGGAGAAGTCTGCTGTGCCATGTGGGTCCCCTCCCTGGCCGGCAGCAGGGATCGAACTTGTGCTGCAGTGGTTACGGTTTGCTTCACAGCGCGTTGCGTAACTCGCTGCGCCACCAGGGAGGCCCCATCTTATTTCATTCTTACCATGACCTAGGAAGCAGGATTACCATCATCCCCACTCAAAGACTGGGAAGACTGAGACAGAAAGGGCAAGGTTAAGGTTGCACCGTGAAGGTCACACAGCTAGTTAGTGTGGCAAGCCTGGAGCCGAACCAAGCTCTGACTCTGAATCCATGCTCTTAGTACCACAACTGTGTCCCTTTCTCTGAAACCCCCCTGAGGGACTAGCCCACCCTGCACTAGAGGGAAAGGACTAGGAAGAACTGTGCCCAGGGTCGTCCTTTGTCCAAGCTTCCAAGTCACTGAAGCCAGTGCCCTGGCCTGGGTCTCCTCAGTTCTACTTGTGGGTGGGTGGGGTGGGTGCCCCCTATAGCTGTATTAAACATGGAGTTTCCTCACCTTGCTTCCTCTTCCCTCAGCTCCTTCAGGAGGTGTCTTTCTGGCCTTTAGAGGCCCAGTGAGGTGCTTCCTCCACCAGGAAGTCCTCCTTAATATCACCTGGGGAAACAGACTCCCTCTTCTGGCCCTTAGCCCACTTTGAGCACTTGGGGACGGAACCCTAGCTCTACCGCTTGATCACAATCAGCTTTCTGTTTTTCTATCTGTAAAATGGGAACAAGGAACTTGAGCTCATACAATGTGAGGAATAGAAGCCAAGCTGCATCCTGTGAGGAAACACCTGGCACTCCTTCTCCTCGCCTCCTCCGGCTTTCTCCACCTTCTCTCTTCACACCTTGCGCCGCTCCTGGCGCCGCCGGGTGCGCCCAGGTCGCCCAATCCGGACTCGGAGCCTGACTTCCTGCCCGCCCCGGCTCCCTGGGCACGTGCCCCGCATCCCCCCGGCCCACTGTCCTCCACCTCTCACCCCCCTCCACCCCTCTCCACCCCCTTCCCCGGGGCCGCGCCACCTACAGGCGGCCTCCGCGCGCCCTCTCGCCGGGAGTCGGGCTCGGGCGCCCGTGGCCTTCTAGAACGGTGTCCAGCAGGCGGCTGGGAGGTGGGAGCGGCGGGGGAGGTCCGGCGGCGAAAGGACGCGTCCCCTTTAAGGTGCCACCGCCGCGTGGCAGGGAAACAGCTTGTGCCAGCCCCATTCTGCCCGGCTCCGCTCGCAACAAGAAACACAATGCATAACAATCAGGCGCGCGCTTGGAGCCGTGCCACACGGCGGGGGCGGGGCGGGGCCGCGGGCAAGGCGGGGGCGCCGGGGTCGCGACCCCCGACCGGCGTCCCGCGACCTAGCAAGGCGCTCCTCGGCGCCGCCGCTTTGCACCCCGGCTAGGCGCCCGGCGCCCGGACGCCCCCAGCCTCCCCCCACCCCCCCAGCCCCTCTCACCTCCCCCTCCTTCCCCGCCTTCGCGCTCCCTACAAAGTTCATTCCCACTAACTCTTTTCCAGGCCACTTCCCCCTCACATCTGACAATCCGGGGCCCCTCATTCTCCCAGTAATCACTCCACTGCACTAATTGCACATGCAAATATGCAAATGCGTATTAATTAATTACTATACTAATTAGTTCTGTGGTATTTGCGAGTAATAAATCATTGGATGGGAGCGAGGAAGCTGGAGACCTGGCCCATTTTCATTCTGCATAAAATTTTAATGGTCTCTCTGGCTGATCCGGGACGGCAGCGCGCGGAGAGGCTCTTAAAGGGCCAGTGACGGCGGGAAGGGGCAGGGGCGCGGGGCGGGGGGGGGGGGGGCGACCCCAGGGGTGGGCCAGGCGCCCCGGGGGGGCNGGGGGGGGGGGGGGCGACCCCAGGGGTGGGCCAGGCGCCCAGGGTGGGCTGGGAGACGCCGGGCCACTCCCTGCAGAGGCGATGTCTAGCATGGAGGTGGCTTTTCCCTTCCCCTCTGGGGGCTAAGTGTCCTCCTGGGTGACTTCTAATGAAAAATCTGGGCGTGGAGGAGGAGGCTGGGGCCCATTTCTTCAAGAAAGGAAAGAGGGCAAGGAGCTGCGAGAGGCCAATGCCAAGGCCTTTGGGGCCCCTGGGAGACAGAATCGAAGACTTTCATCTCCAGGATGATTGAATAAACTGAGGCACTGGACAGACCAAACTCATCTCTCACCCCTGCCTATCCAGAGGGATGGAAAATACTAGGATGTCCTGGGCACCCCAGACTTTTCGTGTCTCCAGTGGGGTCTACCGAGGCTGGGGGTGCCTCCAGCTTTCCCTTTCCACATGATCAAGCTGCTGGCCCGCCCCCTGTGGGCACCAGCTGGCACCCTGGCGGAGCAGTCTTGGGCTTGAGTGGGCTCTCGGGACCCTGCTTTATTTCCAGGGGGCAGTCAGGACCTGGGAACAGGGAGGGGGCTGGTTGTTTTGCAGGACCCTTGGTTGGGGGAGGTAGTGGGAACTGCCCAAGCCAGCGTCAGGTACAAAGCCAGAGGTGGAAACTCCTAGGAAGAGGAGGCTGCCTGTACAGGGTCTCTAACACCAGGTCTCCGGCCCAGGCCCAGTCTGCTTACCCTGCTTACCCTGCTGCAGTCAAGTGCCTGCGCCAGACAAAGCCAAGTGAGGGTCAGTAATAATACTGTTAATTCAGGTGAACATTTATTTGGCTGGAGAGTGTTTTGGGAGCTCTAGATACCTCAGCCTTTCCAGTCACCTGGGAGCTGTTACAGGACCTATTTCGTGGATGAGAAAATGGGGGCACTGGAAGGTTAAGCGATCTGTCAGGGTCACTCAGCTTCCATCAGGGGAGTAGGATTTGAACCCGGACAGCCCAGCAACGGCACCTTTCCACCATATCTGCCACTCTCTCCACCACCATGTCCTTATACCCTGCTGAGAGTTAGGCCCTGTACTAAGAGCTCCGTGGGCAGTGATGCAATCAACCCTCACCACCACCCAGGTGGTAGGGGCTGAGATTCTCCCTGCTCCATAGCTGGGAACTGAAGACTCAGATAGGTTGACTTAGTTGTTTCTGGCCCACAGAAGGGTGTTGCAAGGCCAGGCCTCACTCCCAGCACATGTGATAACAAAATCCAGCAGGCTCTCAACTGCCTCCCCATGCTGCTGGGGTGGGATGGTAAAGGGACATGGCAGCCCTGCTGTCTAGAGAACAAGAGAAGAAATGGAAGGAATTTCAGTTAGACTATGGGGAGAACTTGCTTCTTGAGAGATTGGGACTGAGGGAGCTGGAGTAGGGTGGAGGCTGCTCCTTCTAGCCCATGATGCAGGCAGGGGAGGGCTATGGCCGCTACAGTGTGGAGGGGTTACAAGTACAAGGGTGAGAGACAGTGGAATGGCCCAGCATGAGAAAACCCAGTCAGAACGACATAACCCAGGAACGCTGGTGGGTTTTTTTCCTTCATCTGTCCCCATCATTTCTACCCACACTCATTTCCCCTGAAAATCTCCTGAACACAGTCACCCCAATAATTGAGGGGACCCAGGAGTCTCTTTCTACCAGGGGAATGAGAAGATAATACTAAATGTCACTTTGTAAGCACCTTCTGTGTGCCAGGCACTTTGTGTATTAACTTGCTTAATTTTCACCACAATATTGTCATTATTCCCCCTATTTTATAAGCGGAGACACCAAGGAAGAAAAGAGAGGTTAAGTTATTTGCCCAAGGACACACAGCCGGCAAGTGGGAGAACAGGATTTGAACTCCTGACCTGGCCTGCTTTCCCCTGCTTTCTCTTTCCTACAAGTCCCTGTGGCTGCAGCGATCCAGCTGGATTGATCCTTTGCGCAGCAGGCTCAGGGATTATGATGGCAGTGGGCCTTCACCCTGGTGCCTCTGGGACTTACAGTTCGAAGAGAAAGAACATACCTGGTGTCCACCATTCACATGACCCACCCTGTGTGGGTTTTCATGGTGCCTTTTATATGCTAGTAGAAGCAGGCTAAGGGGATAGTCAGGAAGCCCAGAAGCCCCCTCTCCTTATCCCAGGGATGGGGGGGCATCTCCCCTGAGCTGGATGCTATCCCAGCATTCCTTGTGCCCTCCCAGCCCACCCTTGAGAGAACAGCAGGGTCAGGAGCCGGTTAGCATCTGTCAAGGGGACCACCCTGGTACAGGGAATTGAGATTCCGGTGCTCTCAGGGGCGAGGCCAGAGTCTCCTTAGCTGCCAGTGGCTCTGGAAACTTCCCTGGGGAATCAAGGACACCCTCAGGTTCTCAGAATTGAGGAACGTTTGACACCTACTTTCTGGGCCTGGGGACCCTGGGGGGGGTCACGGAAGGAGGGGAGATGGCTTAAGAAGGATGGCTTTGGGACTGCAGTCCATTAAAAAGGAAAACCCATCCTCATCTCTCCACTCCAGTGAAGATCAGAGAAGCTGGGTTCATTAGAGTTCCCCCCCCCATACACCCAGTTCCTGGAGAATGGGGGCAAGTTGGGGGAGTTAGGGGAAGGAGCAGGAGGGGCAGGCTGGCGGCTCTCTGCTTCTCCATGCAGCCCCCGGGGCCGGGTGCCTGGGCAGGAGGAGGGGGCAGAGCAGCTGCTGGCGATTTATTAAGCAGTCACGGAAAAATTGGTTTATAAATTAACAGCTGTTTTAACTTTAGGGCCTCTTCTTCAGGGAATGGAAGCAGCCGACTGGACCGGGATTGGAGTGTGTGAGGCTGGTGGAGGGGGTGGGAGGCGGCGGACTCCGGCAGCTGGCATTCTTCGGGGGCAGCCTCAGCTGGCACCTCAGGGGGCACCAGGCAGTGGCCAGAGCAGGGGGTCTCCAGGTGCCCAGGGCTGAGGCTGCCCCCACTGTGGGCTGCCGGCTTGCTCTCTCGTCTCAATAACATCCCACCTGGGGGCGCCAGAGGGCACAGATTCTGCTTTACTCGAGTCTGCCACCAGAGGGCAGCCTCGGCACATCGATTCCGTTTCACACACTGCCTCACTCCAGCCACCTCCCTCCCATCGGTCTAAACCGGGTTGGGCTAGAGAGACACCCGGTCCAACGCCGAGCAAGAGGGAAGCCCGGTCCCTTACAGGCAAACGATCTTCCTTCCACTTACCCATCTTGAATATATTAAACGCAGCAGCAAATAGTGAGAGTTCTGAAGTTAGAACGTCTGATTTGAACCCAGTTTCTAAGTAAAAGCTGCTCAACCGGAGGGGACCCACATGGTGAAGCAGACCTCTCGTGTCTCGACCGCTGCTCCCCTCAGCAGTGTGTTTCAGTCGGTCTGCCTGTTCTGCTCCCCACTCTGTCTCTGGTGAATGCTTTCACCTCCCACGACTCTGGCCTGTACCCCAGCTCTTGTATGCATAAATAAATAAATATTTTAAAAAAAAAGCTCAATCTCCCCGAGCTTCATTAGTCGTTGTCATTGGTGAAATGGAATGATGCTAAGGAGGATTAAATGAGATATATACATATAAATTTCTTAGCACAGAGCCAGCACAGAACAAGTGCTACGTACAAGTCAATTTCTACTATGTTCATTAATTCCTCAACCCACGCCTTCTGCAGCATGTGATTTATCTATGTTCCCAGCACTACTGTAAGCAGGTAATGATGCAGACAGGTGATGGCAAGGACCTGTCTCAAGACAGTGTGCCAAGAGTGATGATACACCGAGTGTGGGGGGGTCGACTTGGATGAGGTCAAAGAAACTTTTTGGGGTGATGAAAATGTTCTATATCTGTATTGTAGTACTGGTTACATGTATAAATTTCCAAAAGTTAATAAACATTTATGTTTTATTTTATTATTTATTTACTTTATTCTTTTATTTTTAAAAAGATTTATTTATGTATACAAGAACTCAGGTAGAGGTCACAGGTGAGAGGATTCATCAGAGACAGAGTGGGCAACAGAACAGGCAGACGGACTGAAATACACTGCTGAGCAGAGTGGGCAAGACAGGAGAGGTCTGCTGCGCCCTGTGGGCTCAGGCCGAAGCATCCTAGCACTGAGATTTAACCCCAAGGCCAGTAGGGAGGCCCCCGAACATGTATATTTTAAATGTTTTTTTTTTAAAGATTTATTTATGCATACAAGAGCTGGGATACAGGCCTGAGTTGTGGGGGGTGAGAGGATCACCAGAGACAGAGTGGGGAGCAGAACAGGCAGATCGACGGAAGTATACTGCTGAGGGGAGCAGCAGGCGAGCCAGGAGCGGTCTGCCATGCCATGTGGGTCACCTCCCCAGTCAGCCGGCTGCAGGGATCGAACTCGTGCTGCAGTGGCTGCGGTTTGCTTCATAGTGCATTGCTTAACCCACTGGGCCACCAGGGAGGCCCCCGATAGTTGATTTTTTTAAAAAGCAACTAGTGTGAATTTATTAAATGGGCAAAAGCATAGATGATGAATGAATGAATGAGCCAACGAGTGCGTGAATAAAATCTCAGCTGGTTGTTCGCCTGTCCGGATGCCACCATTCACTCAGCTGCCATCACCTCTCAGTGTCCACAGGTTTTCTCAAAGATTGACTTTGGAATTTTTTCATCCCCTCGCCCTTGCCTGTCTCCATTGTACCCAGCTAGCGCTCTCTGTCTCTTCTAAGGTTTCCCGGGGCTTCCAGGGGCCTCCCTTCCAGCTGTCACATGCCAGCCGGGCAGCTCGGCTCAGCTGTGTGGTGCCAAGGTCACGGGTATGATGCCTAACTACAGACCAGCAGCGCCAGCACAACGCCGCCCAAAGTCTGGCCGACCCCGCCACCTGCTGACCCTTTTCGGAATTGCACCCCTTGGAGCCCCAGACGGGCCTACCCAAGTACTGAACTGGGCTAGGGGCTTTTTAATTGTATCCTATTGAGTCATTACAGTCACCATATGAAGTGGACTTTGAAACATAAGGATACTGAGGCACAGGGAGACAAATAAATGTGTTTAAGGGCACATGTAAATTATAGGGGTCCCACCCAGGGCGGCTGACTCCCCCAGTTTATCTCCTGTCCACGTGATTGTATGTTGGGGGAAAGGAAGGGATAGTCCCAATTGCCTACTCTCCCCACCTCCCAGAAAGAGGGCAAATGCCTCACATCACTCTCCCAAAATCACCCTTCAGGGAAGGTGAAGGTATTGCCTCCTGTGTGCCCGGCACTGTGGCAGGCACCTGGCAATGATGTAAGAAGAAGGAATGAAAAAGACGCATCTCAAAATAGTGTGCTCAGATCTATGATACATTAATAGACACCCTCTGATAAACTTTTTCAGTCAGTCCAAGCAGAAAGACCCACAGTTCAATCTGAGTTAAGTCAAACGAGGTCTTGAATTTGTTCCTTGGACCCAACTGCCTGTGCTTCCAACTCAAGAATAATAACCGAGGAGTGGCATATTATTTTTACATCTCATTTGCATATGATTAATTCTAACTCAAAGTGAATGGAGGTCACCCAGGCCCCTTGCTTCTCAGCACCTCCGGGCTGTGCCTGACCCAGCCTCCCCCAACTCCTGCTGGGCTCCGCCATCCTGGCCAATCCCCCTCCTAGCCCCTGCCCACACCTCCCCCAGCTCCCATAAATCCTGCTCCCTCCCTCCTTTGTCACCCACGCAGCCCCCACCACCTGGCCGCCCACCTGAAAAACTTTTCCCCAAGTTCTTAAGAAGTCGCGTAGGATCCAGGAGAGAAAAATCAAAGTAATAAAACCTCATTTAATTCCTAACGGAGGGCAGAGCTGTGAGCTGCAATTATCTTAATGCTGAGCTATTTTTACTCTCTCTCCATCTCTGTCTCCTGCCTCTCTCTATGGTGAGCTTTTTCTTCTCCCTTTGTCTCTCCTCTCATACATGTGTTTTCTCTCTCTTTCTTTTTGCTTTTCCCTACCTCCCCTTCCTTTCTCACCTCTGTCTGTCACCTGTCCTGGCTTTCCTGCTCCTATCTGTCTGTCCCCATGTCAGCCAGTCTTCCTCAGCCCTCTGGGCCACGGGGCTAATAGAGCATTGAAGGGCAGGACCTCGGTGCTAAGAGGGAGTGTCTCTCTTTCCAGCTGCCCCAGCCTGGGTCAGAGGAATCTTCTTCTGCTTCCAGGTCCCCCAGAGGCCCAAGTCTTTTGGCAGCACCCCCATCAACAATCCCCCCCTGGTCAGCCGAGCCTCACCAAAGTCCCTCTGGCCTTCTCTGCTGGAATGGAGGGAGGACTGATGGGGGTGCAGCCCTCTCGCTGTTCTCTTGCCACCCACCCAGCTGTGCCCTTCCTCTCCTCCCAGCCTGGAAGCCACAGGCCCTTACCCTCACCTTGACCCAGTGGTCACTCAGTTTGCTTCCTGGGCCCTGCCTTGCCTATGCTCTTGACTTTCAGCACCTCCTTATTTACCCTGCCAGGGCACTGCCAAACTGGTCTCTGCCACTCCCCACCACAGCCCCAGCTGGAAGAGGGGTCTGGGCCAAACCGGGGGCTGCTAGAGGTGCCCACACCCCAGGCCAGCAACCTGGCATCCGGGCCAGTCCCCAGGAGCACAAGAGTCAACAAACACAGAAAGATTTGAGCCAGGCCTGGGGTTGGGGAGGAGTGGAGCTGAGCAGCCAGGGCTTCCAATCAGAAGCTTTATCCTCCTGCTCCCCTGCCCCAGACTGGGCACCAACTCAGGGACTTGACACACAGGGTGCCCGAACCCATTTCCACAAGGTTCTCTGACTGCTTGCTCTTGCCTGGCTCTGCAGGGACCCAGCAGGCTGGGACAGAGAGTGGAAAAGTTGCTGGAGGATTGGGGTGGGGGGTGGGGAAGGCTCCGGGCTGTTCCGGGCCTGAGCGTGACCAGGAGAGAAAACAGCCAACACAAACAGAACCCCAGGAAGACGCACACACACATATGCACACGCCTACACGCCCACCCTCTCGGCACTACAGAGAAGCATTCAGACCCTCACCCACAGGCCCGCTGAGAAACGTCGCTGTGCAGATACCCTGGGCCTGGATGCAGAACAGGGCCACTCCAGCCCACAGGACCAGCGCTCCCCCTGCCCAGGGACACAGACAAACACCTCTGCAGAGCGGGGGAGGCTCACACCTCAGGAGTGAATACACACACCTCTCCCCCCAGCTCTGGTCCTAAATGCGCCCAACTCACACACGTGATGGCACGTGGACTGGTACAGGCAGCCCCCCCCCACACACCCCCGGCTCTGTCCCCTGGGGGAGAAGAGGCTGAAGACACGTGAATCCAGGGTACATCATGGCAGGGACACAGCCACACAGGAGTGTTCACACCTCACAACTTCATGCCCCCTCTACTGCTTAGGCTAAGCTGTGGCTCCCCTAGCCCCCACCCCCCAAGCTGGCACAGCCTGCCCATCACCTTGACAGCCTCTGACATCCTCCCCCACACCCACACACTCCCCCACATACACACAGTCCTCCCACACCCTGCCACTCACACCCGCATCCTTGACACTCTGACACACTTACGAGTAGACTCACACACACTCATGCCCCAACGACCCCCACCCCCACCACTAGCTACAGGCACCACAGGGCCCCGGGCGCTCACACACACTCTAGCCTGCCACGATGACTGACACGTGTCCTCCCACGCACAGCCCGCTCTTTCACACTCACTCGCTTTCTAGGACACCCCCATTCACAGCGTGACTTGCTGGTACTCGCTTGGGGCCCTGCTGGGCCTCCTTGGTCACGAAGGGGTTAAAGCCAGAGGCCCATTTCCCCGCTGCCCCTCGCTCCCTCAGCCTCCCCCCACCCCCATCATCCTCCCAGCTGGACTCCATCAATAATGCAGCTTCAAGTTCTGGGGAGACGGCAGGGGGCCCCCAGCCCGCTCCCCCCCATCCTGGCTCACACTCCCCACCCTCCTCCCGACCCGAGGAGAACGCCGTTCTCAGCGCTCATTGGCCACTTCTTCCTCAGCCCGCCCACCGAGCACCCGGGCGCCAGTCCCAGGCCGAGGGGACGGGCTGGGGACCCCAAGGCTGGGGGCAGGGGGTGAGACCTGGAGCGCCGGAGAAAGAGAGGCACAGAGAGCCACCCGGAGAGAAAGAGAGGGAGCCAGAGGAAGGGCGGGGAGACAGGCGGGACTGAGACACCCGGAGAGCGAGGCAAGGAAAGAGAAGGAGACACCGAGAGACAGAGACGCTGAGACCCGCGAACCCCGAGCCCGGGCGGAGGCGCGAGGGGACGCGCGGCGCGGAGCGCGGCGGGGAGCCAGGGGAGCCCCGCGAGCCGGGGTGCGCGAGCCCGCCGGGCAGGCGATCCCGGCCGACCCCTCCTGCTGCTCGCGTCCCGCCCTCGCCGCGCGCGGTATTTTTATCCGTGCCTGAGCCGTCCTCCTCCTCCTCCTCGCACACAGCCCGCTGGCGGCGCGGCGCCTCCAGCAGCGCGGGGGAGCCCAGCTCGGACCGCAGCCCGGGACCCCGAGCCGCGAGCCCCCCGCCGCCATGGACCCCAAGGACCGCAAGAAGATTCAGTTCTCGGTGCCCGCGCCTCCCAGCCAGCTCGACCCCCGCCAGGTGGAGATGGTAAGGGGGCCGCGCCCCACTCCCGCAAGCGCCCCCAACATTCCCCGGGTTCCTTTGCGCTCCCGGGCGCTGCGGGTGTGGGGTAGGGGACTGCTCGCCTCGGACCCGACCTGGCCGGGGCTCGGGTGCGCGCGGGAAGTTCGCTGGAGTCTCCTGCAACTTTTTCGCCGGGACCTCAGTCCAGTTCCCGCGACCGGAGAACGGCCGGCAGCGAGCGCCTCCGGGCTTGCCCGGCAGTGGGGGCGGGGGGGGGCTGTCCTCCGGACTCCCACCGGGACCACTGGGCCCTGGTCCCAGCCAGGGCGGGTCAGCGGTCGGAGCAGGCTGCCCCACCGCCCTGCCGCGTCTAGGCCCACCCTGTGCCCCAGGCCGGGTCACCGAGCGCGTTTAGACGTCCTTCTGCTGTCAGGCCCTAGGCAGGGCCACAGCACGGGGGCCAAGGGGGCCCAGTCATCACAGCCCGACCTCTTCACTGAGTCCTGAGTCTTCTCAGTCTCCGGGGAGCTTGGAGGCCTCCAAAGGTGACGGTGGGGGGAGACAGAGGGAGAAGAGAGCGCTTCCTCCCTCCCTCCCCTCCCCGCCCCCAAGCTAGCCTGTGCACTTGTTGCTGAGATACCGTGGACTGCCAACAGGGCAGTGAGGGTGGGCCAAGTTCTTCTGGGGGGAAAGAGACATGCGAAAAGGGTCTCAAGGGCAGTGGGGGGTGTTGGCAGGGAGGTGGCAGTTTTAGTTGAATTCACCTGCTTCTTTTGTGCATGTCCCTGGAGCTCAGAGAGGACCTAATTAACTGAGTGCTGCTGGTCTGACCTCCAAGCCAGGAGAGGGGCAGCCGTGGGGGGCTCAGGGCCCCGCCCTCATTACCCCCATCTTCAATGGGTCCTGTACCAAGGAGAGCAAGTTTTTTCTTTTTCTATTTCTTTTTTTTTAATGAGCAGTGGGAAAAGAGTTCTACAGTCTGAGAGGGCCCAGGCTCTCAGAGCCCCCCAGCCCCTGGTCTGAGCCTCAGTGTGAGTAGAGGCATCTGCAGGGCCCCGCTCAGCCTCCCTCTGCAGCCGGATCCAGTCTCTCTGGAGCCCTTGACTGACCGCTGGTGGAGAGGGCCACATGGTATCATGGCCGGTGGGCATCTTCCACAGTCAGATCCAGCTTGCTAGGTCTGAAGTCCTCAAAACTGGAGCGGAAGGGCTTTGGGGGGAAGATGTCCATTCTGGAGTAGCCACGGAGTGGGAGGGCATGGGCTGGAGTCAGGGATGGGTTTTTCTCATCCTCTCTCTGCCTTGGCATGCTGTGTCACCTTAAGCACTTTGTGGAACCTCTCTGAGCCTTGGGTTTTCACCTCAGGAAAACAAGGGGGTTGGGTGAGCTTTACAGTTCCTTTCAGCTTTGACAATCTTTGATTCAAAGGTTCCCTGAGAACTCCAAAGCGCTGTTGGTTCCCCGCTGCCTGGGGAGGGGTGGTGAGGGGTGGGCTGCAGGTGTACGACCTGTCTCCCCCTCCCACACCTCTTTTTCCTTCTTAGATACGACGCAGGAGGCCAACCCCTGCCATGCTGTTCCGGCTCTCCGAACACTCCTCACCAGGTGGGCCCCCCACCTTTGTTCCCACTCGAATTCTGATGTGTTTTGGGGGCCCCTGCCAAGGTCCCATGAGTAGGTGATGGAGCAGAAGATGGGGGCAGGTGGGTAAGGTCTGGTAGCGCCACTCACTGGGTTCGCTTATTGACCACCTGGGCCAGGAAAGAAAAGACACTTCCCCTCACCCCAGAGACTGAGCCTTTGGGGAAGTCACTCCTATTTATCTCTCTCTTTCTTTCTCCCTCCCTCCTTGGCTCACTGGTTACTTCCCCAGAGGAGGAGACCTCCCCCCACCAGGTGAGTTTCCTGGGGCAGCTGGAAGGAGAGATTCAAGAGCCCTTTGGGATGGGGTGGACCCGGAGCTGAGCTTGCAAGGCCAGGCAGGGAGCCACCCCAGAGGACACATTAGCATATCAATGGGCTCCTCCGGCGCCTGGAGCCCTCCCTCCCTCTGCTCAGACCCGGCTGGGCCTTCAGGGCCTTGGGTCCTGCGGGAGGACTTTTGGCACGCATCCGTAGCACCTCAACTTTGGTGCTGGACCTGAGGCCAGCAGCACCTGGACCGTCAGCAGAGATGGGGGTTGTCCTGGGTGGGACATGATGGGAGATGGGTGAAGGGAAGGGGCCTTCGGTGAGCCCCTTTGACCTGGCTCTTCCCCTGGCAGCGAGCATCAGGAGAAGGGCACCACATCAAGTCGAAGAGATCCAACCCCTGTGCCTACACGCCCCCCTCACTGAAAGGTACTCGCCCCCACCCGTTGCTCAGGCTGTCCTGACCCTGGGACTGGGCTGACCTGGGCAGATGGAGTAGGTGAAATGTTGAGCTTCTGTCAATGGGGAGGGATCGGCCTGTGTATCTCCAGCCAGCTGGTAAAGACCGATTCTTTCTGAACTTGACCTTGTCAAAAGGAAACCCAGAAGCTGAAAGGGACAGCTAAGGGCCTTAAGACCCCCACAGTGTGAGCTGGCTGTACATTGCTAGTAGGCATCAATGGGTGCCTCCTGTTTGCAAGTGCGTCAGACCCCCTCAGTGCCCCCCACGACCTTAAGCACCTTCTTTGGGCTACGCCCTAGCTCTCCTCTCCCTGGAGAGATCTGCACGCTGACTTCTTGAGCCTGCTCATCCTTTCAGTATGAAAATACACCTGCTGTATACCAGGCCCCACTGGTGGGCATCAGGAAGAATCCGAGGATTGAGGTTTGGCCCCTGCCCCCCCCCCCCAGGACCCTGTGCCTCAGGGTCAGGAGAGCTAGATGGGGGGTGTTTGTAGGTGCCTAGGGCCTGGCTTTGAAGGAGGACTGGGGCCAGCAGGCAAGGGAGGAAGAGGGAAGAGGCCTGCAGAGGGGAAGAGGTGAGGAGTCACAGGGGGTCTTTGGGGCCAGCCTGGGGCCCTGGCTTCCGGCAGGAGATTGTGGGAGACACACCTGGATGAGGAGGTGGGGCAGATGGGGGTGCAGGGAGGGTCTCTTCCTATCTGAACCATAAGATTCCTTCCTACTGTCACTTCCTGCCCTGCCCACGGCTCTTCCCACCTGCCAGCACCCTCCTCCCAGAAGACTGGAAGGGTGTGCTGAGAATTCTCTGGAAGAAGTGGGGGCTTAATGAGTTCCCAGCACCTGCCAAGGTCAGCAGGTGCACCCTCAGCCAGCCTGCTAGGCCAGGAGCTGAGACACTGGGAGGAGAGGGAGAAGGGTAGGGGCCCATTCTTCCCCCAGTAGAGGATCAGGAAGGGCGGGCCAGTGGGCAGTGTGCAGGCCGGGTGGAGCACGAGAAGGACTTCCCGCCGTGAGGCCGAGCAGGCACGAGGGAGGAGGTGACATCTCATGAGACTGGAAGAACCTCTGCCCACTCTGGGCTGGAGTGAACATGAGGAAGCACCATCCCTTGGACACCTGATTGGAGCTTGGTGTGGAGGGCTGGGGTGAAGAGACAAAGCCAAGGTGCTTCCCAGGGAAGCCTGCAGGGGCTGGAAGTGTGCCCCCTACCCCACTGCCCGCTGGGCTGAGCCTCAGGAGGGCCTAAGTCTGGCAGTGCGGAGGGGCCAGCACGAGGGTGAGCAGCCTGGGGCTCTGCTAGGGACCTCTGAGCCTACAAGGGAGACTTAGGGCAGGAAGTTCAGGGCCCCAGAAACAGAGACAGAGAGCGGTGAGACGACTGGGGTGGGGGGAGAGGAGGCACAACATCCCCGGGCGACATGCGGTGAGGCCTGGGGGCTCCTGGGCACAGGCTCAGGCTCTGCACACCCCTGTCATTGTCACCGGGGCTCAGGAACTCAACTCTCCTCCCCCAGCCAGGTCGGGTGGAGAGGGCCGTGCTGGGGCTGTCAGCTCCACTCCCTGCTACCCCTTCACTCAGAGCCTCTTCCATACCTAGAGGGCACTTTTGTAGGCTTCAGCTCCTTTCTGGGCAAGGGAAGAGCCCCTGGCAGGGCTGGAGGCGTCTAGGGGAAGAGGTCAAGGGCCCCTGGGAGAGGCTGGACAACACTGAGTCTTGGCTGCAGGGGTCTTCTCCAAGGCCAAGCTCTCGTACTTGGCTCAAGGTGAAGTTCACTGAGTCCCCAAGGCCAAGGCAGGGCAATTTATTGCCCTTTTATTGCCTGGGTACCTTGCCCAAAGCCAGCGGGAGGCACTGGGCTGGGAGCTCTTGGTGGGCGGGGCAGAGGCACACACAATGTGCCCTCTGTGCCTGTCCCCGAGTTGGCAGGGGCGCGGTGCCCAGCTCACTGCCCTGCTCACTGTACTGGAGGTTTCCAGCCTGGATCTACCCCTCTGGGCTTACTGAGGGGAGGGGCTGCGCCACCCTCACCCCTAGTTCATCAGCATCTTGTCTATGGGCTGTGAATTTAATGACCCACATGCCCTAACATCCCACCAGCTCCTGTGTCCCATCAACCTCTTGCAGTCCCCCAGAGGTACTGGAGAATCCCCCAGCCATTCTCTTAACCCCTCCCCATCATCCTTTCCACCTTTTGGAAACTTCTCTCCAGCTACCCACATGTTCCCTTCCTAGGCCGTCCCAGCAGGCTTTGGTGGTGCTGTGGGGTGGGTGGTGTTTGCTGCTTTCTAGGTCACCAGAGAGGGAGCTGGAAGCTTAGGGATGTGGGTCAGGATTTGGGGGCTGCGTATGAGGACATCACATCCCCAGGCATGGATTTCACTGACCAAAGGCTATTATGTTCTCAGACTCAGAACTATTCCTCACCCCTTGGAACTTGGGGCAGGAGTACGTGGTCAGTGCCAGGTGTAGAGCTAAGCTTCGAATGGGGGGCAGCATTGGGGTGAGCAGTGGGCACTCCCCCAGAAATGGAAAAAGACATGGTTTCCCAAGCTCTGGCCCACAGACTCTGCCTTCTGCCCAGGGCTGTCTCTGGTGGACACAGCTTCTGGGCCAGGCCCTTAGAGAAGCGAGCCCCCTGCAGAGAATGTTAAGCTGTTGCTGTGCCCGCCTGGTCTTGCCCAGCTTTATACGCCATGGGGTGGGGGAATGCCTGGGGCCAGCCTGCTGTGAACAGCAGGATCAAGGCTACCCCTTGCTGCTTCTGCCCTGGTCTAGCCCCCCACAGACTGACCTATAGTCCCCAGCCTGTGAAGTGGACCCCTCAGGGTATTAGCTCTGCCCCGGGCCCCGGACGGTCAGCTCCACGGGCCACTCTTTGGGCCTGGCTGACCCTTCCCGTCCGCCCCGCCCCAGCTGTGCAGCGCATTGCCGAGTCCCACCTGCAGTCCATCGGCAACCCCACCTCGGAGGAGGAGGATGAGCTGGGCGAGCTTCGGGAGCTGGGCTACCCAAGGGAGGAAGAGGAGGACGAGGAGGAAGAGGATGATGATGAAGAGGAGGAGGAGGAGGATAGTCAAGCCGAAATCCTGAAAGGCTACAGGGGATCTGGTAAGATAAAGAGCAGGGAACCCTGGGTTCTGACACCATGGACGGTGGGGTGCTCCTTGAGGGTCCTCAGACCCCCTCCCAGCTCACAGTCTCTCCCACAGGCAGCCTGCAGTCATACCCCAAAGACCTGCCCATTCCGTCATTCCCAGGGAGACTCACTCTGCTCCCTGAGACCTGGGCTCTCCTGTCTCCAGGTCTCTCCAAATTAGGTTCCTCCTAACACAGCTGAGCCTTGAGCATGGGCTTGAACTTTGTGGGTCCCTCATATTTAGATTTTTCTCTTTTTTTAAAGATTTACTTATTTATGCATACAAGGACTGGGGTACAGGCCAGAGGTGTAGGGTGTGAGTTCTGTGGCGTGAGAACAGGCAGATCTACTGAAATGCACTGCTGCGGGGAGCAGCGGGCAGACAGGAGAGGTCTGCTGCGCCGTGTGGGTCCGCTCCCCGGCCGGGGACCGAACTCGTGCTGCGGCGGCTGCGGATGCCCCACAGTGCGGCATCTTTACGCTGCTCTTGGCGCCACCAGGGAGGCCCCATTGGATTTTTTTTGTATCCTCAAGTTCTGCAACTCACGAATTCAACCAGTAACAGCTGTTAGTTGGTTGACTCCACGGATGCCGAACCGCACAGATCCTGAGGGCTGACTCAAAGGGTCTTAGCAGCCTCCAATTCTAGTGCCCCCGGGGTCCTGGACCCTGTCCCCTGTGGATACCGGGGAATGACTGTAGTTCTTAGATAGTCAAAGGTTGCCCTCGGAGTTTCAACTGAGAGCAGGTCAAGCATCCCTAAACCCTGAGTTGTTCAAGAGTCAACTTCCCTAAAATTAAGGCAAGGCCACATGAGACTTGCGTTTAGACCCAAGAAGGGACTTCCCATCAAAAGCAGTAGGGTGGGGAGGGCTCCCTGGTGGCGCAGTGGGTTAAGCAACGCACTATGAAGCAAACCGCAGCCACTGCAGCACGAGTTCGATCCCTGCTGCCGGCCAGGGRGGGGACCCACATGGCGCAGCAGACCTCTCCTGCTGTGCCCGCTGCTCCCCTCAGCAGTGTGCTTCAGTCAGTCTGTCTGTTCTGCTCCCCACTCTGTCTGGTGAATCCTCTCACCACCTGGATTCTGGCCTATACCCTAGTTCCTGTATGATAAATAAACACATACCTGTATGTATAAATAAATAGGTCTTTAAAAAAAAAAAAGCAGCAGGGGTATGAGGCAGTTCAGGGGCAGAGGGCTGAGGATGCCCAACGCTGTCCTCACCTGTACCCGGGACATAGGGCTAGCCTCTGCTGGGGGGCGGAGGGATGCCTTCTCCACGTTCTCCAGGACCCTGTGGCTGTTTTCTCCCCTTTTTTTTTTTTTTTCCTTCCTGTGCTGGGGGTGAGAGGGTGCCCTCTAGTGTCTCAATGGAGAACCCAGCTTCTGGTCCCCTGCACCTCCACCCCAAGAAGAAAAGGGCCAGGAAGGGGCCCAAAACCTACACAGAAGGTCTCAGAGGTAGATGCCCCAGACCCAAATTCTCCACAGAAGGTCCCAAGGCCCAGGAAATTTCTAGGCAAGAAGATCTCAGACACTCCATGGTTGTTTCTTTGATGCCTCGCCATGAAAGGCTGTGCCACATCTGTCCTTCCTAGGGCACAAGAAACTCTTTGGTCCCATTATTCTGGGGGATGAACAACAGCCGGCCACCCCTGCTTGTGGTGTCCCGTTCTTGCACCCAGATAAAATGACTTGCCCCCCTGTCTGCACCTCTGGCAGTAGCTCCAGCTAGAAGAGTTGAGTCAGCTCTCACTGAAACCCCCAGAGCAGTGGAGAAGGGGCGGGAGAAGACTGTTCCGTCAGGAAAACGAGTAGCTCAAGGAGTGAAATGGCAAGGCTACCTAGCAATATCAGCGGCCACTCTCCTGTGTGCGCACTGCTGCCCAGTGGGAAGCACCACACGCTCTGGAGTCTCCCGGAGCCGCTTTTGGGTGCTGGGCCTGGGCTGGGCAAGGTATTATTATTTTATTTAAGGGAATCTACACAATTTCTTTCTTAACATCCCCTCCAGAGAGGTAATTGACTCACCTAGGCCATAAACTCACCACCGGAAGTGTCCTGTTCCAGCACTCTCGCCACCATAGTGTGATGTCCTCAGAAAGCTTAGCCTCAGCTGTCACAGACCCATGGTCCAGGACAGCCAGCGGGACAGCACAGCCTGTGCTGTTGTTGTTTTTTAAAGGATCTTCCTTTTTGAAACTTTTTTTAAAAGACATATTTATTTATGCATACAAGAGCTGGGGTGCAGGCCAAAGGTGCGGGGGATGAGAGGATCCACCAGAGACAGAGTGGGGAGCAGAACAGGCAGACTGACTGAAGCACACTGCTGAGGGCAGCAGCGGGCGAGACAGGAGAGGTCTGCTGCGCCATGTGGGTGACCTTCCTGGCCAGCAGCAGGGATTGAACTTGTGCTGCGGTGGGTGCGGTTTGCTTCATAGTGTGTTGCTTAACCCATTGCGCCACCAGATCCCACAGCCTGTTTTTAACCCTTCTTTCCCATCCCCAGCTGGGCAGAAGACAACCTGTGGTCAGGGTCTGGAGGGGCCCTGGGAGCGCCCCCCTCCTCTGGATGAGCCTCAGAGAGATGGAAGTTCTGAGAACCAAGTGGAGGACCAGGCACGAAGTGGTGAGGCTTGGGAGTAGGGAATGGGGAGCGGGGCTGGGAACCTGGTGGGTAAGACCGGATCCTGAGTTCCTCTGCTTGCCTTACAGAGCCTGGGGAGGAGCCACAGCACCCTGAGCCTGGCACATAGGCACCCAGTCCTGCATCTCCCAGGAAGGAAGTGGAGGGGGCATTGTTCCCCAGAAACCCACTCTGTCCCTGCCCTGTTTTGTACCTTTTCCCTTTTGCTAGGGCTGCGGCTTCTGACTTCTAGAAGACTAAGGCTGGTCTGTGTTTGCTTGTTTGCCCACCTTTGGCTGATTCCCAGAGTCTCTGGGCACTTGCTTCTTGATGCCTACCCCTGCCAGTCATTCCCCATTCACCCAGTGGGAGGCAGGATGTGAGTTTGTGTTGGAAACAGTAAACAGGGGATAAAGTTTCCCTTGCAATTCTCCTCCCCAGACCTTCTCCATGGGCACAGGAAACCCACAGGGCAGGACCCTAAATCTGGGGAAAGGGGATGCTGAGAAGCTGTACGTGCCCTTAGATCCTTACCATTCCCTCTCCTATGGGGATTCCACCCCCTCACTGGCTTCTACCAGGACCCAGGCTTCAGGCATCCTTCTCCACAACCTCAACATTTTGGACAACTTTTGCTTCTCACCCTTGCTCGCCTGCCTGGGTGCCTGGAAGATAGACTGGCAGAGGCCACTGTGTTGCGTTTTGTTTGTGCTTTGATGCCAGGAATGCCGCCTAGTATACCTCTTTTGGGGGGGCACATGGTTGGGGGGCTTGTCCTCCAGCTGCTCTGGCCCCTTCCCCTCTTCCCTGACTCCAGGCCTGAACTGCTCCCATGCTGTAATAAATCTTTGTAAATAACTGTTATGTGACTCCTTTTAAAAAAAAATTATACATATAAGAACTGGGGTGGAGGCTAGAGGGTGTGTGTGTGTGTGTGTGTGTGTGTGTGTGTGAGAGAGAGAGAGAGAGAGAGATATGATTCACCAGAGACACAGTGGGGAGCAGAACAGGCAGATCTACTGAAATACACTGCTGAGGGGAGCAGTGGGGGAGACAGGAGAGGTCTCCTGCACCATGTGGGTCCCCTCCCTGGCCACTAGCTTTGTAGTGCTGAGACTTTAACCCCTGAGCCACCAGGAAATCCCTCTGTGACTCTGCTTTGAGGAAAAAGAGGGAGGAGTAATGATTTCCTGATGTAGACAGTTGGTGGTCCTCCAGGAGTCAGGGACTCAACCCTAATATCTAGGCCTCCAGTGTAGAAGTTCTTTTTTTTTCTTTCCCCCTTAAGGATTTATTTATCCATACAAAAACTGGGGTACAGGCCAGAGGTGCGGGAGGTGAAAGGATTCATCAGAGACAGAGTGGGGAGCAGAACAGGCAGATAGACTGAAATACACTGCTGAGGGGAGCAGTGGGCAGGGCAGGAAAGGTCTGCTGTGCCATGTGGGTACCCTCCTTGGCCAGGGATCGAACTCACGCTACTGCGCTGCACAGGGAGCTGCTGCGCCACCAGGGAGGCCCTAATGTGAAAGTTCTTGCAGACAAACTCAGAGCACCCTTACGAAGGACAAGAGACATCCAGTCCTGCTAGGGATGGCTGAAAGGGGCAGTTGGGGGAACAGAACTCCTTCATGAGTTGTGGATTTCTCCCAAGGATGAGTCTCCCACCCTGCTGCCTTCCTCGAGAAGTTCCCCTTCTTCAGTGCCAGTCCTATGTGCACCCTATATGGCCTTTTCCAACCCTGTCTCCCAGGCCTCACATTCGCTCAAGTCCCCACTTCCGGCCCGCAGAAGCTGGGCCCTGAGCTAGAGGGCGGAGGCTGAGGCCGAGGGGCGGAGTCACAGGCCATCGCGCCTCCGGTTCGCTCTCGGGGGCCTCCGCCTCCGCGGCGGAAGTGGCGCCGCGGGAAGATCCCCTTCCGCTTTAAGGCGCGACCAGGGCCTCCGAGCCGGATTGCGGCCGGGGGAGAAGAGCCGGGCTGTGGCTGACATGGAGCAGGTGGGTCCCGGTGGTGCAGCGAGGGCTGTGTTTGGCCAGCGGATCCCGCCTCCCCGTCCGGTGTCCGTTCTCGGTTCCGTCCGATCCTCCCCACACCCGCCGCGTCCCGGGTTCCGCCCCCTCTGCGCCGCCTCGCTCCGCCTCGCGCAGGATTTGGGGGGTCTCTGGCGCTGACCCCCGCGCCCCGGCCCGCCCGAGATGGGCCGGGGGAGGCCGCGGCGGATCGCGCTCCAAAACCTCCCTCTTGGCGGTGCGGGGAGAAGCGAGGGCACAGTGGCAGGGTATTAAGGACAGGAACTGAATATGGGGAGGGGTCGGGACCTGAGAAAGAGAAGGAAAATATTCCTCCTGCTTCTCACTGTCGTTCGGTCTCCCCCAGCTTCCTTTGGAACCGAATCACTTCCTAATTGACATCAAAGGGACTCTTTAAAGTATCCTTGCTGAGTTCTCGGAGGTGCATAACACCAGTGACATTTATTCCTAATTAACATAGTTGACGCGTCCCACCCCCTTCCCTCTCTTTTTTGGCTTCTCCGCTTCAGTGTCTTCTTATTTTTTTCTTACTGCTCTGACAGTAGAAGACCCGGTTCCCATTGTTTCTCCTGACTGGCCTCTCACTCTGTGCTCTGAAGCTGGATGGCCTCATCTATTAAATACCCTCAGTACTGAGTCACCTAAATACCCGAAATACACCCAGATGCACATCTTCAACGAAGCCCCTTCCTGGACACAAGATCTGGCTATTCAGCTACCAGTTGGACAGCTCCGTTTCTACTGGCGTCCGACTGGAACTGGTCTTTCCCCCTGCAGACGCATCTTTACTCCACCACACCATCCCAGTCAGAATCTTGGGGATTATCGTACCCTTCTCAGCTCTCCATCTAAAAAGTGACCGTTCCAGCCAACTTCCTCAACATGCTTCGAACCTGATCTGCACCTCCACCTCTTCTCTTACCGCTCTTGTAGGTGTGTTTCTCCCCAGGGTGATTGTGGTGGCTTCCCAGCAATTTCCAGTCATGGCTGCCTGCACCTCAGTCTCCAAGCTGTAACTCTTGTGATCCTTTCAAAACACAAGTCTCATGTAGTGTTACCTTCTTGCTTAAAACCCTTTGATGACTTGCCGGTGCTAATGGGGAAAGCTGAATTCCTAACACAATCTACAGAGCTTTCTGTGATCTCACCTCCTCCCTACCAATCTCCGATGTGCACCCTAAGGTGCTTGCCCAGCCCTCGCTATTTCACATCTCCTTGCCTTTGCACACACCACAGCCCCTCTGACTGAAAGGCCTCTTTTGTCTACCCAGCCACCTTCTTGTCTGCTGTGCTCTGTTCAGGCACCACTGTGTCTGGACCATCTTCCCCACCTCCCAAGGCTCAATATTGCCCCTCTCTGTCCTGCAGCACCTTGTCCATATAGCATAGTGCTTGACATAGCAGATTCCTGAATCGGACTTCTGAGACTGTTGAACACTAGGTCTTTGTCTCACTGTCTGCTGATACTACTTGGTGATCTTGATGAAGTCAGTGCCTCCATTTCCTCATTTCTGAAATGGAAATAGTGATGTCCCTGCCTCATAGAGTAACTGTGAAGATTAAAAGAAACTACAAGTGGGCTTAATACAGCGTGTGTGTGTAGAATAGCTGTATGTTACCTGTTGATGTTCGTATCGGAGGAGTGTGGAGCAGTGGTTGGTCCTTAACTTTAAAAGCTGCTTAAGGATATAGGTAATGTGACTTCTCATTATATCTCAAAACCTGGCTCTTTGTCAGTAAATAAAATGCTGGTGAGTGGGACATTGGGAGCGTGATCTGGGTTTTTCAAGTGAGAATTCAAGGATGAAAAAGTCCACTAAAGTTCAAGTCACTCTGGAATGGGTCAGTTTTACATGGCAAACCTTCATTCTAGAGAAATAAACCTGGAACTCTGGGAACCTCCAGGAGACATTCTTGAATGGCTTCCCAGAGGATCCAACAATTAGTGAGGACCTCAGCATGGGAGGATGAGTTTATCAGAGGGTGGTAGAGACTGGGATGACCTGGCTGGCCTCAGAGAATGGTGAGCTGGGTTCTCTGAACAGAGCTCTAGGGGACTGGGGAAGGGGGTAGACTGAGGTGGACAGGAGGGCTGAGGCAGGGGTTCTTTTCATCAGTTGACTATGAGGAACTGTCTACTTTGCTTATGAGCTGGTGGGGACTGTGCCCCAGGGAGGCCTGGAGGCCTGGTACCTGGTGTTTGGGGACAGGCCCCATGTGGTAGGCTCAGCAAACATAGTTGTGGGCAGGGCCTGGGCTTTAGACCAGATTCAGGACTTTTGCGGTGTTTTGCCTGACTGACGCATGTTCCTCTTGCCTCTAGCTGATAGAAACTGATTCTTCAAGGCCTGGATTTGATGGCCCCTCCTCCCGTGGCTTTCCTGACCTCACTCATTCGAGCCTGGGTCAGATGCTCACTTCTCTGGGAGCCTATGGTTCTTTGTTCCTTTCTGAAAGCGCTGATCAAGTGTGGCTCTGTGTATTATTTGTCAACCCCCCACCCCCACCCCAGACCCGGAGCCCCTGAGTGTCCCAGGGACTAGCACAGTGTCTGGTCTGCTGCAGGCGCTCGGTCCATGTGCTGTGTTAAAACTCACCTCGACTAGTTTCAGGGGCCAGTGCAAGGGACACCAAGAATCCTGTCCATCTGGCAGCTTGTTCTTATTCCGTCACGTGTTAAGGGTTGTTGGCTCCACTTTGCGGATGGGGGGTTGAGACTCAGGAGAGGTAAGATCACGGTCACTCAGCAGGGCCTTCAACTGTCTCTTGACTGCTGGTCCACAGCTGTCTCCCAAAAAGTGTCTCAGGACCACAGCCCCACAGCCGTCACGTCAGTGGGGTCGAGAGCAGGAGGGCATCCCATCTGCCCAGGTGGAGGTCCCTCCGGACCTTTTCTGGCAGGGAAGAGGCTGACACTAGCTCTGTTGGTGAGGGCTGGCCTGGGAGGAGTCCGTGCTGACCATCCCATCGCTGTGGGGGCCTTCCCTTGAGTGGGCTGAGAGGACTGAGCTGTCTTCTGGAAGAGGACTAGCCCTTTCCAAACTGACCTTGAGTACTTGACCTCATTAGCTCCCCATTTTTCCCAGTAGCAAAGGGGGCTTGACTCACCAAAAACTGCGTGGGCCAGGGGTCATGGACTCAGAGCTGGGGGCATCCCCAGCGTCCACAGGGCCTGGCACGTGCTGGGGCAGGAGGGCTGAGTAGATCTCAGCTCGTTAGGGTTTTCCAGTAAACTGTACTGTTAGCGCCTCCCAGGCCGGAGAGGGGAGCGCAGTGATGAATACAGCTTCTGTTTTGATTTGACTCTCCCCTTTCCACTTCCCCAGAAAGAATGGAGAAATGGAATCTAGCTTCAACTTTGACATCTTTTTTTGTCATCGCTGCCCGGTTCTTCTCTCCTTAAACTCCCACTTCTCTAGGGAACTCCCCAAACCCTCTGAGTGGGATGAGGCAGCGGTCAGCCAACCATGCATGCTAAGGCTGATGTTGGGCGGCTGATGTTGGGCCCACTCAACCCGGAGTCACTGGAGCCCTGAATGTGCGCTGCTGTCCGAGGCCAGGCCCGTTCTTCCATCCATCGGCACTAGGCGCACTCTCAGTTTGGGCAAGGTGCCACCCTGGACGTGCCTGGCCCAGGCCCTGCCTTCACACTGTAGCTGTGCCCCTAATACTAGCAATAGCTACTGTTAATTAAGTATTGCCCTTTACATGTGTTATTTCTTTTTTTTTTTAATAATTTTTTTAGGGCCTCCCTGGTGGCGCAGTGAGTTAAGCAACACACTATGAAGCAAACCGCAGCCACTGCAGCATGAGTTCGATCCCTGCTGCCGGCCAGGGAGGGG
>JAGFMF010011723.1:1029504-1072295 GCA_019455555.1 Galemys pyrenaicus | reverse complement strand
GCTCCCCTCAGCAGTGTACTTCTGTTGATCTGCCTGTTCTGCTCCCTGCTCTCTGTGGTGAATCCTCTCACCTCCCCACACCTCTGGCCTGTACCCCAGCTCTTGTATGCATAAATAAATAAATCTTTAAAAAAAAATCCTTATATTTAAAAAAAAATAATAATTTTTTAAAAAAGATTTATTTATGCATACAAGAGCTGGGGTACAGGCCAGAGTCCAGGGAGGTGAGAGGATTCACCAGAGACAGAGTGGGGAGCAGAACAGGCAGACTGACTGAAACACACTGCTGAGGGGAGCAGCGGGCGAGGCAGGAGGGGTCTGCTGCGCCATGTGGGTCCCCTCCCTGGCGGGGGATCAGTCTCGCATCATTGTACTGCGGATGCTTCACAGTGCAGCACTCAACCCCCTGTGCCACCAGGGGGGTCCTGCACGTGTTATTTCTAATCCTTTCAACTGCTCTTGAGATGGACCCCTTCTGTCCCCACTTCACATATGATGAGACTGAGGTTCAGAGACACTTGGTGGTCAAGGACATTTAGCCTAATAAGCCTAATAAGCTTATTGGAATTTTGGAATTTTATTGGAATTTTGACTCCCAAGCCTGATATCCAGCCCCCAAACCCACACGCCAGCTCCTGTTCAGGGTGGGCAAACAGATTCCATAGATCAGTGAACTTAGTTGACGTGTACCATGGCCAAGCACTGTGACCTGGGCCTTGTGGGTTCGAGAAGAGTTGACTTGTAGGCCTGAGTCTAGCTGTGTCGGGGGGTGGGTGGTGGTGGAGCAAAGAGCCAGAGTCCTGAGGTCTGGGGTTGGGAAGCCTGGCGGGTTAGGGTGAGCTCTGTCCAGGTGACGTTTGATCGGGGCTCTTAAGAGTTAAGAGTCCCCCACTTGCAGGGGAGGTGTTGTTCTAGAATGAGGAAACAGGGAGCGGAGGAAGGGAGGGGAGGCAGCCAGCCATGGTGTGTCCAGCAGCAGCCAGTGGGGCTGGGTTGTAGTAGGGGAGGGCCATCAACCCCCATAGTGGGGAGGGCATGCTGGGGGTTGCTGAGGAAGGAGTCTTTACTCTTATTGACTCTTTCTATTCAAGGAATTTTTTGTAAAGATTTTTATTTTTTATTTATTTGTGCATTTAAGAGCTGGGGTGTGGGCCAGAGTTGCAGGGGGTGGGGCTAAGAGGATTCACCAGAGACAGTTGGGAGCAGAACAGGCTGGTTGACTGAAATACACTGCTGAGGGGAGCAGCAGGCAAGACAGGAGAGGTCTGCTGAACCATGTGGGTCAGCTCCCTGGCAGGAGATCGAACTCCTTCTGCAGCGGCTATGGATAGCTTCATAGAACTGCACCTTAACCCCTTCTGCCACCAGGGAGGCCTCTTATTCAAGGAATTTAACAAATCTCTCAGGGAAGGGAGGGGAGCAGTGACCCTGCTTGAGGGTGGCCAGAAAGCCAGTTTCCCTTGACAGCTGGTGAAGGTGCTGTGCTCTGGGCAGAGCGAGCCGCTGACTGAGATTGGAGTTCAGCTCTGTGTGAGGCGATTTGGACAGGGAGGGACTGAGAGTGTACATGTGCGGCTGTAGGCAAGGGGGTGAGCAGTCCTTCAGCACAGAATATCAGACTGGTACGGTGAGTCTCTGTAGTTGTGAAGCTTGCCTTCCACAGGAGAAGACAGGCAGTGACATAGGCCATAAACAGATAATATATCTGTGATGGTGAGTGCTGTGAAGAATAACTAGAGGAAGGAAGTGGAGGTGGGGACTAAAGAGAGCGTGCAGGGTAAACCTCTCCAAAAGGACATTTCCATAGAGATCATAGTGCGGGCAGCTTCAGAAATCTGGGGGAGAAGCTCAGGCAGAGAGGACAGCAGGTGCAAGGGTCCTGGAGTGGGTGCATGCTTGATAGTTCTGAGGGACAGTGCGGCTGGAGCAAAGTTAAGAAATAGGAAGCTCACAGGCCAGGCTGTTGACTTTGCCTTTACTCTGAGGGAGCTGGAAGCTGCTGGAGGTTTGGGCGGTGATGAGGCATGGTCTGGCTTTTACCAGGGTGCCTCTGGCTGCTGTGTTGAGAATAGCTTTGGCCGTCAGGGAGCTGTAGCAGGTGAGATGACGGCTCAGACAGGGTGATGTAGTGGTGGTGGTGAGACGCTGGCTGGATTTTGAAGAAAGAGCCGACAGGATTCACTGGTGGTTTAGATGTGGAGGGGAGGACACAAGACTCTCCCCTGGCCCTAGGAGGGTGACCCCATAAACTCTTTGGGGTCTGTTGACAGAATGTTCCCTTGCCAGCAAAGGCTCTGGAGGCAGCTCCATTTGGGCTTAGCAGGTCCTAGTCCTGGGGGTGTCCAGGGGGGCGCCATGTACCCTTGGGGTTAGCGCTGCCTGTCCTGACTGTAGGACTCTGGGCATGGTCCACCGAGCTTCAGTCCACCCCACGCCATCCTCACCCCTCTAAGTGACAGGGGTGTGGTGAAGGAGAGGCTCTCTGGAAGGTGCCCGAAAAGGTCATTGCCAGACTGGGTGTATTTCTTCGTGCCAGCCCACCTGGATGGTCTGCAGGCCTGTTTGTCTGCTGTCTGCCCTCCTTGCACCAGTGCCCTCCCAGGCTGGCGAGAGTCAGGATAGGGCCAAGACTAACCCAGAGCCTCTGCCTCCACTGTCTGGATTCTCCATCGGACGTGGCATTGACAGGGCGTTTGTCCAGGACTGCCCAGCCCTCTGAAGGGCTGAGATGAAGCCATGTCACAGAGACCAACAGAACTCACCCCTATACCTTCCTCTACAGAAGAGGCAGGGAAGGCCCTCCCCGGTGGCGCAGTGGGTTAACAACGCACTATGAAACAAACCACAGTCACTGCAGCACGAGTTCGATCCCTGCTACCCGCCAGGAAGGTGACCCACATGGCGCAGCAGACCCCTCCTGCTGTGCCTGCTGATCCCCTCAGCAGTGTGTTTCAGTCAGTCTGCCGTTCTGCTCCCCACTCTGTCTCTGGTGAACCCTCTCACCACCCTGGACTCTGGCCTGTACCCCAGCTCTTGTATTCATAAATAAATAAGTCTTTAAAAAAAAAGAAGAGGCAGGGGGGCCTCCCTGGTGGCGCAGTGGGTTAAGCACCGCACTATGAAGCAACTGCAGTTACTGCAGCACAAGTTTGATCCCTGCCCCTGGCCTGGGAGGGAACCCACATGGCACAGCAGACCTCTCCAGCCTCTCCTGCCTTGCCAGCTGCTCCCCTCAGCAGTGTGTTTCAGTCAGTCTGCCTGTTCTGTTCCCCACTTTGTCTCTGGTGAATCCTCTCACCTCCCTGGACTCTGGCCTGTACCCCAGCTCTTGTATGCATAAATAAATAAAATCTTTAAAAAAAAAAGAAGAGGCAGGGAAGTCACTCTACCTAATCTGTGGCCTCTCCATCAGGGTCTGTTTTAGGCCATTACATTGAATCTATTCTGTAGTCCTTTCACAAAAGAACTGGGGTGTAGAGCAGAGGGGCAGGGGGTGAGAAGATTCACCAGAGACAGAGCGGGGAGCAGAACAGGCAGACTGACTGAAGCACACTGCTGAGGGGAGCAGTGGGTGAGGCAGGAGAGGTCTGCTGCACCATGTGGGTCCCCTCCCTGGCTGGGAATCGAACTCAGGCAGTGATAGCACTGAGACTTAATCCCTGGACCACCAGGGAGGCCCCTACTTAATCCTGTAAGAAGTTGGTGCTATTATCCCCATCTTGCAGAGGAGAAAACTGAGGCAAAGAGTTTAAGTGACCAGTGAGGTAGGACTCAGGTTTGAACCCTCTCCTGGTTTGGAGTCCAGGTCTTTCTTGGCTTCACTGACCCCTCCTGACATGCACGGAGTTAGAGACCCTACTGGGAAGCCCCCACAGCCAGTGCGGGGCAAGCGCTAGGCTCCCTGAGGCTTCCAGTGCTGGGGAGGTGTTGAGAGCCTTCTCCCTCGGCCTCGGGAGAGTCTGGAAAAGCCATACTGCCCAGAAATGAGGCTCACTCTGGTGCCCCCAGCCCTAGGGTCCCAGTGCAGCTGTGTGGACTAGGCCAGCTGGGAGGTGGGCGGGGTGAGAAGACTCGGGTGGCGGAGGCTACTCGAGTGCCAGCACTGTTCCATAGCTGTCATGGGCTTCGCTATCTCCTTTGCCACCCCAGACCACTCAGGGTTAGCGATCCCCGATTTCCAGGTACAACCTCTGATTTTCACGGCCAGTAAGTGGTGGTGTTCAATTGTAGGCTTGTCTTGGCCAGGAAGTGCCTGCTGGGAGCTGCAGAGGGGTGACTAGTGCTTCTGGCCTGGGGTGTCACTGAGGACTGTACTCTGACTCCTAAGAGCTGTGGCAGTTGGGAACTGGGGGTGTCCGGGAGTGGGGACCAGACCCTGAACTGTAGCAGGGCTGGGCATCCATGGGATGAGCAGTATCAGCAATCAGTCCCAGCATCCTCCAGAAGCATGTGCGGAGAGCCAGGATGGCCCCTGCTTCTTACGGCCGTTCCCAGCATGGGAACTCACCTTTGCATGGTGCTGGAACAATCTGGCTTTTCCTACATAGAGGAAAACTGACCTGAAGGCTTGGAGAGTAGCTCGGCCACTCGGCGAATCGTAGCGCTCAGGTCTGAACTCAGCCTTTGGGGTGATTTTATCATACACCACTGTGCACACCCACACCCCCACTCCCCCGCCTCCACTTCATTTTCCTCTCACCTGACCGGCTTTGCCACCTACTTATTCCATCTCAACCACCACGGACCCAGCGCCTACAAACGTCCTCCTGACACTTAATATTATACTAGCCCCAGAAGGGAGCAGTTATCCCTGCCTGTTTTACTGTGGTCAGAAAGACAGGACATGAAATTTACCATCTCATCCATTTCAGGTGTACAGTTCTGTGACATTTATTTATTTATTTTTAAAGATTTATTATGCACGGAAGAACTGGGGTACAGGCCAGAGGTGCGGGCAGTGAGAGGATTCACCAGAGACAGAGCGGGGAGCAGAACAGGCAGACTGACTGAAGTACACTGTTGGGGGAGCAGCAGGTGAGGCAGGAGAGGTCTGATGGGCGATGTGGGTCCCTTCCCTGATCGGGGATCGAACTCCTGCTGCAGTGGCTGCTGAAATTTAACCCCTTGTGCCACCAGGGAGGCCCTCTGTGGCATTTAGTATATCGTTGGCCTTTGTTTAATACAAAGAAAATGGGTCTCAAAGTGGTTCCCTAAGGCCCAGCACGCCCTGCTCCTGAGGGCAGCCTGAGAGTTGAGCCCAGACCTGAGTCTCCCGGATCTGTTGCCCACCCTGAGTCGCGCCCACCTGGCGCAGCTCTCCTAGGCCGTGGAGAGTGAGGACGCTTGCCCAGGCTCCCCTTTCGCTCAAGAGCTAAAATAACTTAATAGTCGCCTGCACCCCCTTTCCCTTCCAACCTGGGATGGTAACACCGCTAATTCCTTCCTCCCTCCCACTCTCCCTAAGCCTTAGCAGCTCCGCTTTCACAACCACACGGGTGTCAAGTCTGCAGCCATCCCTGGCGATGGCGGACTCTTTCACGCCACATGCGCTGTGCCGCTCCCAACACCTCTGAAGGCACTTGGGAGGGGCTGGTGACAGCAGGCAGTGGCTTGGCAGGGGGGTGCTGCTCCCAGGGGGCTGGGTGGCAGCCCTGCTGTCTCCAGCCTCCCAACACACCCTCCTGCCTCCTCTCGTCCCGGAGGGTGGGCACTAGGCTTCGCTGTTGTGCCGGCAGCCACCCCCTGCGCCCTCCAGGGCTGGAGAATGAGTGCTCTGGCGCTGGGGCAGTGCCAGATGAGATGGCGGTCCTCCCAGAGGCAGGCGTGGGGCTCAGCGGCCCCTGGAGTCATGAGTGAGCAGTGGTTTTTTATTTTTCAAAATGCACTCGAGGAAGTGCCATGGTGACCCTGGAGTTTGCAGGAAGGCTGACCCGCCTCTGTGACAGCACCCAGTCTCCTGGGTGTTGACAGGCTGAGCTTCCATGGAAGGCTTTACTTTCCCTTAAGTGCCCCTTACTTGAAAAGGGGGATTTTGTAAAACCACTGACATTTTTCCCAGATGAAAACACAGGCTTGGTGAGGGCTGGCCGGTGGCAGAGCACCTGCCCAGGCTGGCCTCGGGCCTCGGGGCTCGGTCTCGTGACTCCCCCTGCTGCTGCTTCTCTGAAAGCTCTCACAGGGAGGGTACTGGAGGTGCCTTTCCCGTGGCCCGGTCCCCTCCCCCTCACTGTGACTCTTGGCCAGTTGCCCCAGCCCTGCTGCAGAGCCCCCATGCTTGACTCCTGCACACCCCGTGTCTGCAGCTCTCCAGGCTCCCCAACACCTCTGCTCTCAGCCCCCATCTGTGTCTCTCACCTCAACAGGGATGTCTGGGTGTGTGAGTGTCGGTGCCATTGCCACTCCAAGTGCGTCTCACGCCCAAGCTGCTGCCACCCGTGTTGTCCCAGGGAGGGAGGGAGCAAGCCAGAGGGACACACAGACACGGGAGGAGGGCAGCCACAGTGCCTTGCAGATAGGGAAAAGAGGGATGGAGCAGCATGGAGAAGGGCAGAGAGATGGACGGGGCAGAAGACTCAGATGGGAGGTAGGTAGAGGGGAGACCCAGAGCCAGACTTGGCAGAGGGCATAGGGCATTTACATAGGAAAGAAAGAGACAGAAAAGAGGAGTTATGGGGACAGGCCGGCAGGAGACAAAAGGCCGGCAGGTACAGAGGAATGCCAGCAGCTGGAGCTGCCCCATCACGCTGGGGAGCGTGCTGAGCATGGGGTCTGGCATCAGGCCCAGCTGATGGGTGTTGGGGGTCCCATCGCCACAGGTCTGTTACAGCACTTCTTCTGAGTGCCTCCTTCCAGAGCTCCACCAGCTTTCCTTCAGTACCCTCTGGATCAGCTTTTCATGGGGGCCCCAAGAATGTGGTACTGGGGGGTGTCTTGGGCTGGTGACTCTGCTGAGAATAGTCAGCTCCACTCCATTGGGGCCTGCATAGAGGCAGAGAGATGGACCAGCCGGACACAGCTGGTTGCTCAGAACCTGCCGAATGCAAACTGGGGGGTTGTTTTGGACCTTGGAGCTTGAAAGGGGGCCTCGAAGGTAGTTGACATAGCAAAGGTGTGGGGACAGCAAGGTAGGAGGGGAGAGTGGTTGGATCTTGTCTTTTCTGGGGTTGGGACAGACATCCAGGGCTTCCCTTCCACTGGCCCCCAAATCTGGGAGCACTCAGGGAGACTCTTGATGGGGCCCAGAAGCTCACGCCCCTTTTCCCACCCCCCTTGTACTGAGTCAGCACCTCTCAGGCTCTGGACTGGACCCTCCAGGGAACAGGGCCTTTTTGGGCCTGTTGTCTGCAAACTAGTGGAACAGAGACTATGGCAGTGGGGAGTGATCCAGGGTCCCCTTTGTCTTTGAGTTCATGAGAATTTCAGCCCCATGGTTGTCTCAGGCAGTTAAGGAATGGTTAAGTCCATTTGCTGCCCTGAACCATACAGTCTTATCTGCAAGAGAGGAGAGCCTTGGGCTTGCTGTTGTGGGCAGTGAGGCCTGGCCCATTTTTACTCTCTTTAGGGTTTACCCTGCCCCTCTGCTGCCTAATATAGACCTCTGGGCCCTGAGACAATTAGTCAGCACCTACTAGGTGCCAGGCATTGTGCTTGGTGCTAGGAGAGAGCGGTGACCAAGTGGAATAAAAGCCCTACACTGGGGGTGGGGAGGTTGGGGGGGTGGCTGCACAGAACAATAAATAAGAGAACTTCAGATGGTGTTGAGTTCCCTGAAGAAAGCAAAGCCCCATCATAGAACCTGCTTCTGACAGGACAGGAGGGCAGAAGGCTCTGTGGAGGAGACTTTTGATCTGAGGAGACTTTTGAACGGCCATTTCAAAGGATAGGGGAAAGCTTTCCACACAGCTGGGAGGGTTTGGTCCAGCCTGGCTGCTGCATTTACGGACTGGAGGAAAAGGCCTGGAGGAAAAGGAAGGCCGGTGCTCAGAGTGGGGTATGCCTCAGAGGAGGTGTGGAGGGAGCTGAGCAGTGCCACACCCACGCCCCCCCCAGGGGTGCTGTTGTCCCAGGACCAGTGGGTGGGGAGCTTTGGGGGATTGTAAGCAGGATCCAATTAATGCTTTGAAACTCCGACTGTTGTGTGGGGAAGCAGTTGCTGCAGGGTGGAGAGAGAGCCTGGGAAGAAGGGTGATGGTGGGGTAAGTAGCTAGAGAGAAGGGACCCATATATCCTCCCCCCCATACCACTGTCCCAGCTCAAACTGTGCTCTGGGAAGTCCCTCCCAGTTGCCATGGCTTAGGGGGTGGGAGGGTAGGTTGCTGGGAGGGAATGTGGCTTTGTGCTTGAAAAACAAAGAACAGAGCTTGGGGCTCTTTTCTCCTGGGGGTGGGAGCAGGCCACTAGAGGCTACTGACTGGACCAGAGGCTGAACCCCAGAGGCTGGGGTTGGTAGGAGCAGGCTGTGCCCCTGGGCATCCCGGAGGACCCCAGTGCCTCCACTGGTGAACTTGGGGCCTATGGGGCTTAGGGGGTGGAGTGGGGGAGGGAGACAGTGTGACAGGGATGCTAGACCACACAGCTTGAGTCACTGAAAGGGATTTGGGCAGAGAGCATGTTCTGAGCTGTGGGGCTGGGACCGGGAGGTGAGGCGATGTGTCTGAGAGCAAATGGGTTCCCCGGGGCTGAGTTGAGGGAAGGGGGTTCTCGGACCTGCAGGCCCTGACCTCACAGCCCTCTTGCCCTCCTCACAGCCGTACCGCTGAGGCCCTGCCCTCCTTGCCTCACGTGGGGGCCACCAGGATGAACAAACTGTCCGGGGAGCTGGCCCGAGACTTGGAGCGCAGCCTGCCGGCTGTGGCCTCCCTCAGCTCATCGCTGTCCCACAGCCAAAGCCTCTCCTCACACTTCCTCCCGCCCCCTCCTGAGAAGCGCAGCGCCATCTCTGATGTCCGCCGCACCTTCTGCCTCTTCGTCACCTTCGATTTGCTCTTCATCTCCCTGCTTTGGATCATCGAGCTGAACGTGAGCGGGGCCTTGTGTGTGTGTGTGTGTTTGGGGGAGCTGTTGTTATAGGGCAGGGAGAGGAGTACTTAGAACTTTTAAGCCTGCCCTCTCTGAATGGGTTTTGCTATTTGTTGCATTAAGATAAACATATAAAATTTTTAATGGAAAGGAACTTTTTATTTTTTTTAATGGAATATAACTAGGGTATAATAAACAAAGAATAAAGAATATAGTTATTAAGTTAAGCATTTAAAGTTATTTATTTTTTTGAGGGTAAAAGTTTAGCTAAATAGGATTGGCTTAAAGTAAGGCCCAAAAACCTGGCACACATTTAAAGGATTTTTTAGTAGAGACTTATAGAAAAGGGTTAGAAAGAGTTAGATAAATTTGGGAGGAAAAGAGTAAAATTAAAATTAAGATGAAAGTTGTTATTGTTAATTTTTCATGGGTTTTTTACCCACATTTGTTTTAACTAGTTTAAGATTAAAAAGCAAGCACAGTTTTTGTATATGTTTTTTTGCTTTATGTACCTCATCCAGGTCTCTTTGTTGTTCTCCATCTTCCTTTTTTCCCTCTTCTCTTTAGAAATTTTTTAATCCTTTTTAGCTCCACCCACTTAGGGCAGAACCAGGATTTTTGGAACTTTTTTTTGGGACTACCCTGTTACACTGTCACCTGGGCCTCAGTTACTCCATCTGCCTGAGGGCCTGTGCCCTCTCCAGTGAGGTTGTTGTCATGAAGAAAATGGAGATCAGGCAGGTTGGGTTATTTGTCCAAAACCTCAGCAAGCAGGTGGAAGAGGATGTATTTGACCCCAGGCCCTCTGGCTCCAGGGGGCTCCTCCTGGTCTCTGGCCACACTGCCCTCTAGTGGACACTCTTGAGAGAGGAGGGTCCAGTGGGCTCTGGTTGAGCTTTTGAAACCTTAGTCTTCTTTCCTCCCTGCATTGCTCTCTGGCCCATCCATTCCCTCACCTAACATTTTTGAAGCCCTCCTGTGCCCTAGGCACTATGCTGAAAGCAGAGGGTGCACTAGGGAGCAAAGCAGTGAAAACTCCCAGTTGCCACTGGCTCCCAGCTCTCTCTCCCAGTATAAGACACTTCAGTGTCCCCCAGTTGACTGTCGGATTTGGTAAGATGTTGCCTAGAACCCGGAGACAGAACTGCCTCTCAGTGCAGGCTGCACCCTGTTCCCCCTTCACTCAGACCTTCAGTGCCTCGCCAGCTGGCGGCGGAACGTGATCTGCAGCCACCGACAGGCAGAGCAGGGCCAGAGCCCAGGCAGACCCTGGGGCCAGGCACCCATCTCCGTCAGCCCCAGCTCCTCCTCCGTATTAACGGCTTTGGAAAGAGACAGCCCCCCGAGCCTCCCTCATTCGCCTCCTGCAAAGCGGAACAGAGTTCTGGGTGGCAGGTGCCCCTCGTCCAGGTCTGCTAGAAACAGCGCCTTTGTTGACAGGAGCGGGAGCTGGCAGAGGGGCCGGTGCAGGGGTGAAGAGGACGCGCTGGTCTGGCATGCTGAGCCAGAGGCAAGGCTGAGCTCCGGGGCTGGGCTGGCGCCTTCAGTGAGATGGAAACCGGTCACTGGGACCGTCTTAAATCATCTCATTGATGAAAAAGCTGCGGCCCAGCAAGCGCCAGCGCCCTTAGGAGCGCTCCCAAGCTCTAGGCCTTCTTCCTTTGGAGAAGCCCATCCAGCATCAAAGCAGGCCCTAAGTGGCACCCACGTCCCTTAGTCAATACATGTTTTCTTGCCAGAAAAGAACTGAAAAAAATTTTTTGAAGAGTTATTCTTTTATTGTAAGACCTTTTATTTATTTTGCATAGAAGAACAGGGGTACAGGCCAGAGGTGTGGGTGGTGAGAGGATTCACCAGAGACAGAGTAGAAAGCAGAACAGGTGGATTGACCGAAACACACTGCCGAGGGGAGCAGCGGGCAAGACAGGAGAGGTCTGCTGCGCCGTGTGGGTTAGTTCTTTGGCCGGGGATCGAACTCAGGCACTTTCGGTAATATCACTGAGACTTAACCCCGAGACCCCCAGGGAGACCCCAGAAAAAAATTTGATCACTTTATTTCTGAAATTATCTGGCTGAACTGGCTGAGTAGCTCAGAGTCACACTCATACTTGGGGTGCTTGCCCAGCAAGAACAGCTATTCCGCACTGTCCTCATGTGTGCTGTAAAGCTCCAGAATACGGGGCCTCGTACTTAGTGGAGCACTATAACATTTCACCTGGTTCACGGCTAGTAGGTAATTAGTAGAGTTAGTAGAATGTTTTTACTTGGTAGACAATTACATTTTTTAAATTTTTGTGGATTTTCAGTTTTGTAGTTTCATTTTTGTCTTTCGGAGCATCTGTACTCTTAGTTCTCTACCAGACTCTGTTTTGCCCAGTGGAGACAAGGACCCCAGCAGAGCCTGGCAAAGCTGGGAGCAGGACTCGCTGCCCTGAGTCCTGAGGCAGCCAGTGCAGGAGGTGGGAGAGTTCTCGGCTCGGAGACAAGGGCAGAGGATGGAGATTGTGAGATGACCATTCTCTCTGAGAGGTGGGAAGGGCCGCGGAGCCTGGAGGTAGCCATCTGGGAGTAAGAGGAAAGGCGAGCTGGCCTGTGGTGGGTGTCACGCCATGGCGGGGGTGGGGGTATCGGATTTGTGGGGCTCTGTGTAGTTTGGAGACAGACGGGAATGTGGAGGAAGTGGAGTGTCGGGGAGGGGCCATCCAGACTGCGGCCCCTGCCCTGAGCATCAGAGTCCTTGGAAGCTTTACATAAACTCAGATACCGAGCTCCCCTGAGCTCCACACCCACATCTTTAACCAGTCCCCTCCCTGCCAAATTCGGATCATCCGCCAGAGCTTGGAGGCTCCAGGCTAGGTGGTTGTGCAGGGTCTTTCTCCTTGGGGTTCTCCACCTGCAGAAGCCTAAGCCTGCTACCCCATTCCTCCTGAGGAGTCAGCTGCGGTCTGGCTCTCAGTGTCCATCCAGACGCCCTCGCTCCCCAGATCCCTGTACAGTGGAGTCGGTCTCAGGGGTCCCTGTAAAATATGTGGGTGTCTGGGGTGCGGACAAGGGCGAGGACATGTCTGTTTACCTCCACTCCGCCGCACCGTCCTCCCCAGCAGCATGATGGATTCTACCCATTAAGCTTAAACCTAATCAATTGATTTGCCACCTGGGGCTCTGTCTGACACCGCTGCCCACCCCCAGCCCCCATCACCCCAGATGGATGGTTGGCTGGGAAGATGGAACACTGCAGTGTGGGAGAGAGAAATTATGTGAGAGTGGGCTTCCAGCACCCGGTCTGCCAGCCCTACCTGCCTGCACCACCCATTCTCTCCTCCAAGTTCCACATCCCCCCAACCTGCTCCCCATTCCAGAAGGTAAGGGGCAGCCCCTGGGACTTGGTTCTACCTGAGAGCTGTTCCGTACTTTCCTCTTCAGACTAACACAGGCATTCGGAAGAACTTGGAACAGGAGATCATCCACTACAACTTTAAAACCTCCTTCTTTGACATCTTTGTGAGTGGCCTCACGGGACCTGGGGGCACCAGAGCAGAGAGGAAGCAGGGCTGACAGTTCTTGCTGCAGCACATATTGTGTCTGCTCAGGGAGACTTCAGGGTGCCCCCAGTCTCCAGAGGCTCCTAAAGAGGCCCCATCTGCAGAGCACCCCAGTGGGAAGGGAAGACAAGACCCTGTCTGAGAATGGGAAATCCAAATCACCCCCAAAGGAACACTGACTGCGCCATCTCCCCAGTCAGGCACACCCTGTGGGAGGAGCCTGGGGGCGGGGAGAGGTCAGCCTGCAGCAGGGGGACCGGCCATGGCCCGTCTGTGACGCTCCTCGCCCGCAGGTCCTGGCCTTCTTCCGCTTTTCGGGGCTGCTCCTGGGCTACGCCGTGCTGCGGCTCCGGCACTGGTGGGTGATTGCGGTAAGATGCCACTCTCCTGGCGGCCCGCTGGGCCTGGCAGGGCTGGCGCAGGGGATGGGATGGAGGACTCACTCCCCAGCCTCTGTTCTCCCTCTCAACCACCTTCCCTCCCTGCACAGGTCACCACGCTGGTGTCCAGTGCGTTCCTCATTGTCAAGGTCATCCTCTCTGAGGTCAGTGGCTCAGGGTCTGCCAGTTTGGTGGGCATCGGGCCTGAAGGATGGGCTTCTAAGGGGCGTTTCTCTGTTGGGTGTCGGCCCCATTGTCAGGGTGGGGGAGGGAGAGTGCTTTCTTTGGCTATTTCCAAGAAATCCTTTCTCTGGCTTCTCCCACTTACCCCCCTGGAACTCCAAGAACAGAATTTATCATGCCATAGAATTCATTAATCCATCTTGGAGCCATGTGTCACAGAGGGTCCCCAAATAGCTGGTGCCAGGACTGGGGTGTATGCCAAAGCTGGTGGCCTGAGGAGGGGGCTCTGGGTTGGGTGACCTTCTGGCCATGGCACTTAGCCCTCTCCTTCCGCAGCTGCTCAACAAAGGGGCATTCGGCTACCTGCTCCCCATCGTCTCCTTTGTCCTTGCCTGGTTGGAGACCTGGTTCCTTGACTTCAAAGTCCTACCCCAAGAGGCTGAGGAGGAGCGATGTGAGTGCTGGGGGCAAGGGGGTGCAGTGAGGGCCAGCTCAGCCCCAAGAGATGAGAGTCTGAAGCACAAGAATCAGTTTTGAGGCAATTCTGAGCACAGCCTCCAGGAGCCTATGGGTGACCTGGGGTGGGGTGCTAGCACGCTGCCCTCAATCTGGGACAGTGGCTTCCCTTTCTGCTCCCCCAGGGTATCTTGCCGCCCAGGCTGCTGTCGCCCAAGGACCTCTACTCTTCCCTGGTGCTCTGTCCGAGGGCCAGTTCTATTCACCCCCGGAATCCTTTGCAGGTGAGGGCTGTCAGTGGGGGAAGCTGCCTTCAGGGAGGGGCTCTGCGAGGAGCTGGGTAGGCTGGGCCTGTTCTTTCTGTTCTTCTATCAGCTCCCTGGGGAAAGCCAGCAACCCTCTCCCACACACACTTCTCCCCCCACATCCTTGCACTCACGAACCCGAACCCCTCTGCCTCCCCACACTCTCCCACCCTTCCCATTGTCATCCCTGCTTGTTTTCTGCAGGGTCTGATAATGAATCAGATGAAGAAGTTGGGAAGAAGAGCTTTTCTACCCAGGTATTTGGCTGCCCACCCCCATCCTACTGGAGTGGGCATCCAGGGGAAGGGCCAGTGCTGGGCTTGGCCAGCGTGGGCAGGCAGACCTCAGGCTGCCCGAATGCCCGTCAGTGCCCGTGTGAGCATCCACTCTGCGATCGGTCAGTGTCCTGGCCGGCCCCGTGCCAACGCACAGGGAGCCTCTAAACAGAAGTTCCGGCCCCAGCACCTCACAGGGCCTGGGAGCCCAGCCTGGAGTCCACGCTGGCTGGGTTAGGCTTGTCTGAGAGGGATGTGGAGTGTCTGGGGAACAAGGTGTGGTGCAGGCCCCAGGCTGACCCCTTCCTGCCTCCATCCCTGGTCAGGAGCGTGAGTACATCCGCCAGGGCAAAGAGGCCATGGCAGTGGTGGACCAGATCTTGGCCCAGGAGGAGAACTGGAAGTTTGAGAAGAATAACGTAAGCGATCTCTCTACCACCTTATCCACCCACACGTTAGGAGTTTTTCCTCTTTTCTGAGGCCTAAGAGATGAGCCCAAGGGCTGTATGGGCCTGAACTGTGTTGTTGCCACAGGAGAGGAGCCTGGGGTTAGCCTCTTGCGGGAGGTGGGGTTGGATTGGCTGTCCCCNCTTTCCCTCCCCCGGCCCCCCCCCCCCCCCCCCGCTCTGCTCCCTGGCTCCAAGCTTTGAAGGGGAAGCCAGGCTTCTGCTCTGTGTCCGGTGTTTTATTTCATGATCAAAACGACATTATCTGAAAAGATTGCAGAGAGCTAGGAAAACAGCTCTGCCTTCACTTTAGGCCTGTGCCTCCGGCGGCCCTCCTGGGCCCGGGGACACGCTTCTTGGGCTGCGGCCACAGCACAGCTGTGCTGCTGCCTTTTAACTTGATGCCTAAAGCCTTTCTCTCCTGGCCGCGCACCCCTGCAGCGGCTGCTTGCATATCCCCACACTCCTCAAGTTTTCTACCCTGAGCTGTTAAAAACCTGCCCTGCCTGTCACCCACTCCTGCGCAGCCAGCACCCCACGCCCCCCCCGCCACCTGCCCGCCTCCTCGCCACCCTCCTGTCCCTGCCACAGGAATATGGGGACACTGTGTACACCATCGAGGTTCCCTTTCATGGCAAGACGTACATCCTGAAGGTGAGTGAGGGAGGCGCGTGCCCCACAGACTCCCGCTCTGTCAGGGCCTCCTGGAAGAGGCCTCTGGCAGGCGCCCCATCGGGAGGGCAGAGCTGGTGCCTGGCACCACCCAGCCTTCCGTCCTCGCCCAGACCTTCCTGCCCTGCCCCGCGGAGCTGGTGTACCAGGAGGTGATGCTGCAGCCCGAGAGGACGGTGCTGTGGAACAAGACGGTGACCGCCTGCCAGGTGAGGGGCCAGGCTCTGCTGGGCACCTCTCCGGGCAGAGGCAGAGCCCCACGGGAGCAGCACGACCCCTTACCCCGGGACCAGGCCGCATTGCTGAGCTGCTCTGGCTCAGCCCCCACCTGTGCCGTGGGGTGACGATACAGAGCGGCTCCTGGGGAGAAGCAGAAGGTTGCAGGGGGGCTGCTTATGTAGCGTGCCCAGCCCAGGGCCTGTCGGTGGGATGGGTCTTAGTGCAGGGACCTGTGTAGAGAGGAGGGTGGCCCCGAGGTTTCCTGGGGTGCTGGCACCTTGTCCCTGGAGTGTTCCTGGGGTGGCTACCGCTTGTGTCCCCTGACGGCCACAGGTCCTGCAGCGCATAGAAGACAACACTCTCGTCTCCTACGATGTGTCTGCGGGGGCAGCGGGCGGTGTCGTCTCTCCCAGGTGGGTACTGCGAGCTTCCCCCCCACCACCGGGGAGGCGTCCGGCCCTCGGGCCTCAGTTTTGGTGTCCTGCTCTAATAACCCTTCCTCTCCCAGGGACTTCGTGAATGTCCGACGCATTGAGCGGCGCAGAGATCGGTACCTGTCATCAGGCATTGCCACCACCCACTGTGCCAAGCCCCCATCGCACAAGTACGTCAGGTGAGCCTCTCCTTGCCGAGGTCACTCCTGAAGCCCCTCCTCCGCTGGCTGTGAGAACGGGGCCAGGGCAGTGTGCACAGCTGAGCGCGCTCCCCTGCCCAGGCCACCTCCCTGTCCCCGTCCTGCTGGGCTTTGCCCTCCCCAGCGCTATGCTGCAAAGCTCCGCTCTGTCTGCCGGAGGCCGGGGACAGTGGCTGGGAGCACACCATCCGGTTGGGGGCCGCCCCAGGCATGGGCCAGGCTGGGGAAGGAGGCCGGGAGTGGAGTCTGGACCTTCACCTGCCTGGCCCCCATCACGCTGCTTTCCCATCACCTTGTCTCGCCTTTCTCCTGGAGCACTCAGAAGTCCCCCAGAGGAACAGAAGCGTTCGGGCTGCCCACTGCCTGCTGTCTAATCTTAGGCTGCAGGGGTACAGGCTGCCTCCTCCCGCCTGCTCTGCTCTTCCTTCTGGAGCTCTGTAGAGCTCTGCTCTTAAGTGGGGCTCTGGGCTCAGCACCACCACAGAATTGCTGGGTGGAGGACAAGCGCTTTCCTCTCTGGGTGCTATTCCTTATCTAGGAAGTGGATTTAGGGTGCTCAGTGGAGCCCTGGGCAAGTTAAACGGCCACGGCATGTGACCCAGACAGCCCAGACCCTGACCACCTCCTAGGAGGCCCCCTCTGGAGGCCACCGGCACTGCCCTGCTCCCTGGGTTGGGGGAGGTGAGTCCTGTCCGCCAGGCCCATAGCTGGGGCCGACCCAGGAGCTGGAGCCCCTCGCAGAGTGGGTGAGCGCGGGGAATGTGGTGCTCCCTGCCACAGCGGTGGTGCACACGTCTCAGGTTGTCATGGGAGGACTCAAGCATCGCATGGTGGCTGGGGTGGGAGGCTGTATCCTGCGCCTCTCCACCACCGGTCTGGGCCCAGCTCAGTAGGGCACTTGGGGCCTGCACCGGCACGGCAGGCCCCTTCCCTCTTCCACCTCCCGTCCCAGATGGACCAGGAGCCTTGTCTGGCTCCCAGCTCCCCTCAGTGGTCGCTCTCTCCTCAGGGGAGAGAATGGTCCCGGCGGCTTCATCGTGCTCAAGTCGACCAGTAACCCCAGAGTCTGCACCTTCGTCTGGATCCTGAACACAGATCTCAAGGTGGGGGTTCTGGGGCTGCTGCGTTGAGTGGAGGGGACTCTGCTGTGTGGCCTCCGGCGCTCCCTGCCAGCACAGGGCCTCCCCTACTCTCCCCTACTCTAATATTTGGAGCAGAGTCCAGGTGGTCTACTCGCCCTGAGCTTCTGGAGGTCCTGGGCTTCCCCCTTTTACCTCTGACCGCAGAGGCCCCCAGGACGGTTGGCTGGCTGCCAGCTCTGCCCCTCCTGGGCCTGGGTCTGTTGGGCCCCTGCCAAGACTGGCACAGCATGTTCTTCGTGCCAGGCTGAGGGGAGACGGTGGCCTGGGCTGCACCCCAGCAGCTGGACTGCACCTGCAGGCCTGCCCAGAGCACCCCTGCTGGCACCAGTTGGAGGGCCCCTGCTGGAACTCCTTCCGTCTCTCCCCAGGGCCGCCTGCCCCGGTACCTCATCCACCAGAGCCTCGCAGCCACCATGTTTGAGTTTGCCTTTCACCTGCGGCAGCGCATCGGAGAGCTGGGGGCCCGGGCGTAGGCACGCCCCTCGCCACCCTGCGGGCCAGGGTCCTGTCCCATAGCCTACAGAGCCAGGCCGGGCCAGCTGGGCTTCCTGCTGCCCACAGAGCACCTGCCTCAGGCGGCGGGGGACTTCCTGCCGCTGCAGCGCCCTGGCCCCGGGCTGCCCGCCGCCCCAGGCTCCGCTGTCTTGGGGGCTGAGGCCGGGCCTGCGTCTGGACTCCGGGCTCTGCCCTGCTGACGTCGCCATGGCGCCCTTGTCTCTGGATGAGGCGCTCTGGAGCGCTGCTGTCCCCTGCTCCCAGGGGTGAGAATGGAGCCTGGAAGACTGGACAGGGCAGGACGGGGCCCGGGCAGTACTGGGGTCAGGGCCACCCGGCCCCAGGGTCGGCGGGTGCAGGGCCGCTTCGTTCGCCTGCACTCTGATCATGCTTTTTCAGGGTCTCAAGGGTTTGAGGCCTTTTTCCACATGCACTTGTGGGGGAGTGGGTAGCAGGCGGTGGAGGGGCCTGCAGTGGGCCTCTGCCTCTCCCAGGTTCCCTCCCTTTCCCTGGGCCTCCTCGGAGACCTTTGTAATTTGAGCCAATAAAAAACATGAACTCAAGAGAAAAAAAAGATGATCGTCCACCTGCCTGGCCTCTTGAGGGAGAGGAGGGCGGCAGCCCCTTGGGCGGGGAGCCACCGCCAAGCCGTCACGTGCCCTCTCCACCTCCAGCCCGGAGGAGGAACCCTGTCTCTTCCCAGCGGTTCAGCTGGGGGTTCAACTGGTCAAAGACCGGCCCACCCCCGCAGGCCTCCGGTCAGGGGAGGTCAGGCTAAGGGCTCCAGCCCACGAATAGGGGCAAAGAAGGAACAGCAGGGCAGTACCCACGGCTGGCCTTGACGCTGCCCAGGGTCCCCAGCCCAGGGGCCTGGGCCGCAGGGTCACTAAGGCGCTTCGGGGTCTGGCCGTGGAACCCCTGGCCTCTCAGGGTCCACTCACCCTTCCTCCGCCCACCAGCCTCAGGAGCAGCAGGGAGTCTGGCTCCCAGGCGGGTTGGTGCATAGCCATGATGGACCTACTTTGTGAAATGAGACTCACTACGTCACAGGGCTGCCGTGGGGTTGAAAGCTCTGGGGCTTGTAACCCTTCGTCATGCAGAGGATACAGTTCTGCCCCCGTGGGCCCCACGGGCCTTCCCAGCTGCCTTTCTGCTGCCCTTCGCTTTGTTGCCTTTCCTGCCCCTCGTCCCTGTGCCTGGCACCTTGTGTGCCAGCCTCTTGCCCCGTGAGTCGCAGCTCTTGGGTGCTGGGCTGTCTTCCCCTCTTGCTGTGAATGAGCCAGCCCCCTGCCAGATGGCTCGTTGGAGCTGGCGGGGCCAGGAGCACCTCTGGTCAGTCCACTGCAACCAGAAAATTGGGAAAGTGAGGCCCAGAGAGGAGAGACTGACCCAGGGCGGCAGCTATTTATGGCTGATCTGGCGCCCGATCCAGGTCTTCTGACTGCCACTCATCAGTACCCCTCTGGAATCCGTCTCTGCTGCTTGGGGTGTTGGGGGGAGTCTGGGGGCTGCTTCCACTCCTGTTCCCTCCACCCTGGCTGGCCCAGCATGGGAGGCCGCTCCTCTGACTACATGCGTGAGAAAGGAAAACACGGGCCGAGGGTCCCCATGTGCAGTTCAGTTCCCCTGCGGGTGTGGTGGTGGCACTTGGAGGCCAGGTCTTGGGGTTGCACTGTCTCTTCTGTTGGGGGGCACAGATAAGGGGGTGCCCTTGAACCAAGCAGAGAGCAGTGGGGGCAGGATGGGAGGCCTGGTTCAGAGCCAGAGGCGCCTGGGTTCCTGCATTTCCTGCTGTTTACACACGAGCCGAGCCGCTGTCCTCCCTGGGTGAGGGGAAGAGGGCAGGACAGAGGCAGGTGCCAAGGTGGCACGAGGCTGGGCACGTGCCTGGCGTCAGACAGAGTCTGAGGAGCATCAGACACCTGGGGGTGTCACTGTGAGGACCCCTGGGCCCTCGAAAACACCGTGCTCTCTTCAAAGTCTGACCCCTGACTTGGGGACAGCTAGAGTCCAGGTGCCCACCCCCCTCCAGGCTGACTCCCCCACCGTGAACCTTGGCTCCCCTTATAGCCTCTGACGCCAGAGGGGCTGAAAATAGCCCCTGGAGGAGGGGTGAGGGTTATTTAAAGGGCCCGGGAGGAGCAGGGCCTGACGGAGGAGTGACCATGGCTGCTTTGGAGCTGAGCTGCCAGGTGTCCGAGGAGGACCAAGAGCGCAGAGAGGCCTTCTGGGCTGAATGGAAGGACCTGACGCTGTCCACGCGGCCCGAGGAGGGGTGAGTGCCGGCCTGCTGGCGCCGTCCCTCCCCTATGGCACCTTCCCCAGCTTTAAGGGGTTGGAGCACAAAGCCCTGGAGAAGCTTCTGGGTGTGGGGGCAAGGGGAGTGCACACTGGGGAAAGCAAAGTGGAGTCCCTCCTCCGGCTCCCCAGGGGCTGAGTCTCCCTTCCCTCTCCTTCCAGTTGTTCCCTGCATGAAGAGGATACCGACCGGCATGAGACCTACCACCAGCAGGGGCAGTGCCAGGCGCTGGTGCAGCGCTCCCCCTGGCTGACCATGCGAATGGGCATCCTCGGCCGCGGGCTGCAGGAGTACCTGCTGCCCTACCAGCGGGTGCTGCCTCTCCCCATCTTCACCCCCACCAAGATGGGCGCCTCCAGGGAGGAACGCGAGGACACCCCCATCCAGCTGGAGGTCGTCCTGGGTGGCCAGTGTGCAGAGCGCCAGGATGTGGCTGAGATTACCAAACAGCTGCCCCCTGTGATGCCTGTCAGCAAGCCTGGGGCCCTTCGCCGCTCCCTGTCCCGCTCCATGTCCCAGGAGGCACAGAGAGGCTGAGAGGACTGTGACTTGGGCTCCACCGTGCCCGCCCTGGGTTGGGCCCTTCCTGGCTAGGACCATAGAAGGGAGCTGCCTGCGGTGGATGCTTTGTAGTTTACCCAGAACTGGGGGCTAGGGGCAGGGGGGCGGAGGCCAGGATGTCTGGTTTCCCTGAGTTCCCAAAGGGACGGGAGCAAAGACAGTGGCACTAGAACTGGGGAGCTGAGGGCCTGCACGGCTGAGGACCTGCGACCCCAGGAGAAGGCACGGGAGGTGCTGACGGGCCAGAGGAGTGACCCTGGTCCAGGTTTCAGCTTCAGAGAAGGAGAAGAAAAGTGCAAGGATCTGGAATGTTCTGGGAAGGAGGCTTGGAGATGGGAGGGAGGGGGATGTGCAGAGGGCAGTCTGCTGGGGCCCCTAGCACCCTCAGTTAGCGCTGCAATAAATGCTCAGTAATACTCCAGAACGGTGTCTCTTGTGATCATGGAGACCAACTCATGGGGGTCCCCTGTGCTCACTTCTGGGAACAGTCGCTGCTTCATAGCTAAATATGGCAGAGCCAGTGGTGGGTACACCCGTGCCTGGGGCGAGGCGACTAGACAGAGCTGAGAACAGGGAGGCTGTCTGTCTAGTTCCGCTGTCCCTGACTGCCGTGCAGTCCTGGCCTCCGTGCAGCCCTCTGGCATTGGGCAGTGCCCAGCAAGCCAGCTGGCATCCGTGGATTGTCTAAGTGACCTCATGGGGAGTAAGGAGGGGCTGGCACCAGGAGTGCCCTTGGCAGTGCCAGGGTGTGCGCCAGGTCCGCGCTCCCGGGCTGACCTACCCCAGTTCTGACTCCAGCTAGACCTGAGGACCAGTCCTTGACGGGGACACTCCCTGCCCCGGGAGCTCCGGGGTGTAGCGGGGAGAGCAGGGAGGGTCAGGTTCCTGTCTGTGACCCCTGCAGCTGTCGTGGTGACTCATGGCCCAGCCTAGCCCAGGGAGAACTTCACCTTGGGACACCTTGGAGGGAGGGGGCGGCACAGAGGAGGCAGGGGCATCTTGCAGGGGTTGGTTCCCTACCCTCAGGAGAGGGGCACTGGGTTGACAGAGGGGTCCCACCCCAGGGGTACCACGGAGATAGACGGGCACCATCTACTTCCCAATTCTTTTTTTTTTTAATATTTATTTATTTATGCATACAAGCACTGGGGTACAGGCCAGAGGTGTGGGGGGGTGGTGGTGAGAGGATTCACCACAGAGAGCAGGGAGCAGAACAGGCAGATGTACTGAAGTACACTGCTGAGGGGAGCAGCGGGCACAGCAGGAGAGGTCTGCTGTGCCATGTGGGTCCCCTCCCTGGCCGGCAGCAGGGATTGAACCCGCGCTACAGTTTGCTTCATAGTGCGCTGTTTAACCCACTGCGCCACCAGGGAGGCCCCTACTTCCCAATTCTAAGGGCAGGAGGGGCGACCCCGGCATCTTGACCACCTGGTACCCGGAGTGCCAAGCAGGACCAGCAAACTTGTGTTGTCTCGGCTTCCCCAGAGGGGGCTGGAGCGTGGACTGGGAGAGAGGTCGGAGACTGCTGACCGGTGCGACCCCAAAGCCTTGGCTCCGGAAAGCCTAGACTGCGCCCCCTGGCAGCCTGAGCAACCTGGACAACGTGCTGGGCGCCCTCGCCTGGGCCCTGCGCCCCAGACCCCCAGACGCCCCAGACCCCCAGACGTGGCAGGAACGTCCTGAGCCTTCCACCCTCGACAGCTCCCAGATAAGCCCGCAGGGGAGGTCGAGCTGTTCCCACTGCTAAGTGCGTCAGCCCCCCTCCCCTTCTCTATGGCGCTGTCATAGGCCTACTCCGAGGCCCCGGGGGCAACTGTGGTAGAGGCCAGAACACACTGTCCTTCAGGAATGGGTGTGGGCGGCGCTGGAGGACGGAGGTGGGGCAGGGAAGGACTACAGAGGTCTGGAGGAGGGCAGAGACCTTACTGAGGGGTGACCTTTCTGAGGAAAAGGGGTGTGTGCTGGAACCGTGTCCCGAGGAAGAGTGCCTGGTAAGGCTCTGGGGGCAGGACTCTGGGAAAGGGGCTGATTCCTACCCAGGCAAAAGAGGAGGGATGGGTGCCCAGCGAAAGGGGTGAGGGCTGCGGGAGCTGGAGAGGAGAACTAGAGGAACAAGGAACTGACAGGGGTGGGGTCTCTGAGGACCTCTGAGGGGAGGAAGCCAGGGTGGGGGCCTGGAAGTAGGGTTTGGCCATTCCAGGTGGAGCAGAGGGCGGAGGGAGCCCCAGTGGAGCAGGACAGGAACAGATGTTCCAGTGGCACGCTCCCCCCACCCCCAGTGTCTGCTGCTCTGACACTAAAGGAGATGAATGGGGTCAGGGGAGACGCAGCGTGTGGCCCCAGGCGGCTCAGAGCTCCCATGCAGCTCCCATCACCGCCCCCGCACAGGGGGTCAGCTCAGATAAAGGGCCCTGCAAGGAGTGGGGACCAGGCGGGCCAGGACTGCAGCATGAGCGGGACAGACCCAAACCACGCGGCGGGCAAGGCCCCGGACTCTGACCAGGGCCAGGCAGCGGTCGCCTTGGCCTACCAGCGCTTCGAGCCCAAGGCCTACCTCCGCAACAACTACGCACCGCCTCGGGGGGACCTGAGCAACCCTGATGGTGTGGGGCCTTGGAAGCTGCGCTGCTTGGCGCAGACCTTTGCCACCGGTATGTTCTAGAAACAGGCAGAGAGGACAAGAAGGACCAGGGAGCCAAAGGGGTGCATGTGCAGGAGAGCTGGGTGGGGACCAAGGAGCAGGGAGACAGGTGAAACAGCAAGGGAAGAGGAGCAGTCTCCCTTAGGTGAGGGCGCAGGAGAGATAGCGGGAGAGGACGGGGAGGGGAGAATGCTCAGAGGTGAGAGGGAGGTGGGGGGTGCAGAAAGACGGGGACAGAAAGAGATGGAGGCAGAGACTGGGCAGGGGAGAGGGGACAGGTGGAGGGAGAAGCTGCCAGGTGCCTCTGGGTTTTCCTGTTCCTCACTGGTAGTTGTAGTTTGATCTATGCGGGAGGTCACATTCCTTCCCCAGGTAAGTCAGCAGCTGTTGGAGCCAGGACTGGAACCCCTGCCTAGTCCCCCTCCAGAGCTCATGCTTTTTCAGGCAGACACAGAGATGAGAAAGCTAGAGAGAGGGCGGGGAAGCCCAGGGAAGCCATGGAGGGAGAGTGACAGAGGCTGCCTCCCTCCTCCTCCGCCCTGCCCAGGCGAGGTGTCTGGACGCACCCTCATCGACATTGGTTCGGGCCCCACCATATACCAGCTGCTCAGTGCCTGCGCCCACTTCGAGGACATCACCATGACAGATTTCCTGGAGGTGAACCGCCAGGAGCTGGGGCTCTGGCTGCGGGAGGAGCCGGGCGCCTTTGATTGGAGTGTGTACAGCCAGCACGCTTGCCGCATTGAGGGCAAGGGGTAAGGGCCAGGGGCTGGCGGGCAGGGCAGGGCAGGGGCTTCCCGTGGAGGGGGGGCCCGCAGAGGACTGCACATGGCGGGGGTAAGCCGCGTCCTGACCCTGCCTTCTGCCTCCATAGTGAGTCTTGGCAGGAGAAGGAGCATCAGCTTCGAGCCAGGGTGAAGCGGGTCCTGCCCATCGATGTGCACCAGGCTCAGCCGCTGGGCACTGGCAGCCTGGCACCCCTGCCTGCTGATGCCCTGGTCTCTGCCTTCTGCCTGGAGTCTGTGAGTCCGGACCTGGCCAGCTTCCAGCAGGCCCTGGACCACATCACCACGCTGCTGAGGCCTGGGGGGCACCTCCTGCTTATCGGGGGCCTAGAGGAGTCGTGGTACCTAGCTGGGGAGGTCAGGCTGGTGGTGGTGCCCGTGTGTGAGGAGGAGGTGAGGGAGGCCCTGGTCTGCAGCGGCTATGAGGTGAGGGACCTGCGCACCTACGCCATGCCCGCCCACCTCCAGACAGGTGTGGACGACGTCAAGGGCATCTTCTTTGCCTGGGCCCAGAAGAAGGTGGGAGCTTGAGGGGCCAGTGCGGCTAATGCTGATGGCTTTCACCCACCAGATTCCCGAGTGTCTAGTAATAATAAAGGGCACCTAATAAAGACATAACTCCCTGCTTCTGAGTGTCAGCATTCTCTGGGGCTCTTCTGGGAAGCCATGAGGGCCCAGAGCGCTCGTGTGTTGTGGGAGCTACCAGCCCAAGCCTTTTCCCCAGAAACTTCCAGGAGGGTAGATTCTGCTCCATTCATTCTTCACAATCGAAGGAAAGCCAAGGTCAGAGAGGTCATGCAGCACCTGCTGTGGGCCAGGCTTTTACTAGGTCCACTCAGTCCTCACGCTCAGCAGCAGGTGCTGTTACTCTGCACGTGATGCCCAGAGAGGCTAACAGCAGTGTTACTGCCGCAGCTGAGTAACCAGTTCAGGACAGAGGGGAGGGGAGGGGGGATAATGGGAGGCTGAAGTGGAAACAATCCAGGCAAAAAAAACCCTGGAAATTTAAGGGAACTAGCACCAGCTCCCTCCCCTGCCCCTCACGCCCCCCTCATCCCTTTAGCTGTGCCTGGCCATGACTTTGCATCTTGGCCTTGCCACCCCCACCCCCACAGGCCTAGGGGCCGACCCCACCCCTCTACTAGCTCCTGCCAGCTCCATCTTCTCCTTCACTCCCTGCTCACACAAATGAACGCACAAGGGTAGGCGAAGCTGAGAATTGGTTTATTAAGAATGCCCCTTGCTTCCCTCCGACCTTAAAATAGTCTCAGTCCCCAGAGAAATGAACACAAGCCACCCTCAGCCTGCCTGCGGCTGGAGTCCTAGCACCCACCGGGGGACAAAGGGGCAGGGCAAGAGCAAGAATTCAGACTCCCCTCCCCAGTCACAGACTGGGTGGGATGCGAAGTGTCTGGAGGTCCAGATTCTATCCCGGGAGCAGGACTGTGCTCAGGCTGCATGCTGCTGGGCCGCAGCCCAGGGCTCCCCTACAGGGGCACAGGCATGGGGTGGCCCTGCCTGCCTCTGGGGAGGCCAGAAACTGGACTCAAGCCCTCTTCCCTCAGACCGCTCACCACCTAGGTCCAGGCAGCCGCAAAGGGTCTTAGCAGGCAGGGCCTGGGGCAGGGGAAGATGCGCCATGCGCTGGTGGAGACGGGAGGCCAGGCAGGACCTAGAGAATCCCCATTTTCCTTTTTCTTTCTGCCTTTTGAGGGACCGGCTCTGGAGGGTGATCTTGAGTTGTGTGGGGGCCCTATGAGGATTGCAAAGGGGGCAGGACATGGGACACGCACACATGTACAGCTCGGACCCAAACCCCAAGCTGGATCGTAGGGATAATCTGCTCTGCCTGGCCTGGGGTCTTGTGCAAAGTTAGTGCTCAATAACTTTAGCTGCTTAATGCCCCCTCCAGACTTCCTGTGCGGCACACTCACCTGCACTAACCAGAGCTCGCATCAGTCTGTCCGTAGTCTTCTGACCCACACTAACTCACCTGCTCCCCCCACATACCTGAAGCTGACCGCCCCACCTCTGCCCTCAGCCTGGGTCACTCCTTCACATGCTCATCTGCGACTCTCAATCAGAATAGCCGCACAGGGGCCAGAGATGTCCTGTCTTGGGCTTTCTGATGAGGCCTGTGGGGGCCTGGCTGGGGTGACAGTCTGGGTGAGACCATTCTCCAGTCCCAAGCAGCTTGGTCCCTCAAGATCCCACGGGAAGAAAAAGACCTGCTTTGAAGCTTGAGCGGCCAAAGAGCAAGTATCTAGTGCCACCTAGTGGTTACCCTAGGGGAGGGCATGGGGGAGGGTTACACAAGGGGTCCACTGCACACCCAAAGGCCTGTGGTACCTGGTCTCCCAAAGGACTTTGGAAACCCCCACGCGGTGAGTGGATGCGAGGAGGCTGAGGAGGAGGAGAAGACAGCTCCCCTCTTAGAGGCATTGGGAACACAGCTCCACCCCAGTTCAGTTCCAGGCACCAGAGGGGCTGCCCATTTCCTAGCCCCATATGCTGAGACAGGCCCACAGACCCCAGGACCTGTGAGAACCAGGTGGCCATGAGCAAGGGGGTGGGCAGGTTGCATGATTCTGGGCCCACACACCCTTCATGTCCAAGTTCAAGATACTAGAGAAAAATAAATCATCTCAAGGACTGGGGGGAGGAGTGCCAAGAGGGAGGGGACAGGACCCCCAACAGTCCAGCCACTCCAGGGCCTTCAGTCCAGCTTGAGCTTGGCCTCTGACTCCTTCAGCAGATACAGGCTATCATCTTCCAGAAAGCTGCGGGCCAAGAGGGGAGTCCATTGAGGCACGGCTCTGAGAACACCCCGGGGTAGGGGGGGGTGACGAGCCCCAGCGGGAAGCCCCAGCCTCCCCTCACAGGTGGGCAGGACAGGGCGCCCCGTGGGCAATGGCCAGTAGCACCCACCTGAAAAAGAGGACGTGGACAGGGATGGTGCTGATGTGCCAGATGGCGTGTGCGTCCAGGACCCAGAAGAGAGGCGGGAAGTCGAGCAGCTCGAGCAGGGACAGCCCCTGCAGCAGCAGGACGACCACCGCGCACTTGCGCACGTGAGGGAGCTGCCGCCGGTTCCGCAGGCACCAGGCCAGCCACCATACCACGTTGACCAGGCCTGGGTGATGCGGGGGCGGGAGAGGCTCACTCCCTGGGCATCCTCCTCCCTCCTGACCTCCCGCCCGCTCCTCCATGCTCTGATCCCAAGACCATGCTCAGATCTGAACGTCCCCGCCCACCTCACATCCTTCCCCCCTTCGTCTTCTCCCACATCAGGGGCCTCCTAGACTCTCCTCCAGGAACAGCACCATCCCCCACCCACACCCCAGGCCCCAGCAGTCCCAGGTCAGCCTCACCAATGGTTACGTTGGCCGCCAGGTTGTAGCCGTAGTCGAAGCGGACAAGGCTCAGGTAGGAGATGTGCGCTGTCAGCACCAGCAGCAGGAAGGCCCGGAAAGCACTGGCCACAGCTGGGTGCTGCAGCCCCACAGTCCTGCCCGCCACCCAGAGCTGCTCAGAGGGGGTGGCAGGCCTGGAGTAGCAGTCCCTGAAGCATGCCCTCGCCCAGACAGTAAGTGGCCTGGAAACCCCCTCCACCACTACAGCAGGCAGCCGGGGGCTGGTGGGGAGAGGGGGGCAGGCTGCCAGTCCCCAGGGGATGGGACCAAGCACCACACAGCTCCTGGGAAGAACCCCAGTCCTACCCCAGAGTTCCCATCCATGACCACCAGAGAGTGTGTGTGTGCTGACAGACCAGAGAAGAAGCTGCTGGCGATAGCACGCCCAGGGCAGATCGGGCCCCTGCAGCTGCCTGAGTGGGCTCACCTGACACAGCACAGGTAGATTGAGTGGAGGATGACGGTGGAGGCACAGAAGTAGTCCATTTTCTGAGGACAGAGAGAGCAGGATGAGCGGCCGGTGTGGGGGGAGCAGGAGGTGGGCAAGGCTTCACGGGGAGCAGGCTCCAGAGAGGACCCCGCAGGGTCACAGGTGTGTCTGATACAGTCTTAGGCCTTGGCCGGTGGTCGCGTCTCCTGCTCCTTCTACCTGTGACTGTCACTCTGGAAGTTGACAGACTGACCCTTTTATTTAGATGAGCAACCTCTTCAGTGTGTGCAAGGCTGTGAGGCTCTAGGAGGCTTGGGGTCCCCTGCGCCCATGAGAGCACGTCGTGAACGTGGGCGCAGCCGCGGCTGTGGCTCGAGGACAGATGGCGCCCTGTACCTGCGTGACTGGGGCCGGTGTTTTCACCTTTCTGCGGGGCAGCTGCCTCATCAGTTTAAAAGAGTCGACCATCTCCTCTACCTCTCAGGGGCCAGGTGAGGCTCAGCACGCCACAGGCGTAGCCGGCCTGGCACAGAGCGGTGCTCCCTGCAGAGCAGCGGCCCCACGTGTGGCCAGCCAGACCCTCAGAGAGTGCCCCGGCTCCTGTGGGCTGTCCTGAGCAGCAGCGGGGCTGGGAGGGCACTCACCTCAGTAAGGTCGGTGTCCCTGGTGTGGAAGACTGTGGACCAGAACCAAGCATTGAGGGAGACCTGAGGAGGCAGGTGGCCAGTGAGTGCGGACCCCAGTGGGCAAGACCCCCAGAGCTCACCTCCACCTCACTTTGGGAAGAGGCTCTCGAGGCAGGGGGAACTATGTTTCTCTGCCTCGAGAGCCCACTGCACAAAGCACAAACCGGGCCCCTCCCACCCAGCCCAGTTCTCGCAACAGCTTCCTGAACCCCCTGGGCCAGGGGGGCTGCAGCCTCCAGGGTTCCGGCCTGGCCAGTCAACCAGTTCCTGCAGAGCCAAGTTCCAAGGTTACTCAATCACTAAGACAACAGCCCCCGGGGTGGAGAGGGGCTGGCCTCCTCCCCCAGCCGCAGGTGAGGACAGCCCCACCCGCCCAGGGGAGCCAGTGACCTCAGTCTCTGGAGGCGGGAATGAAGTGGGTGGGGTAGAGGGGCTCGAGCCAGCTTGGGGTGTGCCCTAAGCGGGTAAGCAAGGAGGGAGATCAAGCAGATCCCACTGAGTCCAAGTCCCTGGGGAGGAGGCTAGCCCAGGGAGCCCCGCTTCCTCCTGCAGGGCCGGCCCAACCCGCCAGACCAGTGGCTGCAGGTCCTCAGGCTCCAGGTACCAGGAGGAACAGCCAGGAGGAGCCCAGAGCTGGGCTGGAGGGGCTAGGGTGGGCCCAGGGAAACTCTGAAGCCTTCTTTCTGGAAATTTACTGCATGGAAAACATACAAGTCATCTTGCAAATGGACCCCAGATTTTGTGGGAGGTGGTGCTGCCACTTTCTTCAGAGACTGCACAGCAGAAGCCCAAATACTGAAAGAGCGGTGGGCTGGGGTGGAGAGACTCTCAGGGGTGGAAGGGAGGGCTGGGAAACCAGTAAAGACAAGTCAAAGAAACAGCCAGCAGAGGTCTGGCCCAGGATGCCCTGGAGGTGGGGAGGAGTGCGCCAGGGTGGGAGAGGCCTGCCAGAGATGGGTAAAGGCCAGCCACTGTCCTTAGGTCCAGCATACCAGGAAAACTGGCCAGGCAGGAGGCAGAGGGGGCAGGTGGCCACTGTGCATCATACTGCAGCAGGCGGGTCAGGCATAGGATGATTCCCTGAGGCAGGGCACAGAGGGGGCTTTCAGTGGGAAGAGCAATGGGATGGAGGCCGTCAGGGCACTCCTACAGAGCTAGGCAGTCTGAAGTCCCCGGAGGCACACGGTGCGTGGTCTGAGCCTGTCTGGCCGGGCTATCTCGCTGCCTGTGCGCTTCACAACCCGGACAAAGCCCTGCTGCCCTTCTCCACTCTAGCTTCTGAGACAAATCACAGTGTGGCCAAAGTGAGCCTTCATCCCTTTCCAGTCCAGAAGGGGCTGATTTTTTAAAAATTTATTTATTTTGCATAAAAGAACTGGGGTGTGGGCCAGAAGTGCAGGGGTAGGGGTTGTGTGTGTGAGAGGACTCATCAGAGACAGAGTGGGGAGCAGAACAGGCAGACTGACTGAAGTACACTGCTGAGGGGAGCAGCGGGTGAGATGGGAGAAGTCTGCTGCGCCATGTGGGTCCTCTCCCTGGCCCAGGATTGAAAGCCTGCAGCTGTGATAGCAATGAGACTTGACTCCTAGGCCACGAAGGAGGCCGCTGAAGGGGATTATTCTAAATCAGGTCCGCTTCCTCATCATCATGCCCCATCCCTGCTACTGCCCTTCCCAGAGAGGGGAAAGGAGCCTGGAAAACAGAACATCTGGTGGTTTTCAGAAAACGCTCCCACAATGCCTGTGATGCCCGGGGTCAGTGTGGGGCGGAAATGGGCCCAGGCAAGCGTGTGAGCCACGTCTCCCCCAGGCCAGGGCCAGGAACATCCCTGGGAGAAAGGCTCTGGAGCCACTGTGAGAAAGAGGTGGAGGGGAAGGCAGCAGGGACTGGCAGTCAGCCAGGCCTCCTTGTCACCCATAGCAGGAAGGGGGAGGTGACAAAGACTACTGAGCTAAGTGGTAGCTGGAACACTGGGTGGGGGCAGCTTGCAACAGTGAGGGCTTAGCCTGCTCTACGGAGTGGTGGTTGCTTGAGCCCCTAACCAAGCTCCTCTAGGGGTGTCTTCTACTTACAAAAGCAAATCTGAAGGCCGGACTGTGTACCCCTGCAAAGTCCCCTATCCCTTGGAAAGTGTCCCATTATGGAGGGGAGGGGAAGAAGGAGGATTCCTCTTTTTACCCTCTCCTCAGACTTGGGACTTAGTGTTAAGAATGCAGGCCCTGCTCTGCTCCCCACTCTATCTCTGCTGAATCCTCTCACCCCTGCACCCCTGGCCTACACCCTAGCTCTTCTATGCAAAAATAAACAAATACATATCTTAAAGAAAAAAAAATGCAGGCCCTAGAGACAGACTGTCAGGTCATCGCCAATCCCAGCTCTGCATTTTCTGTGTGTCCTTGGGCAAATTCTATTAAGTCTTGCTGTGCCTCAGTTTTCTCATCTGTAAAATGGGAATAATCAGCGTTGATCTGCACTTAATGAAGAATGGGCACAGTGCAGTGCCCAGGACAGGGCCTATTACATTGTGACATTAATGTCACTTATATTAAGTCCGCCCCACCATAAGCTGACAGCTCCTTATGCCTGCTCCACTCCCTGCAGACCAGGAAATTCTAGGCCGAGAAGGGGTAGTCTCTCCACTGCCACCTGTGTGCCCTACGGTTCCAGGCTGGGGAAGAGTGTCCAGAGCCTCCACAGAACCAGACCCTGAGGTCAAGAAGTGTCTCGGTCCCTAAGTGTAATCCTAAGCAAATAACAGCTTCTCTGAGTCTCAGCTGCTCACCTACAAAGTGGGATTAATAATAGTAGCCACTGCACAAGAGGGTCCTGAAGATGGTGTTTGTGAGTGCCCTGGCTGGGGCTGCTGCCTGGTATGCTATAGCTACTCCAAACATGCCCATTCCCTTCATCATGTCCTCCAGGCTGACCCCCACCTCCTTCTTCCTCAAGGGTCACAACATTCAAGGTCAAGCCACAGGGGCCCAGGGCCCCTTGATCCGGCAATGCAGGTACCTTAACTATAGGGAGAGGCCCCTACTCCTTGCAGCTGAACCACTATCCCCCCCAGAGTGCACCGAAGACACTCTTTCTCTCCATTAAGTCTGTAATCAAGACTCAAGCAAAGAGGACAGATGGACATGAAGGAGGGGAGAGTCCCCACTTATGGGGCTGCTCCCACACTCCCCAGCCAGGCTTGTGTAGAACGGGAGGGGAACTGATAGGGGAACCCACCAATCAGACAGGCCAGGAAGGCAATAGGCTGGCCCAGCAGGCGCCAAGAACTTGAGTAAACACTGAGGAGAGGGGGAGGCCAGGGGCCCAGTGCCAGGGAGGGTGGAAATGGATGGGGACAGAGGAGGCTGGGTACAGGGAAAGCAGGAGGCTGTTTCAGTCTGTTGGAAAATCAGAAAGTTGAGACAAAAATATCACAGCCGTGAAACTGGTCAGATGCCAAATGAGCCAGATCTGTCAGGAATTCGACCCCAGTGCTAAGCCCCACTGCTAGGGGCTGTCATTGACACCGTGGTGGTGGGGACAAGTGAGGCTTTAAATAGCTCGGTGTCTCAGAACCGGGGGAGGCAGAATGTTAAATATGATGCCTGCTGCCATCCTAGGCCCTCCCAGAGGCCATGGTGTCTCACCCCCTGCCTCAGGCAGGGCAGGCCTGCCCCAGTTCACTCCTGAGAGGAGGAGAAAAGACGGGAATAGATTGGAAGGAGGAGGCCTTGTTCCACCATCCAAAAGGATTTCCTGACCCGTCACTGCCTGTTCCACAGGCTCTTGGCTGACTGCATGGAAGTCCTTCCTGGAGTCTAACCATCATTCGGCTGCAGCCTCAACCTGTCTCTTCTGGTAGTTTCCTCAGCAGACATAGAGCACAACCAGTCCCTGCTCCACAATCACCCTGCAGAGACAGTTTGGGCTTTCCTGGCACCCTTTGCTTTACCCTCTGGGCACTTTCCTTTCTGCATCGAGAGGCAGGAACTGGTGTGGCCTCTGAGCTTTGCAGAAGTAGGGGGTCCCCAGTTCTGTGAACTCAAAGGTCTGTGGTGTGCAGAACTTTGGTGGGCTCCCCTAAAGCCTGGCTCCGTCCTGCCCAAGCTCAGGCCTAACCATCAAGGTAGGAGCTGCCTTCTTTGTGTCAAAGCTTCGTTAGCCCTGCTGGGGGGGAGGCAGGGTTCCCCCAGAGGAAAGGATAGAGATCACCCCAGACCTCACCTGCGGCAGGTGAGGGGCCTCCTGCCCCACCCCAACAGAAATCAGGAACCCCACTGAATCCAAAAGACACAGCCCAGGACAAAGTCCACTGCCACACCCTCTGTGCCACTCAGAAAGTCTCTTTCCTGCAAACACACACCGGACTAAAGAGCAAGTGTAAAATCCAAAGTGGGTCCTCATAGGGAATGTGGGCACTGAGGGCCGAGTGGTGATAAGAAGGGACCCCAAGTCGCAGGACATCACATCCTGTGCAGCCCCCAAGACACAGACCCCAGGCACCTGCCCTCTCCTAAGCGAGCAGCCCCTGCTCTGTCTGCACTGCCCCCGCAGCCCTGCCTGGACTTGACCAAGCTCAGGCCTCTTGGACAGACACCGTGACCCCGAGGGCACCTCAGAGGGCCCAGGTCTTTGCCCAACACAGGTCAGCGGCCACCTCACCGCTCTCCACCTCTCTGGTCCATGGGCATCTGCCACCCAGCCTCCTTCTTGCTGGGGGTCATCACACATACCGGGGGGAGCCTGCAGCCCCAGTGAGAGAATGAAGCAAGCGGCCTCTGCTCGGAGCCCATGCTGAGCACTAAGGGAGAAAATGTGCCAGGACAATGCCCGTCACATAATTTGTCATAGCCTCTACTTGTCATCTTTTGGATGACAATTATCATTAATATTTGTGGAATGGAAAGTATTCGGGAGGTACAGTGTTTCTGGAGACCTAACAGTTCCCTCCCTGCCCCCCTTCCAGTTCCCATCTCTTGAAACTGAGGGGTAGCCCGGACTTCTCAGCATCCCCTCATTATCAGTTTCCCCAAGGTCCTAGGTGACCTCAAGGTCACCAGATACAGGAACAGCCTTCAGGTTCCACTCACTTGACTGTCCAGCAGGCTTCAGCACGGCCTACTCTCCCCTTCCTGTCCTCGTCCCGGGGTGCCCCTAGCCACGTGATATCCTAGTTTTCTACCTGCCCCTCAGGTTGACCCTCCTGTCTCCACTGTTCATCCTCCTCCATCTAGTCATTAAGTTTCGGGCTCCCTTAGGGCTCCATCCCAGGCCCCTTCTCTCCTCACTGTCTCAGTTCCTCACGGTGAGCACATCCACACCCACAGCTTCTCTCACTGTCTCACAAGTGGACACACTGGGTCTTCCCCGACACTCCTCACCCGGCCTGCCTCCCAGGCTCAGGGCACAGCCCCCATGGTCAGCCATGCAAGACGCCTGGTTTCAAACCCTGGCTCGTCGGCAGCTTCCAGAACTTATTCCTGTAAATGGGGATAATAACACTACCTACCTCGTAACCTTGTTATGGGATTAACAAGGTTAATTTTTATAAAATGCTTAGGGTGGCGTCTGGTAATGGCCATGTATGTTTTTGTTAGATAAATAAAATTTAAAAAACTTGAATGTCACTCCCAAAACACAGCTCAAACCCTCACCTTTACTAGCCCCCTCCCAAGACCTTTACTAGCCCCCTCCCCTGGGCGAGCGGCTGTGTCCTCTGCCCAGACCACCAGCTGGTCCTGGGCACCTCCTCCAATCCCCTTCAATCTGTTCTCAGGATGAGTTTTCCAAAGGGAAAATCTATTCATGAAACCCCTTCTCTGCGAGCCCCGTTGCTTCCTGATGCTTTGAAGTCAGACTTCAAGTGTCTGGCCTTGTCTGCGGCCCACCACCTACACTCACTCCCTGGCTTCTCCTGAGAGAGGCCTATTGGCTTCCAGGTCCTCGATGACCTGTGTCTCTCCTGACTTTGCACACTGTATGTTTCCACATCTTCCATGTCGGTGACTCCCCTGCTCTCCCTAGTTAGCGCTCACTCAGCGTGGCCCTACCTCAAACGTGCCTCCCTCAGGAAAGCCTTCCCTGAGTGCACCACGCAGGCCTAGTGCCCGTCACACACCCACAAGCTCTTCCACCACACCTTTTCCCAGTTCTTCTTTCACATTCAATTGTCTGCTTGTGTGCTTAGTACCTGAGGGCAGGGCTCCACCCTTTCCATATTCTTTGCACCCAGCAAAGATCCTGGCACGCAGTGGTGCTCCTCACATGAATGAATGACTGCCTTGATGGGAGGAAGGTGGGAAGTGGGAGAAGGAGGGGGATCTAAGAGTTCTTCCTTCTGAGAGGAGGGTGCAGAGCAGGAATTCTACCAGGTTACCTACCCAAGCGAAGGCCACGCAGGTGGGGTACATAGGGGAGGACGCGGGCACGGAGGTGCGGTAGCGGCAGAGCATCACCAGGCTGGCCATGCCATTCAGGAAAGAGGCCACAGCGGAAGCTGGCTCTTGGAAGAACAGGAACCGGGAGAAGGGCCACTGAAAAAGGAGCACAGGGAGGGAGCCTGAGGCACAAGCAACCCCCTGCTGCTCCAGCCTGCCTTTCGTGGACATGCTGCATCACCCTCAGCTGGCTCCTCAGTTCTGGACCTCAGCCAAAGCTCAGGTTCTGTCCCCCTTTAGGTCAGTGAGCTCCTTGGCTAAGGGGCATGCTCTTGATCCGGGCCAGCACTCACAGCACTCTAAGCCTGGGCTCTGGGGCTATCAGGTGGGCCAGTGTAATGGTTCAGTAGGACCCAGTGGAAACAACACACCTGCTCCTGAGGACACAGGTGCTAATCTCTCCTCTACCACTGATGAGTCTTCTGAGCCTCAGTTTACTCTGTGGCAAACTGGTGAGAAAAATTCTTGACAACTTCAATAGGCAGAAGAAGGTCATATTGGATCAAAATGCACCAGGAAACTGTGGCTCCCTGGGCAATCTGAGAGGGTATGATTATTCAAGCCCAGACTTCTACTGGAGGAAGCATGCCACGTGGGTCAGGGAGTACGTCTTCATAGTAAAATGGGCATTCGATCACCCTAAGAAGCCTGGTACCACTCTCTCAGGAGACCTCAGACCTGCTAGACAAAATACTCCAAGTCTAGAGACAGGACACATTAGTTCTATCCGATTATATAAGGACCAGTATCTTCTGAGAACAGGTACTTGCCATCATCCCTACACCTCTGATTGCCTTGGAAATTGTGGTCCTACCTGGGGGTGGGGTGGGGTTGATCTTCCCACCATACCACCATTATACCTACCTTGACCCTCCAACTCACCTTGCCATGGAACTGAGGCACTTGGTGACCTTCTTGGAGGTAGAGGCCAACAGTGAACCACATGCACTCATACTTACATTCATCTCTACAGGTCCAGCCTGAAACAGATAAATGTGGCCTATTGAACTCTCCAGCATGGGGAGGCACAGAGAGCTTGCACAGGGTCCAAGCTAAAATGCAGGCCAAAAGGGTCTGCAAGTTGAAAAGAACCAGCAGTCTCAAAATTCTAGCTTCCCACTTAGGTGGATGAGAGATGATGAGACATACACATAAGGGAAAGGGGTGTGTGTGTGTGTGTGTGTGTGTGTGTATGTTTGAGGGGATGGAAGTGTACAGTAGCAGAGAGGTTTCTTCTCTTGTTGTTTCATCCAAGACGGAGTGAAAGGGGGACCTCCCTGGTGGTGCAAGGGGTCAAGTCTCACTACTATGAAGCTACCAGCAGCCACTGCAGCACGAGTTCAATCCCTGGCCAGGGAGATGACCCACATGGTGTAACAGACCTCTCCTATCTCGCCCACTGCTCCACTCAGCAGTGTATTTCAGTCAATCTGCCTGTTCTGCTCCCCACTCTGGTGACTCCTCTCACCCTCCACACCCCTGGCCTACACCCCAGCTCTTATATGCATGCATGCATACATAAATAAACAAATCTTTAAAGGAAGATAGTGTGAAAGACATCAGTACTTGTTACAGTAGGGGACACTGACACTGTAACAATGTAAACATTTTGGGGAGCACAGTTTCCCCACCTGACATACTCATCTGTGGGTACCTGGGTTTGCTCTCTTTCAACAAGGATAAGCCCTTCGTTATTACCCAACTCCTCTGAAGAGGAAACCCAAATTATTCAGTCTGACTTCTGAGGCCCCAAATTACCTTTCCAACTTTCTCACTACCCTTTTTCTTTTTTTCCCCACTATTCTTTCTCATTCACCCGCTCCCTGAGTACACCAAGCTGCTGGATGGGCCCACATCTGCCCAGGGCTTTTGCTCTCTGTTCCCTCTGTCTGGAATGCAAAGGGATAGTAAAGCAAACAAGCCTGTAGTCAAACAGGTCAGAACTGGAAACTTTACCATTTACTGGCTGTGTGACTTTGGGCTGGGCACTTGGCCTTTCTGAGTTTCTCCCATCTATAAAATAAGGTTAAAAGAAACAACCTCAAAGGGTTACTGTGAAAATTAACAAAGCTACTGTGACATCTGTTACACAGTAGATGTCCACTATAAGCCACGGTTGCAAATTTAATATATCCATTTACAGAATATTCACAGAATGAACAAGATGATTGTTCATCCCAAGACCTCATAGTCCAAAACAATTTCCTTCCTATCCTACATGCTTATTGCTTAATCTAAGTGTCCTTTAGGGTTCAACTGATCCTCAACATGGCACTTGAGAAGGTTAATGTCCTCAAGGAGATTGTGAGTCCAAAAGACAGGACCCTGACCTGCTTACATTCCAGGACCTTGTACTCCTGAAGTATTTGGACCCGTTTGACAACATAAAAAGTAAACGAAAATCTCCTGTGAAAGTAAGACTGGTTGATGAGGCTTTCATCACCCTGAGGTTCCACTACCTTCAGGCACAAGGACCAGGAATTTGGGGGTGGAGCTGGAGGGGGGTGACTAAGGTTCAGAGAGCACAGGGGGTGGGGTGGGGACTAGTGGCTTGAGGGGCGGGGCCAAGGCTAAAAGGCGGGGCTTACCGGGAGGGTGGGGCTTACCTGCTAGACTCATGTAGATTGGTTGGCGGGAGCGGAAGTGCTTCAATGCTCCTCCGGAGCAGTTCCGCTCCTCGCACCCGAGCACGCAGTCGCGGTACACCGGCTCGCGGTCGCCCTGGGAGCAACTTGCTAGCGCTGCTGCCCCAGCTAGCAGCACCAGCCGCGCCGTCCGCTCTGCCATCCCTTCCCTCTAGCCCTCCGCCGGCGGAGGAGCTTAAGAACCTCTACTTCCGGAGTAACCGGAAGTTCCTTGTGTTCTTTTTTTTTTTTTTTTTTGTCCGCTGACGTCCAACCAATTTAAAGTTCCCGGATTTTATGGGTTCCGCCCCTCGCTTTACTATTATCTTCATATATTGAGGCGACTGGGTTAAGAAGTAAAATGAAGTGGTCTTAGCAACATCGGCCTTGTTTCTTCTCCAGGGTCGATTTATTTGAGGTAGGGCTATATTACTGTCACCAGCTTTGTGGGATTTCATATACCAAAACTACCTGGAACTGTCCACTTCTCTCCATCTCTGCCGGTATCACTCTGTTAAAGACATCTGCCTCCGAGACGTCGTAGCAGCCTCTTAACGAGTCTTCCTGCCTCTATTTTTTTTTTTAAGATTTATTTATGCATACAAGAACTGGAGTACAGGCCGGAAGTGCCGGGGGTGAGAGGATTCATCAGAGACAGAGCAAGGCACGGAACAGGTAGCTCTACTGAAATATACACAGCTGAGGGTAGCAGCGGGGAGACAAGAGGTCTGCTGTGCCATGTGGGTCCCCTCCCTGGCCGGAGGCAGGGATCGAACTCGTGCTGCAATGGATACAGTTTGCTTCATAGTGTCGTGCTTAACCCAGTGCCCCACCAGGGAGGCCCCATGCCTCAATTTTTTATCAAGCCTTCCGACTTGCCTTGTCTTTATAATTTATTCTCGTGCTTAGTCTTCTTGGCTCAATTTAAACACTTACAGGGTGGTTGGACACAGAGTCGTCTGTTTTTTCCCTGGCAAGGCGGGCTCACAGTAAATGGGAAGAACAATGATTTCAACGTAAGAATTTGGGTGCCAAATTCAGCACTGACAAATAAATACCCAGAGTGATTCAGCCCACACTGAAATAAAAGAAATGTAACATTTCAAGGATAATTACGAGGAGGACCTTTAGGAATAGGATACTCACTTAAAAAAAATAAAGATTTGTTTTTATTTATTTATGCATAGAATAACTGGAGTGTAGACTAGAGTTGGGGGCGAGAAGAGTGGGAACCAGAAGAGGTGAACTTACTGTAAGCATTACTGAGGGGAGCAGCAGGCAAGACAGGAGAGGTCTGCTGCGCCATGTTGGTTAGCTCCCTGCCCGGGAATGGAACTCGTGCCACAAATGCTGGTGATCGCTTGATAGCCCTTAGACTTTAACCCTTGTGCCATCAGGGAGGCCCAGGTACTCGCTTTTTATATATCCGGCTCCCCCGCCTCCCATATTATCAGCGCGGGCACACACCTGCTCACGTCTCATTGAAGCATTGAGGTCTTGTAGTTAAGATGCGTAATTAGAGTGTGTAAATTAATGACTACTTTTCCTCCTCCTCCACTATCCGCCCCTGGTCAGTTTTTCCTCTTTATTTTTAGGAAGTGGAACCAGCGAGAAGTAACGTTGGATTTCATTCAAACATTCAACCAGCAAACATTTCCTGAGCAGTGAAGTCTAGCATCACTAGGCAAGACACAGCTGCAGAAGACACCATGCATATTGTAATTTCAGTGAGTGGCATTCACAAGAGTATTTTCTGTGAATGGTCCCCCTTCCCAGTAACTGTAACATGAATGGTGCTCCCTGGAGTTGAGCCCTCAGTTGGTGCTGATTGGGTAACTGGAGTGAAAAATACAACCCCTCAGCCCTCCAGGTGGTGACCGGAAACAATGCTGTGCTAATACTACTTTGCAACTGATAATGGAGCCTTTTACAATATACTATTTCATTTTGTCCTTACTTTGTAACTCTAGGGGATTTTATGAGGATCCACACTTAAAGATAAGGGAATTAAGGAGTAAAGAGGGTGAAACCCTGACAAAGCAGGAATTCTATCTTTGAGAGCGCTTCAAGGTAGAGAATGACTGCTTTAAAACTTAAGATTGCAATTTTAGAGGTCTCATCCATGTCAAAAATATTTAAATGTGGCAACACCCCACATTAAATAAAATTTATAAGTAACTATATAGGTAAATTGAGTTAATGTTAATAGTTGACACTGTTACAATTTGAGTACATTTGCCAAAATATTAATATTTGTAGTTTTCTTTTGTAACATTGAAGATGTGCTCAGGTTTCAAACATTTCAGTTTCTTGAAAACCAGTGCTGAGGGAGAAACCAATCCTAGGGTAAAGGGATAGGGGCAATGGAGATTTCTGTCATGTTGAGGAGGAAAACAAGGCAATGAACAAGTATCAAACAAAAACACTAAGATAATTTGGTAGCAAGTGTGAAAACACTTTGGCATGACCAGGATGTGGGCTGGTTATGCTAGGGGAAAAGGTGGTCCTAAATGGATTATGGGTGTGTGGACTCCAACCCCCACTCCAGACCATCAGTGTTCCAAAACCACAAATCCGATAAAATAATTATCGAAGAGTGGATTACTGGGACCTAAGGGTAAAGTTAAGCAGCCAGGCTAGCTGTAAAAACCAAGGTGAGCCTTGGACACACGCTCTCTAACTAAGGAGCCAAACCCCTGCCTTCAAAGCAATCTCACTAAACTTAGAGCCAGCCCTCAACGTGCCATTGCTTAAATCTAGTAGAGTATTTGTAAATTTATACCCCTTTCTTTTTCCTTTAATGTTATTACTATTTTATTTCCCTTTCTTTCATAAAATAAAACGTGCTAATAACTTTTACCACGTATACCTAAAATTAAAACTTTTAAGTCTTCTGAGCGCGCGGATAAAAAACCCAGTGTGGGGAACCCATTTTATATTAAAGTTGCCCTGTAACAGTTACAGGGCAGCCAGGATGATTTAGCACTATCAGATGAGTAAATATGTGTAGGAAACTATGCAGCCAATGCATAGGCTTCAGCTCAGCAATTTGCACAAATCCTTTAACCAGTAATTTCTCTCCTGTGTTTATCTTCACGAGCTCTAGGTATACCTACACCTTTATACACAAGTGTAAAATGGTGCGAGTACTAAACTGTCCATGGCAGCATTGTTCATTACTTTCAATAGTAAAAAAAAATAAAGGATACAACTAAATATCCATCAACAGAGGATTAATTACATTGAGAGATACCGATAGGATTACAATGGAATATTAGAAATTAATACAAACAGACAGATTTATAATGAACTAATAAGGAAAAACCTTCACAATGTTTTTGGTAAGTATAAAAAGCAAGATGAAAAGAGTATATGTATGTGTGCGTATGTACATATTACCTTGTGTGAAGAAGAATAAGAGTATTTGTTATTTTAAAGAAATATCTAGAAAGATTTATAAGAAAGTGCTATTGATATTTAAGAAAGAGTTGTTCTCTCTGGGGAGAAGTCAGACTGCATGCTGGGAGTCAGGGAAATTTTCTGTTCTTGTACTTTTTATGTATTTTTAAAAGATTTATTTTATTTATTTATGCATACAAGAGCTGCAGGGCAGGCCAGAGGTGCTGGGGGAGTGTGGGTGTGTGTGAGAGGATTCACCACAGAGCAGGGAGCATAACAGGAGGGTCTGCTGAAATACACTGCTGAGGGGAGCAGCGGGGCGAGACAGGAGAGGTCTGCTGCGCCATGTGGGTCAGCTCCCTAGCCATGGCTGGGGATCAAACTCATGCTGCAGTGGCTGGTGATACCTTGATAGTGCTGAGACTTTAACCTGTGCACCACCAGGGAGGCCCCTCTTGTACCTTTTAAAGTTTGTACATCTCTATATAGCATCAAAACAAAGAAAAAGTGTAAAAAGAATAGTTTTGTGTAGTGACAAATATGTTGAGTTAAACATTATTGGATAAAGTGACAGTGATGGGGGTGGCTGGAAGGTGGGGTAAGGGGATGGGGAGAGAGGGGATGGCTACTTTGGGTTGAGTAGAGAGTAAAAACCTTTTTGAGAAAGTGACATTTGAACTGAAACCTGAATGACCAGGAGGAACCAGCCCTGCTCACATCCCAGGGGGCAGATTGTTCTAGATTGAGGAACCAGTCAGTGCAAAGGCCTGAAGGCAGGAACAAACTTGACATCTTTGAAAAACAAAAGACACCCTTGATTGGAAGGCTATCTCTGAAGAGAAGACTAGAGATCTCTCAGGCCTCAGGTCATGGTGAAAAGTTTAGACAATAGAAAGTCATTGTGAGACATTTTAGCACTGGAGCAAATGAAATTATCTGACTTAGGTTAAAACAGTGACAATGACTTTGACTTTGGGGCCTCCCTGGTAGCACAAGGGGTTAAGTCACAGCACTGTGAAGCTATCCTCAGCCAAGAGTTTGATCTCCTTGGCCAGAGAGGGGACCCACATGGCGCAGCAGATCTCTCCTGTCTTGCCTGTGTGTTTTGGTCGATCTGCCTGTTCTGCTCCCCACTCTGTCTCTGGTGAATCCTTTCACCTCTCTGCTTCTCTGGCCTGCACCCCAGCTCTAGCATAAATAAAATCTTAAAAAAACAAAACATCTTTGACAAAGGAGCAAAGAGTATAGAATGTAATAAAGACAGCTTGTTCAATAAGTGGTGCTAGGCAAACTGGACTGCTACATGCAAAAGAATGAAACTAGAATACTGCCTTTCATCATGCACAAAAATCAACTCAAAATGGATTAAGGACTTAGACATAAGACCTGAAACCATAAAATATATTGAAGAAAAAGTAGGCAAAACCCTGCATGACATACACATCAATGACATCTTTGGAGGTACAACACCTAAAGCAAAGATAGTGAAGGAGAGGATAAATAGCTGGGACTACATCAAACTTAAAAGCTTCTGCACAGCAAAAGATACACCAAAACAAAGCGACAACCCACCAACTGGGAGAAAATCTTTGCACACAACATTACTGACAAAGGACTTATCACACAGATCCACAAAGAACTAACCAGACTAAACAAGAACAACCCAGTCAAAAAAATGGGCAAAAGAGCTAAAAAGGCAATTCTCCAAAGAGGGAAATGCAAATGGCCAACAGGCATATGAAAAAATGCTCAACT
>JAGFMF010011723.1:987961-1019820 GCA_019455555.1 Galemys pyrenaicus | reverse complement strand
TTCCTTCCTTCCTTCCTTCCTTCCTTCCTTCCTTCCTTCCTTCCTTCCTTCCTCTCATTCATTCATTCATTCATTTATTTATAAATAAAAGAACTGGGGTACAGGCCAGAGGTGCAGGGGGTGAGAGGATTCAGCACAGACAGAGTGGGGAGCAGAACACAGATCTACTGAAATACACTGCTGAGGGGAAAAACTGGTGAGACAGGAGAGGTCTGCTGCGCCATGTGGGTCAGCTCCCTGGCGGGGCGGGTAGAAATCGGGGATCAAACTCATGCTGCGGTGGCCTTGTTGCTGCAGGTAACTTCATAGTGCTGAGACGTAACCCCTTGCACCATCAGGAAGGCCTCATCCCTTTCTTTCTCCATCCATCAGTCCATCCGCCCACCTCGCCACTCCTTCCTCCCTCCATCCATCCATCCATCCATCCATCCATCCATCCATCCATCCATCCATCCATCCATCCATCCATCCATCCATCCATCCATCCAGCCAGCCAGCCAGCCAGCCAGCCAGCCAGCCAGCCATCCAGCCAGCCAACCATCCCTGAGCACTCACCGCATCCTGCCCTGGCTCTGGGCTGGTCCTGCTTCACGATGACTTTGCCCCAGGGAATTGGAGGTTGGGGCTCTTGAGGGCCAATTATCCTAGAAACCAAGGACTTCCCTGTGTGGAGTGGAATAGCCTTCTGTCCCTCCGAATCTATGGGTGTTGGGACCAAGTAGGATGGGTAGAGGGTCATGGAGATGGGGAGGGAGGGAGAGGCAGAGGAGGTATCAGAAGGGCCTTGATTTGTCAGGTTGGTGGGGGGATTAGCGCCAAAGCCTCCAGCTCCTGGGAGCAGGTCTTGGGTACCAATTTAACCACCTGTTGCAAACAAAGAGTCTAAATCAGATGCAAATCTGGCAGACAAGCTCACTAGTGGGGTGGGGCTCCCACTTTTCCTCATCCTCCCTCCCTCGCTCCCGCTCAGCTCCTGCCCAGAGCCTGTAATGTTTATCAGTGGCATCAGTAGACTCGGAGTGTGTTTATGTTTGTGTGGGGTGTGGGCCGATTTGTGTGTGCAGTTAGGCCTATGGAAGGAATGTGTGCTCTAAAGTCAGACAGGCTCAGGCTCTCCAGCTCCATGACCTAAGGAGAATCTAACCCCATCAGCTCCAGTTTTTTTCTTGCAAAATGTTGAGGTCCTGTCCCAGCGCTCCCATTCCGATACCTATTGCCTGGCTGGGTGGTGGAGGCAGGAGGGGTAGGGGAGGTGGAGACGGCCCCGGGGGCTTGGCCAGGGCCTTGGGGTCTGGGCCTGGAGACAGCTGTGGCTGTAAAGCAGCTGAAGCTGCGGCTGAGGGGGGGACAAGCTGGGGAGGCTGTGGCAGCAGGGCGTTATTTTGGGCCTGGCCTGCCACCCCCAGCTCTTGTTTCTCTTGGGAGTCTGGGGAGGGGAGAGACCCTTGTTCTATTTTTGGGCCCTCTCCTCTCTCTTTGTTTCCTCCCTGCCCCCTTTGCCTAGATGGGTGGGAGCTGAGACCACCCTGGGTGGCGCTTGGAGCATACCAGCTTGCGGCCTAGGGCCACTCACCTAGGCGCGAACCCCAGAGACTTGCCACACCAGCCTTCCCCCAGCTTGGTGCAAGCAGCGGGGCATGTCTTATTACACCCCCACCTCCACCCAGGTTTGATTTTCGGCTCTAAATCGTTGGGAGAGCATGCGCCTGGGTCAGTCCTCGGAGCCAGCCTCTGCTCTTCCCTGGGCCCAGCGCAAAGTCCCCGGGGAGGCGGAGCAGTGACCAACAGGAATTCCGGGCAGCTCAGGCACCTGTGGGCCTGTGTATGTGGGGTGCCCTCCACCCCCCTCCCCGGCACACCCTCCTGGGCAAGACGCACAGGTGATTCATCTTCTAACCGAAGCAGAAAAACAGGTTCAACTGGGCACTTTAATCTGCCCCCTCCTGGCAGGCACTACGCCAGCTGTAGCCCAGCGCCCCTCGTCCTGGTAGTTGGTCCCTTCCAGGGTGCCTGGGCTTCGTGGCTCGTGGGCACTGCAGGTCTCAGGGGCGCCGGCTGGGGTTCAGGCAGGCCTGGGATGGCAGTTCGTCTTGATGCCCCTTGGCTGATGGCTGGCACCGGGCAGGGACTAGGGGTGACGTAGTACCCCCGTGGCAGGAGTTTCGTGGCATGGAGTCTGCCAGCTGGTTCTGGAGTCTTGCCCTGAGGAGGTGGCAAGGGTGAGGTACCAGCGTGGGAGTCTTTGGAGTAGGCATCGCGCTGGCCCAGGCGCTGAAGCCTGGGGCTGATACCATGGCGGGGGCTGCCGCTCCTTTCTTGGCCTCGGTGGGCTCCAGATGCCCCTGTGATGACCAGGCCTCTGGCGGCCCCCGGCCCCGGCTGTGGCTCCAGTAGATCCTCGTTCCCCACTTTCTGGATGGATTTGTGGGGGTGGTTATTCCTTGCCAGGAGCTTGGCATGTGGGTGGTGTTGGAATGGGGTGGGGAGAATGCCCTGAGTTTGTTCGCCTGGGAGAGAGACAGGGGGTACCCGGAGTATTTATGATTCATCATTGCCTCTCTTGGGGGATTTTTACCCTGAGCCTTGAGTTGTGTCTTTGGGACAAAGGGAGGCTTTCTCTGCCAGAAAACACGCTATCCGGGAGCTAGCTCTGGAGGGCTAGCATCACAGGGGGGCCCCTTCTGGATGCTGGGGGTGGCCAAGTCAGAAGGAACCTCTCCCTGATTTTCCTCCTTTCCCCAGTGTGCAAGCTTTCTCCGGCTGCAAACCTTGCAAGGTGCAAGGGACCTAGGAGGAGAGGCCTTGGGTGGAGCTGAGCTTTCTCTGTCTGAGGTGGCACGGCTGGGGAGGGCTGTGCAGTAGTGGCCAGATTGGAGGGGCCCGCTGGGCAATGCCTCTGACCACGTCCTCCCTCCTGCCAGTGTGCACCGGCACAGACATGAAGCTGCGTCTCCCAGCCAGTCCCGAGACCCACCTGGACATGCTCCGCCACCTCTACCAGGGCTGTCAGGTGGTGCAGGGGAACCTGGAGCTCACCTACCTGCCTGCCGATGCCAGCCTCTCCTTCCTGCAGGTGAGGCCCCTGGGCAGCCTGGCCAGGCCTGTCTATCTGGGCTTAGCTGGAGGGTAGAAGACGGTGCTCCTGACCTCTGTTTTCCCTCTTATGAATCCTCAGCTTTCCAGTGTCTAACCCTTATCTGTTCTACTGCAAGGCCAGCTAACTGCCTGGCTATCGTGGGCTGGCCGTGGGCCTCCCTGGGTGGAGTGCATCTGCCCTCTAGCTAACGTTTTCTCATTCTTGTCAGCTTACCTCTCCCTAGCCAGTGGCCCAGACATTACCCGGCTCCCACTTGGGGTAGTGAAAGGTTTGGCAGGAAATAGCTGGTCCAGTTCTGCCACTGACAAGCCATGTGAATGTGACCTAGACCCTCGGCCTCCCTGGGTCTCAGTTTCCCTCTCATACATTGGGAGCAGAGGCCTGCTTTGCCCATTGTGAACATCAGCTGTGCGTGCAGGTGAAAGGGTTCTCACAGGAGAGAGGAACCCCACTTACCAGTCGTGTCCCTGGTGCCCTGGAGTGGGCTGTGTTGCACTGCTCAGTCTGTCAAGTCACAGACATCATCCTTTCCAGGCCTTTCCTATGTCAGGTGAAGAAACTGAGTGGCAGAGAGGGCGGAGCTCAGTTTCCAAAGCGCTGCCCCTACCACTATCTCCCCATCGCACAAGAATCTGGCACAGCGAGGTGGGGAGCAAGCTTGGTCTCCATCTTAGGCGTGAAGGAGCTAGGGCCTTGCCCGAGATTCGCAAAGCACTCTGTAACCCCGAGGAGGCCTGGGGGTGCTGGCGGTGTTCCAGGCCCTGGGTCTGCCTTAGTCCCCACCTTACCCTGTCCCCCCAGGATATCCAGGAGGTGCAGGGCTATGTGCTCATCGCTCACAACCAAGTGAAGGAGGTCCCGCTGCAGAGGTTGCGAATCGTGCGAGGCACCCAGCTTTTTGAGGACGTGTACGCCCTGGCTGTGCTGGACAATGGGGGCCAGCTGGACAGTGCTACCCCTGCCCTGGGGGCTACCCCAGGAGGCCTACGGGAGCTTCAGCTTCGAAGCCTCACAGGTGACCATCATTGTCATTGAAACCTTCTCCTGGTTGGTGAGAACTGACCAGGGCCACGACCAGCCGTGCGTGTGTGTGGGTTGGGGGGGGGGGAGTGGAGGGGGACTGTGTGTGAGCGAGAACTGGCATCCCTTCTGGGTGGATGCAGGTGGAGCCAGGGGAAGCACCCTTGTAAAGATTACAGAGTTCCCCTCTTCCCAGGAAATCACAACTTGCACCAGCTTGCAGAATCTAGTAATTAGAATGCAGCGTAGGTTTTTGTCCACTTTTTGACAGAGTATACTTGTGCAGTGAACAACCTGTGTAACTGTACATGGCAGCTCTGGAGCTTGACAATGTCCCAAACTCTGAGCTGAGTGCTTTGCATGTCCCATTTTGGTCATGTGACAGTTACTACAAGGGAAGCATCAGTGTTATCCTCATTTTACAGAGGTCAAAAATTAAGCTTGCAGAAGATAAGTAAGTGACTTCCTGCAGGTTACACAGCTAGTTTTTGAGGCTGGGTTTCAGGCCCCAGGGTCGCTCTTTTAATGGCTAAGCAGCATGCAGAGCACAGCATGCAGGTGGACGAGAGACCTCCCTAGACCTCGCTGTGTTCATGTGTGGGTGGGGTGCTGGCAGGCCTAGTAATGCTAAAGGTGTCTTCTCTGCTCCCCAGAAAACCTGGGGGAGGCCTGATCCCCTTTTAGAAGGCAGGAGGGTCCCAAAGGAAGGCAGAAGGGAACAGACTGGAAAGAGTCCCCTGATTAATGCCCACCCCACAGAGATCCTGAAGGGCGGGGTCCTGATCCAGCGGAACCCCCAGCTCTGCCACCAGGACACGGTCTTGTGGGAGGACATCTTCCACAAGAGCAACCACCTGACTGTCATGCAGATAGACGCCAACCGCTCGCGGACCTGTAAGCTGCACTCCCCCTGCCCGCAGCCCCTGGGGTTTCTTTCATTTTTCACCCCGTCACCTCCCCTTGTTTTTTTCTTGGTCTCTCTTGATTCTCTGTATCTCTTCATCTCTGTGACCCTCCGTCCCAACTCCCTCTGCTTCTAGATTGTGCCTCTGCTTTGGGGTTCCTCTTTTCCTGCCCCATTGCCCCCTCACTGTGCGCTCTGCCTCCTACTCACTGTCTGTTTCTCTCCCCAGGCCAGCCCTGTTTTCAGACTTGTAATGGCTACTGCTGGGGAGCAAGGTCTGAGGACTGTCAGAGCTGTGAGTTTTAAGGAAGCCCAGAATCTGGGGGGCAGGGGCTGCGGGTGAGATAAGGTGACATGGCTTGGGTGGGAGTCCGGTCCTCAGTGTCTCCCCTGGGGCGGGCAGTCTCCCCTGAGGGTGATGCTGGTTAGGGCCTGGTGTTTGGCCACCACCCAGCTCTCGTCCCGCCCTTTGCCTGACAGTGACGCGCACGGTCTGTGCCAGTGGCTGTGCCCGCTGCAAGGGCCGGCTGCCCACCGACTGCTGCCACGAGCAGTGTGCTGCTGGCTGCACGGGCCCCAAGCACTCCGACTGCCTGGTATGTGCCCGCTGGGCCCCACGCCTGAGGGGGTGCAGGGGGCCCCCACCTGGTATTGCCCTCTCCCCTCTGGCCCCTCGGGGATAAAAACAGTCCTGCCCTTCTCACCCTCGCCCAGGCCTGCCTCAACTTCAACCACAGTGGCATCTGCGAGCTGCACTGCCCGGCCCTGGTCATCTACAACACCGACACCTTCGAGTCCATGCCCAACCCCGAGGGCCGATACACCTTCGGCGCCAGCTGTGTGACCGCCTGTCCCTGTGAGTGCCAGGGAGAAACGGCATTTTAGTGATTTATTTTTACACATACAAGAACTGAGGTTCACCACCTCACGGGAGGTGAGAGGATTCACCAGAGACAGAGTGGGGAGCAGAACAGGCAGATGGACTGAAACACACTGTTGAGGGGAGCAGTGGGCCAGGCAGGAGAGGTCTCCTGAGTCATGTGGGTCAGTCCGCTCCCTGGCCAGGGATCGAACTCATGCTGCAATGGCTGTGGATGCTTCATAGTGCTGAGACTTAACTCCTGCACCACCAGGGAAGCCCATTCTAGTAATTCTGATGGGAAAGATAGTGGCTGTGTGAGTACTGTCTGCCCCTTGCTTTGGGGTGCTGGTCACCCCAGTTCATGTCGAGCTGCCTCCTTTCAATAGCTGTGGAGTGGGGTGGGGTGGGGTGGGGAGGGGGCAGCGAGGAGTGGTAGCGGAGAGCCCAGGTAGGAGCCAGGGCCTGGACTTGGCAGCTGGCTCTGCCGCTTACGAGTCGTGTGGTCTCGCTGTGTCTCCGTGTGCCCCCCTGTGAAATGAGCGGTCGTTGTCCCCACCCGCTAAGGCGGTCATCAGGCCCGGATGAGTTAACTAGCCGTGCGTGGTACATACTCAGTGCTCCTAGTTGGCAGTTTTTCTTCTGCAGCCTGGACGGACCAGGGTTACATTTAACATAATCCTGGTCTTCTCAGATAACTACCTATCGACTGATGTGGGGTCCTGCACGCTGGTCTGTCCCTTGAACAATCAAGAGGTGACAGCCGAGGATGGCACACAGCGGTGTGAGAAATGCAGCAAGCCCTGTGCCCCAGGTACCCAGTGGCCACCCCCCGGCACACTGCCCCATTCTTCCTGGGGCCCCATGCTTTTCTCCCACTCTCTGCCCCTGATCCTCTCCAGAAACCCCACAGTCCCCCTCCCCACCTGCCAGTCTGGGGAGGGGCATGTGTCCCCAGGAGGAGACTGGACAGGACCCAAGAATTTGAGTTCCTGGTGCCCCATGTGGGGGCTGAGATGGCCATTCACCCCCTGCGCCCACTTCCCACAGTGTGCTACGGCCTGGGCATGGAGCACTTGCGGGAGGCGAGGGCAGTCACCAGCGCCAACATCCAGAAGTTTGCCGGCTGCAAGAAGATCTTCGGGAGCCTGGCGTTCCTGCCTGAGAGCTTTGAAGGGTGAGGTCACTCGCGGGTAAGGGTGGGCGTGATGGCCCAAGGCTCCATCAGGTCAGCCACTGAGTCCTGAGGACTTGGAAGTGGCAGCATCCCTGGGGTGAGGCAGGGGAGGAAGGCGGGAGGAAAGTGAGGAGTCAGGTAGGAGACCAGGGGAGCAGGAGATTTTGGGTGGGTTATTTTATAAAAGGCCTGTCACCCATAAATGTACACTTGCGTGAAGCTTGAACCATCCAGGTAAATTCTCCTTGAGTTCATAGCAGTTTTATTCGTCATAGTCCCAAACTGGAAATAATATAAATGTATATTAATAAGGAAATGAGAAAATAAATGGTGGTGTATCCTTACAATAAAATTCTCAGCAATAAAAAGAAATGAACAACTGACAAGTAATAGCCTCAGTGAATTTCAACAGCATGTTAAGTAAAAAAAGGGATATTGGGGGTTTGTACTGCGTGGTTCTCTTTATGGAAGGCTCCAGAACAGGCACAAGGGGCTCTGGTGATAGAAGTCAAAACAGGCTTACCCTGGGGTGCAGGACCAGACAGGGGCAAAGAAGTTTCTGGGATGAAGGGACTGTTCTGTGTACGAACAGGAGTAGTAGGTACATGAGTGAGTGCTTTGTAAAACTCAATCGGACTGTACACTGAAAGTTTGAGCATTTACGTATGTGAATTATACTATAATTAGAAATTATATTAAGGAGACAGTCCCTTTCACTGCTCACCCACCTCAGAGATCACTGTGAACAGTTTGTTGTGTTCTTCTAGATCATTCATGCGCCAACACACACACTCTATTTCAGTAATTCTGCTGGGGAGGGTAGTGACTGTAAGTGTGAGTACTGCTGCCCCTTGCTTTGGGGCGCTAGTCACCCCAGTTCATGTCGAGCTGCCTCCTTTCAACAGAAGTGGAGTGGGGTGGGCTGGGGAGGGGGCAGCGAGGAGTGGTAGCGGAGAGCCCAGGTAGGAGCCAGGGCCTGGACTTGGCAGCTGGCTCTGCCGCTTACGAGTCGTGTGGTCTCGCTGTGTCTCCGTGTGCCCCCCTGTGAAATGAGCGGTCGTTGTCCCCACCCGCTAAGGCGGTCATCAGGCCCGGATGAGTTAACTAGCCCTGCGTGGTACATACTCAGTGCTCCTAGTTGGCAGTTTTTCTTCTGCAGCCCGCATGGATCAGGGTTATACTTAGCAATGCTTCTCTCTACTGATGGGCATTTAGGTGGGTTTCTGTTTTACCCTTAAATGCAGTTCTGTCTTGTATATGTCTCTGGGGGAAGGGTCAGCATCTCACTAGCCACATTCCTAGAAGTAGAATTTCTAGAGCAAAGGATATAAGTTTTATTTTTAAAAATATTTTATTTATTTATGCGTGCAAGAATGGGGGTACAGGGCAGAGGTGCGGGGGTTGAGAGGACTCACCAGAGACAGAGCGGGGAGCAGAACAGGCAGATCGACTGAAATACACTGCCGAGGGCAGCAGCGAGCAAGGCAGGAGAGGTCCCCTCCCCGGCTGGCGGCAGGATCTACTCACGCTGTAGTGGCTGCGGATGCTTCATAGTGCGGTGCTTATCCCTTTGTGCCACCAGGGAGGTCCCGATATAAATACTCTTTTGAGAGACTTTACCAAAGAGGGTCTGGGCTGAAGCTCAGGATGGGAAAGGCCAGGCTTGAAGGACAAAGCTTAAATGAAGTCCTTACTGGAGGGAAGGGAGAAGGGTGCGGGCCCCTCCCAAGGGTCATGCCCGCCCCTCCCTGGCCCTGCTGACTCCTTCCCTGATCCTCCTTCCAGGGACCCCGCCTCTAGCACAGCCCCCCTGAAGCCTGAGCAGCTCAGAGTCTTTGATACCCTGGAGGAGATCACAGGTGGGCTCTCTGGCTCCTGCTCTGGGGTTGCGGGTCCTCATCTGTCCCCACGCCCCAGCTGCACTCTGCGCCTGCAGGTTACCTGTACATCTCAGCGTGGCCGGACAGCCTGCCCGACCTCAGTGTCTTCCAGAACCTACGCGTGATCCGTGGGCGAGTCCTACACGAGTGAGCACGGTGGCAGGGGGGGAGCTAGGGATGAGGGGGGTTTCCAGGGAGGCTTGGGAGGAGTTTTGGTGCGAGTTTTGGTGCAGTGGGTTCTCTGTTCCCCAGGGACCCCAGCAGCTAGCTTTGCATGGGACTTGGCAGTTTGCTGGGGACAGGAAGAAGGTGTGGGTAGCCCTTTCCAACTGGGAAGGGGTCAGCGAGTGCTGCCCACTCTGCAGCTGGGCACTCCTCCTCCCACAGTGGCACCTACTCCCTGACACTGCAAGGGCTGGGCATCAGCTGGCTGGGGCTGCGCTCTCTGCGGGAACTGGGCAGCGGGCTGGCCCTCATCCACCGCAACGCCCGCCTCTGCTTCGTGCACACGGTGCCCTGGGACCAGCTCTTCCGGAACCCCCACCAGGCCCTGCTCCACAGTGCCAACCGGCCAGAGAACGAGTGCGGTAAGACAGGGAGCCCAGCGCTGCCAGCCCACAGGGTGCCTCCCGGCCCTGGGAAGAAGCAGTCTGGGGCCTGTGCAGACTCTTGTCCCTGATGCACCTTTCTAGACACCGCTCGGGCTGGCTTGGCCTCCTGGCATGACTTCTAGCTAGGTCTGCCCCACTGCCTTGGCTAGGTCTGCCCCACTGCCTTGGCTTCCTCCTGTTCCTGCAGCTTCAGGACTCTTTCCTGCACTCTTAGCGTCGATTTCCACCCCTACCCCCACACAGCACACAGCCCCTTCCTTTGGTTCGCCTGGAACTCCCCTAAGAGTCCCCTCTGGCCTCTCTCTCCTCACTGCAGTGGGCAAAGGCCAGACCTGCGACCCGCTCTGCGCCCACGGGCACTGCTGGGGTCCAGGGCCCACCCAGTGTGTCAACTGCAGCCAGTTCCTTCGGGGCCAGGAGTGCGTGGAGGAATGCCGAGTGCTGCAGGGGTATGCGGGGCAGAGGACGGGGCGGCCGGAGGGGTGCACTGGGGTCCCTCAGGCCCCCTCACCGGCTGTCCCTCTCTCAGGCTCCCCCGGGAGTATGTGAAGAACAGGCACTGTCTGCCATGCCACTCGGAGTGTCAGCCCCAGAATGGCTCCGAGACCTGCTCTGGACCGGTGAGGTGGTGGGGGCCTCAGCGGGGTAGAGGGAAGCAAGGGCAGGGGTCTGGCAGGCTGGTGAGAAACTGGAGGGAGCCCTAAGCCTGTAAACTATTTCTAGAGGGGGCTCCCAGCCTGAACCTGAATTGCAGGAGGGTGGAAGGAGAGGAAGGCTGGGCAGTGCAAGAACTGTGCGGTGAACCCCGAGACCCCTCAGGCTGTGCAAAGGTCCCGGGGAAGCCTGTGTCTTGGCTGGGCCGAGGTGGCTGCACCCATGGGCTGAGGCCTCATACTCTAATTCTAACTCTAATCCAGGCCTGCTTCCAAGGTTGCTTCCTTCATTCTTAATAGGATACTAGTGCCTGCTCGTGGGGCTGTGGTAAGAATTCACTGAAAATATGGTTCGGTGCAGCACAGGAGAGCTTCCTCCATGCTGGTTCTTCTGCTCGCGTGGCGCTCCTCACTTAGGTAGAAGTGAGAACTTCTTCTCCCCTCGGGCCTCCAGTTCTTCATCTGAAGCCCCTGGCGCGGGGCTCCAGCTTTGAAAGTGGGGAGCCGAGTGATGAGCAGGGGCCACAGACAGAGCAGGCCTGTTCCAGGACGAGAGGACCCAAGGGCCTGGCCCTGCTGCCCTGGGGGTGTGGGTGCAGCCTCCCATGAGCCCTTCCTCCCCCTCAGGAGGCTGACCAGTGTGTGGCGTGCGCCCACTACAAGGACCCTCCCTTCTGCGTGGCTCGCTGCCCCAGTGGCGTGAAAGCGGACCTCTCCTTCATGCCTATCTGGAAGTTCCCGGATGAGGAGGGCACATGCCAGCCATGCCCCATCAACTGTACCCACTCGTGAGTCAGAGGGCCTTGCTTTCATTTCAGGAGCTGCTCTGGGGCTCTTATCATGAAAGGGGGATAACTTTGCCTTCACTTACCTGAGACTTTTAATTTTTCATCTTTTTTTTTTCTGATCACAAAAGTAACACATTGAAAAAATTGAAATTAAAACTGAAATATAAATGAATGTCCCTTGTAGATCTAGTGCCTCTGTTACTAATTTCTCCCTCCAGTGTTTTTTTTTTTAAATATGTATTTATTTTTTAAAAAGATCTATTTATTTATGCATACAAGAATTGGGGTACAGGTCAGGGGTATGGGGGGGCGGTGAGAGGATTCACCAGAGACAGAGTGGGGAGCAGAACAGGCAAATTTACTGAAATACACTGCTGAGGGGAGCAGCGGGCAAGGCAGGAGAGGTCTGCTGCTCCATGTGGGTCTCTCTCCTGGCTGGGAGAACTCGTGCTGCAGTGGCTGCGGATGCTTCTTAGTGCTGAGACTTAACCCCTTTTGCCACAGAGAGGCCCCACCTCCAGTGTTTTCATCTGAGCACTTCCTAACATATTTCACTTTTACCAGAAGAGGTCATAGGCCACGCGTATTGTTTTTTTTTTTTAAAGATTTATTTATGCGTACAAGCACTGGGGTACAGGCCAGAGGTGTGGGGGCGTGAGAGGATTCACCACAGAGAGCAGGGAGCAGAACAGGCAGATCAACCAAAGCACACTGCTGAGGGGAGCAGCGGGCACAGCAGGAGAGGTCTGCTGCGCCATGTGGGTCCCCTCCCTGGCCGGCAGCAGGGATCGAACTCTTGCTCAGTGGCTGCGATTTGCTTCATAGTGCGTTGCTTAACCCACTGCGCCACCAGGGAGGCCCTCGTATTGTTTTTGAATTGTTTTTCTTTTTCCCACGTAACAGAATCTTGTAAAGTTTGTCCATTTCCTAATATAGTGATCTACACTAGTCTTATTTTTCTCATTTAGTTGTGTTTAAATTCCATATGATGTACATGCAACGTGATAAACATTTTCAGCCATGTGACAGCACAACGTTGTAAAACACATGTGCCATTTTGTCCCCTGTCCACTCTGGCTCCCCTGGGGAGACCCAGTAGACTCACTCGGGTGTGTTCATCCTTCTGGGCTCTTCTCTACACATTTATGTAAATACCTATTAAGTTATATTAGGTGAGTCATATAAGATTTGTTTTTGTGGGTCAAAAAACAGTAATTTTGCCTAGTTCAGCTTATATAATGTTTTGGTTTTGGTGTGTGTTCTAATGCTGTGTTCCCCCTCCTCCCACACACACTTTATGTATTTTGGGGGTCCTGTGTGGTGTGAGCACATATATGGCTTTTTTTTTAGCCATTCAGTCTGTGTCCTGGACGTGGTATTATTTAACCATGCCCCTCTTTGAAGGATATTGATTGCAATTGTTCCCTTTTTACTTTTTTCCCAGTTTATTGTATCTCTGAGTATCTGGTCCATGGGATACTAGATTTTTAGGGTCTGTCCCAAGAGGTGAAACTACTGGGTCACAGGCATTGTTGAATTTCAGAGGTGTTACCACACCGTCCTTAGCAGAGGTGGTGCCGGTTTACTGGACAGAATGGCTGAGCGTTTGGGTTTGATGCTCGTCGTGTGGCCACCCCCCTTCTTTTCCCTTACCCCCGGTAAAGGGAGCTGTGAGTTCCCAGGCTAGAGAAGGAATCGCCTGTGGGGTGATAGACCCGAGTACTGGTGACCTTGAGCCCAGTTTCTGCTTTTGTCAAGTGGGTTAATAACCCAGCCACACCCGGGGCGTGAGGCTGGGGTGAGCCAGAAGGTGGCTCCAGCCTTCTTGACGGGACTCTCTCTCCTGCAGCTGTGTGGACCTGGACGACAAGGGCTGCCCCACCGAGCAGAGAGCCAGGTCAGCCCAGTCCCCTGGATGTACCTCACATTGCCCCTCACTTGACCGTCAGCCACTGGGTGGTCACTGCCCCTTCCCAGCCCACTCTTCCGAGGTGCCCCCTACTTCTATTCTCTTCAGCGAGTGGATGGAGGACTGCTAAGGATGCTAGGGCAGCGGGGTGTAGAAAGAGATGGCAGAGACAACCCGTACCTCCCCCACCCCTGAGTGCTACATGCCTGTGAGGGACCCAGGTGGAGTTCAGCTACCTGGGCCTCAAGATAGTTTGAGAAGAGAAGCAGCGTGGGTGCTGAGAGGGAACGATGGAGGCCGCACTAGGGCTGGGGGAGGCTTCAAGAAATAGGCAGCTTTGAGCCAGGCGGTGAAAGAGAGTCAGGTAAGTCACCTGCATTAGGAGAAAGCAGCCAGGTGGTATGGGCGGAGGGGTCAGGACAATCTCAGGTGTGTTTGCTTGAAGGTTCTGGACCATTGAGCAAGCACAGAGAGGGGAGGAGGGGCCAAGTCCAAGTCTGAGTCTGGTTAGGACCAGATCTGGAGGGCAAGGCCCTTCACCACCAGGCCACGGAGTTGGACTTGATGTGTGGGCAGTGGGGAGCTCTGGGAAAGGTTTTAGTGGGCAAACAAGGTTGGAGTACGCCCTAGGCAGTCATCTGCCCGTGAAGCAAGCTTCACGAGAGTTTGCCATGTGCCTGTCCTGGGCTAAGCGAGGGGCTTGGGGTGGGGCAAGGGTCACAACGATGTAGACAAGACATGCAGCTCCACCTGTCCTGGAAAGAGCTGAGTCTAAAAAGGTGACCCCGTGGAGAAATGGAGACCGAGCAGAAGGAACAGCATGTGCAGAGGCGAGGAGGTGGGAGATCATGACCCATGGGTGAGATCTGCTTGAACCTCAGAGTCACCTGGCACCACACCTAGGCCAGGATCTCTGGGGTACATCTCCAGACTCCTGTGTACCAGCCAGCTACAGGCTGTGAGGAATTCTGAGAATCCTGGGCTAGGACCATGGGCCTGAGCACGGACTACTTGGGGCAGTGGGCGGAGGGGGCTTTGACTGCCCAGCAGTGAGCGTGGCCTTGGCCCTACGGCAGCGGGGAGTGGTGGGGGTTTAGAGGAAGGAAGAGAGGATCTGAGCCAGTGACTCGTCCTTCCCACATCCCTTTCCAAGTGCGAGTGGCCTCATGCCCCTCTTCACTGGGACCCCTTCGTCCCTCCTGCCCCAAACTGGTCCCCCCAGTCGCTGACCCTGGCTCCCGCCCCCAGCCCTGTGACGTCCATCATCGCCGCCGTGGTGGGCATCCTGCTGTTTCTGGTCGTGTGTGTGGTCCTGGGCATCGTGATCAAGCGAAGGCGGCAGAAGATCCGCAAGTACACGATGCGCAGGCTGCTGCAGGAAACCGAGGTGAGGGGGGCTGAGGGCTCCCCGCCCCCGGGGAGGGGTGTCTGGGGCCCATCTGCAATGCCCACCTGCACTGATGAACACCCCTTCACCCCAGCTGGTGGAGCCACTGACTCCGAGTGGAGCCGTGCCCAACCAGGCCCAGATGCGTATCCTGAAGGAGACAGAGCTGAGGAAGGTGAAGGTGCTTGGATCCGGAGCTTTCGGCACCGTCTATAAGGTCAGAGAGGGGCCAAAGTCCTGGGGTAGGGCAGAGCCTGGAGGGGCGGGGCCTTGCTAGTTGGGGCTGCCAGTCAAGAGCTGGGGGTGATTTGCAGGCAGTTCCAGAGGCTGTAACGAAGGGAGGGGGTGGGTGCTGGGGGCCTGCAGTGGTTGCTCACCAGTGGGGTTGGCCCACGGGTACATGGAGCAGAAGTGGTGGCCTCCTGGATGACTGCAGATGGGTCTGGTGGGCCCTCTTCCTCCTCACATCCTCGTTCTCTCCAGGGCATTTGGATCCCAGATGGGGAAAATGTGAAAATCCCAGTGGCCATCAAAGTGTTGAGAGAAAACACGTCTCCGAAAGCTAATAAAGAAATCCTGGACGTAAGCCCCTCCACCTTCTCTACTTGGGAACAGAGGAGGGACCCCCTGGCTCGCAGGTCTAAGCTCTGGTCTCTCTCCTCTGGGCTTTGGGGAGACACTTGGTGGCCCCCCAACCGTGACTCGGCCTCCCCAGCCTGCAGACCACGGTTCTGGCTTGTGATGGAGGGAGGAGGGACACCTAGTCACGCCTGCACCCCTCAGGAGGGGCACGTGGCCTGGGAGGTTGTGGTCTCCCACGCCCTTTCATGTGTCCCCTGCCCCTAGGAAGCCTATGTGATGGCTGGTGTGGGCTCCCCGTATGTGTCCCGCCTCCTGGGCATTTGCCTGACTTCCACGGTGCAGCTGGTGACACAGCTCATGCCCTATGGCTGCCTCCTAGACCACGTCCGGGAGCACCGCGGGCGCCTGGGCTCCCAGGACCTGCTGAACTGGTGTGTGCAGATCGCCAAGGTATGGCTGAGGGGGCCTGGGCTCCGCGGCTCCTTGGGAGAAGCGCCTGGCTCCCTGCAGGGCTGGGGTGGGCGTTTTTCAGGAGAGTGGCCAGGGCCCCACCTGCCTTACCGACGGGGCCACACCTTCACGTCCCGTCCCAGGGCATGAGCTACCTGGAGGAAGTGCGGCTGGTGCACAGGGACTTGGCTGCCCGCAATGTGCTGGTCAAGAGTCCCAACCATGTCAAGATTACCGACTTCGGGCTGGCTCGGCTGCTGGACATTGATGAGACGGAGTACCACGCAGACGGGGGCAAGGTTAGAGGGGGAGCAGGGTGCGGCGGTGGTGTGAGGTCTGGCCCCTGGAAAACTCAGAACATCCACCTCCTAGCACACCTAGTTCCAGGACTTCTCTGCTCTTCCAGGTGCCCATCAAGTGGATGGCATTGGAGTCCATTCTCCGGCGGCGGTTCACCCACCAGAGTGATGTGTGGAGCTACGGTGCGAGCAGGGAGGGGAAGGATGAGGGCGGGTCCCTTGGGGGATGCTGGTGGAAGGGTGAGAGCTGGGCTGGTGGAGAATGAAGATACCTTAGCCCCAACGTGGGAGGGGAGAAAGGGGTCGCTCGCGCCCCCATCAGTCAGGCCTGTGCACTCCCAGGAACTGAGGAGAGTGGGTAGGCCCTGCTCCTTGGCATTACATTCCTTCCTGCCTTCCCACTTGGGGCCAGGCTCTTTAGAGCCCCTCAGGCTCCCTGCACTAAGGCTCCCCCTATTCCTCCACCTCTGACCCCCATCTCTGCCCCAGGTGTGACTGTGTGGGAGCTGATGACTTTTGGGGCCAAACCTTATGATGGAATCCCAGCCCGGGAGATCCCTGACCTGCTGGAGAAGGGGGAACGGCTGCCCCAGCCCCCCATCTGCACCATTGACGTCTACATGATCATGGTCAAATGTGTGTGCTGCGCTGTGCCTGTTTGGAGGAGGCAGGGTGGGGGCAGCCCTCCGCGGAGGGGCCAGCAAGGGGCACGGAGGGGGCCTGAAACAGGACATGTATAGATCCAGGGGCCCAAAAGGCTCTGGCTTTCCTTTCAAGTATAGTTCCAGAGGAGGCCGAGGACCAGTCAGAGAGAGACAAGGGAGTGGAAGGGGAAATGAGGGAAGCCCGAGGATTCTGGCTCTGGACCGGGATCTGCAACCTCTTCTCTACTACCCAAGGGCTTTGGACACCAGCGAATTGGGGTTGCCCAGACCAGAGTAGAGAGGGAGGGGGTGGCCTGCACACAGGAGGCAGCCAGAACTGAGGTGCTGAGCTCCTTCCTGCCCCAGGTTGGATGATCGACTCTGAATGTCGGCCTCGCTTCCGGGAGTTGGTGGCCGAATTCTCTCGCATGGCCAGGGACCCCCAGCGTTTCGTGGTTATCCAGGTACCGGCCTTTCCACCCTCCCTGCCTAAGCACTCCCCACAAAGGGTGGGGCAGAAGCTGACCCCTGGGCCCCGTCTTTGTGGGACACAGCAGACCGCTTGTCCTTCCCGAGTCTTCCTCCGGAGGGCTGTGCGCAGTGCTGGGCAGAGGCTGCCACGCTGTCTCCCTCCTCCCCAGAACGAGGATTTGGGCCCTGCCAGCCCCTTGGACAGCACTTTCTACCGCTCGCTGCTGGAGGATGATGACATGGGGGACCTGGTGGATGCCGAGGAGTACCTGGTGCCCCAGCAGGGCTTCTTCTGCCCAGACCCAGCCCCGGGCCCTGGGGGCACAGCCCACCGCAGACACCGAAGCTCGTCCACCAGGGTCAGTGCCCTTGGTCACACTGGTGGGTGTGTTTGGCTCCCTCGTCCAACTCTGTCCCTTTCTCCAGTGTCCCCCCCACCAGAGACCTCATCTCTAGGGAGGATTCCTACTGCCTTCCCACCTGTCACCTCATTCCCTTCAAGGTGACACGTCACACCTGTGACCCTGTCGTCTCCAGTGGAGTCTCCATTGCAGATACAGGCATGACTAATTGTGACCTTCTCTCTGGCCCCCAGAGTGGCGGCGGTGGTGAACTGACGCTAGGGCTGGAGCCCTCTGAAGAGGAGCCCCCCAAGTCTCCACTGGCACCCTCGGAAGGGGCTAGCTCTGATGTGTTTGATGGTGACCTGGGAATGGGGGCAGCCAAGGGGCTGCAAAGCCTCACCCCACATGACCCCAGCCCTCTCCAGCGCTACAGCGAGGACCCCACAGTACCCCTGCCCCCTGAAACTGATGGTTACGTTGCCCCCCTGACGTGCAGCGCCCAGCCTGGTATGGGAGGCAGGCTCAAGTTGAGAGACTGGGAGGTGGGAGGGTGGGGGTGCTCACCCCAATGCCCACTGTGGGGGAGTCACAGTAGCAGGGACACTGGGGTTCCTTTCACTAACAAGCCCCTTTCTCTTGCCCTTTCAGAATACGTGAACCAGCCAGACGTTCGGCCACAGCCCCCTTCGCCTTTAGAGGGCCCTTTGTCTCCTCGGCCTGCCGGGGCCACCCTGGAAAGGCCCAAGACTCTCTCCCCCAAGACTCTCTCTCCTGGGAAGAATGGGGTTGTTAAAGACATTTTTGCCTTTGGGGGTGCTGTGGAGAACCCCGAGTACTTGGCACCCCGGAGTGGGGCTGCTCCTCAGCCCCACCCTCCTCCAAACTTCAGCCCAGCCTTTGACAACCTCTATTACTGGGACCAGGACCCGTCAGAGCGGGGCTCTCCACCCAGCACCTTTGAAGGGACTCCGACGGCAGAGAACCCCGAGTACCTGGGCCTGGACGTGCCAGTGTGAGCCAGAAGACCAAGTCTACTGAGCCTCTGCTGTACCCTCAGGGAGCAGGGGCCTGACCCTGCCCGCCCACTGTAGGACAAGGCAGGGAGAAGCCCTTTGACCACACCCAGAGGAGCCTGCTGCCAGGAGCCCTCCTGCTGGAATCCCTAGTGCCCAGAGGGACCCAGCCTGCTTGGAACAGGGAGCCGCCGGGAGCCCTGGTTCATTTTGAAGCCTTGCCCCAGATGACGCTAGGGTCCAATGGCTGCCACAGCCTGTCTCCCCGCCTGCGGGAGCAGCCTAGCCTGGCTCTCTTCCAAATCCTTGGCACTGAGACTTAGAAAAGCTGGATCTAGGAAGAGGCCTCCAAAGAGGCCAGGAACAGACTGGCCCATCAGACTAGCCCTGAGACTCAGCTCTGCCCCTAGAAGGAGCAGCAGCGCCCTGATCCAGCCCTTGTACAGAGTGCTTTGTTTTGTTTTGTTTTTACTTTTTTTAAAATATGAAATGAGAACTCGGGAAGAGTGGGTTTTGTGGGAGTGTGGGTCCCTGGGACTGAGAAAGGGATATCCCTTCTTCATACCTACTTTTTCCATTTGCAAATATATTTTGGAAAACAGCTGGGCACCAACCTATGCCTGGGGTGGGGGGGAGGGGGGAGCTCTGTGCCATCCCTTACTGCTCATCTTCTAACTTAATACCTCATCTTTTCCTTCCTGGAGGGAGTCGGTAGGGGGTCTTCAGAGAGCTTAAGTGTCCTGGTTTTGGGATTGGGGGAATCTAAGAATTGGGATTCTGAGCTGAGTAGTCCGTTCACAACCATCATTTCTGCTTAGAAAAAAAATTCCTAAGGTTACCCATCAGAATGGAGTCATTTCCTCCTTGTGGGAGGGGGAGAGGGGTAGAGGAAAGAAGAGGCAGTGTCTGTGGTGTGACTCATTTTCCCTGCCTTAACTATGAAAGAGGCGGTCAATGAACTAGAAGTAGCTATCACAAAAAGCCCACCTACCCAAAACAGCCACCCCGGTATAAAGGCTGGGTTGACCTTTGTGCCTGCCTCTTCCACACACAGCCCCAGATTGGACATAAAAACACACCAGCTGGCACAGGTGTTTGTAGTTCCATTTTATTGCCAATAGCTGACACTGCCTCGGGCTAGTGGAAAATAAATTAGAACTATGGTGGCATCTGGCAGGTATTGCCAAGTTAGGGAAGGGACTGGGCTCTTGTGGGCACTGATCCTGGGAAGAGAGTTATAAGGTGTTGTAGAGATGTCCACGGAGAGAGTCTCTCACCTCCCAAGACCACAGAAGCTTCTATTTCCCTCGAACCCAAAGGGGCAAAGTAGAACCTCAGGTCTCTTAGCTACCAGAGCTAAGTGAGGGGAGACAGGCAGGGAAGAGCCCCCAGCAGGACCAAAGGGTAGATGAGGGCTTGGATCTCAGAACAGCAGGAACCCAGAATCTCGTGTGATCACAGGATGATGCAGGGAGGCCGGCTGTTGGTGATCTTTTCTAGAGGTTCTCCATTGCTGGCTCTTCGGATGGCCTCAATGAGCTAGAGAGCAGAGATGTCGAATGGGATGATGTAATGTAGAGGCAAGGTGGCCCAGGGGAGCCCCACATTGCAAATACTCACATCTTTTTCATAAGGGAAGCCTCCATTCTCCAGCTTGGAGAACACCAGCTGTCCGTTTATCTCGATCTCAAAAGCCCCTGGTATTAGACCAATGAATAAACTTATGCTGAGAACACGTAGAAATCAGAAGTCTCCAAAGGGAGGCCCTCTATACTTCTTGGACTTAGACTTCACACAGGCTACTTTATGTCCCCTATCGACCCTATTAGAGATGCTGGTAGTTCCTTAAACCATTTCCCAAGGGCGGATCAAGCCATAGGAACCTCAGGGAGACTCCCCTGTGTTCTTTGAGCTCAGCTTCGTGAAGGGTTCGCTCCCAGCTCTACACTTCTGCAGTCTCGTGGGTTTTTTCCTACAGGCTTCATTTGACCCCTTCATTTCTGAAAGAGGGGACTCTCGTTGGCCGGGCATTTTACTGTATGCAGGACACTATAAAAGAGCCAATGTCAAAGCTAGGAAGTGGTAGAGCTGGGATTTAGAACGCTGACTCAGCAGGTGTTCTGCGGGCCTCACCTGTGCCCCCAAGGCGCGACTCGATCTCGATGCCAGGATACTGCTCCTTCACTGCACTCGCCAGCTCCAGGTAGGTCGCCTCAAAGCCGCAGGGCTCACTAGAGGCAAGATATCTGGGTTCCGCTAGGGTTTTGGGGGGCCGCCCGTGGACCCGCCTCCGTCCGGCCCAGACCCCCACCCTCCACTGGCCGAAGCTGCTCACCAGTACTCCACCACGATGTGTACCCCACTGCCCGGTTCGACCTCCCCGGGAGGGGGCGCTACGGACGTCGGCCCTAGCTCCCCGCTCATCGCGGCCGGCTCCGCTCCGGTCTCTGCTTCCGGGTGTGACGCGACGCCGCGGGCACGTGACGGGGCGGGGCCTCTGGGAGGCGGAGTGGGGCCGCGAGTTATGTTCGGGCGCCCCCTGCAGGCCGCATAGGCTGCAGCGTTTTGGACTCGAGTTGGGCTGGCGGGTCCAGACCACCTCCCTGGCTCACTCAGGTCACCAGGCTTGCACTGCATTTGGTGTCTGCCGGAACTTAACGACCTTCTTTAATCTAATGAATATCTTCTCCTGCAGAGGGCTTTCCAATGTACAAAAGGAAGACAAAGTGGGGCAAACGACCCTGAGATTGGCCGATGGTATGGCATAGTTGCCATTTTTTGCTAACATGCTGATAACCATTTAAACCACCCTATAGTGGGCCTCCCTGGTGGCACAAGGGGTTAAACGCCGCGCCATGACGCATTCTCAGCCACTGCAGCGCGAGTTTGATCCCACAGGTTCAATCCCCAGCCAGGGAGGGGACCCACATGACGCAGCAGACCTCTCCTGTCTCCCCCGCTGCTCCCCTCAGTCGGCCTGTTCTGTTCTGTTCTCTGGTGAATCCTCTCACCGCTCCCCTCCCCCTCCCCACCTCTGGCCTGTACTTCAGTTCCTGTATGCATAAATAAATAAATCTTTAAAAAAAAAAAAAATCAAACCACCTCATAGTTACATACTCAAGACTCTGACTCAAACTCTAAATTATAGCCACAACCTGGGGCAGCGACCACTTTGCCCCCGCATTTGCGATCTGAGGCTTTAGAGTGCCCGACTTCAGGCTCCGCGCCCCTGTGCATATGTGCGCCCGGTTTCTGCGCTAGTCCCTCTCAACCCAGTCTCTCATTGCTGGGCTGGCATCTTCAGTCAGTCCCATTTTGAAGCTCTTGAAATGGAGGCTAAGTCTCTCACCTCTTCCCTCCCTGGAAGTTTCCGAACAGGTCACCCATTCTAGCATTCCTTCAAAACATTCATGTTTAAACAATTCAGCAATTTGTAGCATTGTGCAACCGTCACTACAATCCACTTACAGAACTCTTATGTCCCCTGAAAGGTCTCTCCAGCCTTTCTACAGTTGCTCTAGCTCCCAACTCCAGGTCCAGTAGTCACTGACCTACTTTCTTTCTGTCTGTGCAAAATTGCCTTTTCTGGACATTTCATACGGATGAACTAATACAATAGGTTGTCTTTTGCTTCTGACTTCATTTGGTAAAAAGTTTTTGAGGTTCATCATGCAACAACATGTACCAGTAATTTTCATTTATTTCTTTACTGTTGAATAGTATACCTTGTATATTTCCTTCTGTTTATCTGCTCAACACCAGGCGATGGGCATTTGAGTTTTCAGTTTTAGGCTATTTTGAATAATGCTGCTGTGAATGTTCAAGTGAGTGTCTTTATGTGTGGACAAAGGTTTCCATTTACCTTGGGTAGATTCCCAGGAGTAGAATTGCTGGCTTATGTGGCAAGTTGATGTTTAACTTTTTAAGAAACTGCCAACCTATTTTTCAAAGTGGCGGTACCATTTTCCATTCCCATCAGCAGTACACGATGACTTGTTTCCTCATAGCCTTGTCAACACATGCTGTCTACCTTTGATTCTAGCCATCCTGGGGGGTGTGAGGTGACATATACCATTGTAGTTTTAACTTGTATTTCTTTAATGTCAAATGATGGTGAGCATCTCTTCATGCGCTTATTATTCATATATCTAATATGGAAAAACATTGACTCCAATCTTTCACCCAGTGTTAATTGGGCAGTTTTTCTCTTTATTATTGATTCGTAAGAGTTCCTTATTTATATATATATATATTTAAAGATTTGTTTATTTATGCATACAAGCACTGGGGTGCAGGCCAGAGGTGCAGGGAGTGAGAGGATTCACCAGAGACAGAGTGGGGAACAGAACAGGCAGATTATTGAAATACACTGCTGAGGGGAGCAACAGGTGAGGCAGGAGAGGTCTGCTGCGGCACATGGGTCACCTCTCTGGCCAGCGGCAGGGATCAAACTCTTGCTGCAGTGGTTATGGTTTGCTTCATGGTGTGTTGCTTAACCCACTGTGCCACCAGGGAGAACCCTCTTATATATTTTAGATACAATGTCCTTAATCAGATATATGATTTACAATTATCCTCACATTCTTTGAGAAGATTTAAACATGTTCTCTCTCTCTCTTTTTAAAAAGATTTATTTATATATGCATACAAGAACTGGGGTACAGGCCAGAGGTTTAGGAGAAGAGAGTATTCACCAGAGACAGAGTGGGGAGCAGAACAGGCAGATGTACTGAAACACACTACTGAGGGGAGCAGCGGGTGAGACAGGAGAGGTCTGTTGCGCCATATGGGTCACCTACCTGGCCAGGGATTGAACTCTTGCTACAGTGGCTTTGAATAGCTTCATAGTGCTGCAATTTAACTCCTGGTGCCACCAGGGAAGCCCCTTAAACATGTTCTCTTAACAGTATTTTCATAGTGCAAAATTTTTAATTTTGATGAAATCTAACTTTTCATTTTTTTCCTTTTGTCACTATTTTTGCTATTGTAGCTAAGACCTCTGTCTAACCCAAAGTCTTAAAGATTTTCTTCTATAGTTTCTTCTAGGAGTTTTATAGTTCTAGCTTTTTATATGTGGGTGTAAGATTTTATCTTGAGTTAAATTTCTGTATACTGTGTGAGGTAAGGAGCTAAATTCATCTTTTGGCATATGGACATTTAACTGTCCCAGCTCCATTTGTCAGAAAAACTCTCCTTCCCCCTCCACTGCTTTGTGTTTGAAACTTTGTCAGAAATCAATGGACCAGAAAGGTAAAGGTTTATGTTTGGACACTTGATTCTGTTCCATTGATCTATAAATCTATTTTGTTGTTGTTGTTCTTTCCATTTTTACTTTGAAAACTCAGATACAATTTATATACAGTAAACTGCACCTATTTATATATACCTTCTTCTGAGTCCTGACACACAGATCCTCTGAGACTGGCTTCTTGCCCGAGTTCATCTTTCAACATTGAGATCGGTATTTCCAAAACATAAATCTTTCCACTATCCTGTCCCTCCACTTAAGCTCAGATGGACCCTTCAGGGTCTGGCCTCTGCCCATAAATCCTGCCGATCTGGACAGACAGGATGGATGGCTCTTAAACCTGGTTTACAGAACAACCACCTGAGGGCTTGTCAATACCATACATTCCTGGGTCTCTGCTCCAGAGACTGACCTTCAGTTGGGTGGGGAGGGGCCCAGGAATTTTTTTTACACAAGCTTATTTTTTACATAAGCTTACAAGAGCTGGAGGCAAGTGGCCACTGGAGTTGGTCACACATTGAAAAACAGCTAAGTCCAAAACGCTTGCCTTTCTCCACATCTTCCACACCTGCTCAGGCTTACCTGTGTGGCCTCTTCTCCTTCCCTCTCCTCCACCCCCACTCTGCCTCTGCTTACTCTTCAGTCAAAGGCTTTGCACTTGCCCCTTCATCATTCCAGGAGTGAGGTGTGCCCCCCACCCCATATCCACCAGCCCAAACTCCTCCCTACTCCAGACAATTTCCCTTTGCTCAATTGTCACTTCCATGGAGAAATCTTCCCTAATTCCTTGGGTGAGTCATTCTCCCAGCATAGTTGTCATCTGTCATTTCTTATTATTTGATTTATATCAGTCTCCCTAACAGGGCTGGATGAGGACAAGGGTGGGGTTTGTTTTTGTTGCTCACAACTGTATCCTCAGTACCAAGCATGTGGTTGGCATATAGAAGCTCTTAACAAGTATCAGTTGAATGATGGAAGAAAGGAAAAGAATTGTCCACACTACTTTTACACGAACTGCTCTGTGGCCCAGGTGACCTTCCCCTCCCCCACTTTGTTTGGTCCACTTATACTGTTTTTTTCCAGGAATACCCAGTTTGGAGAAAGCTGGGGCTGGAATCACTTCATTCACTCCCCAGGCCAGACTTCTTATCGCTCTGCTCTAAGGGTTGTTTGTTTACTCATATGTCACTCGCTTAGGACTGGGTGGTGGCCATCGCCTTTGACTGGGGCTATCTCCCTGGTATGCCCTCGTGATTCCCAGCTCCGAAGTGATGTCTCTAAAGGGAGTTCCTGGCACCCTGGCCAGATCTTCCTCCTGGATCACTGTGTTCCTCCCACCGTGAGACCCTAATGAGACCCTGGACTTTACTCAAAAGGGAGGACATATGCTGGGTGCCTCCGAGGGTCCAGGGTGCAGACTAGATGGCCAGACTGTGACTGGAGGCCAAGGGGCAGGTCATGTTGCTGGACACCCCACTGGCAGGCTTCCCGCTTTCTCCCAGCGCTCTTTGCCCCAGGGTGGGACCCAGAGTGGCAGACGGGCCCCCTAGCTCGGCCAATGAACAGACCAGGCTTGGAGAGATGCGTGGGGGAGAGTGGGCGGGGCCAGTCCACTTACCTTCCAGCCCCAGCCCCGCCCTCCCAGGTCACGTGGACTCTGGTTCTTCGCTTTCCAGGCGGTTCAGTTCGACGGTCTTCCCCGCCTCTCCCGAGCACCTGCTTCCAAGCTAAGAAGGGCAAAAACAACCCCAGCCGGCGGAGTGTCAGGGAGTCCCCGCCCCTCCTCCTGTGCTTCCTCCTCCCAAGCCCCGCCCCCACCTGCCCAAGATAATTTTAGTTTCCCTGGGCCTGGAGCCGGGACACACAGGGCTCAGTCCCCTTCCCCCCCTCGACTTCTACGTCCAAAGTCGGGACATTCTTCTACCACCTGTAAAGAAGCAGGAGTGGATTGGAAATCACGTCCAGGTATCTAGGGGACCTTAGCGAGAGCCCGACTTCGGACCCTGTGTCCTGCTCGTCCCTCCGGGGCTTCTCCAGGTAAGGGAACCGGGATCGGTCCCAGGCGACAACCTGCCCCCACCCCCAGCCGCACCAGGGCTCTAAGCTGTGCTGTCCCTGGGCCGGAGCTGGCTGCTGGCCCAGTGGGTGGACAGGCGGCCGCCAGGCTCTCCCCCTCCTCTTCCCCCCGCGGTGATGTCAGGTCAGGGGCGGAGGCAGGAGGGGGACAGGTAGTTAAGGGCTGGCGTCCCTCCCTAAACCGGTGGCCCAGCAGGTGTCCGGACGCCTAGGGTCCAGGTAAGGACCGAGAGGGTGCGGCGCATTGGCAGGTCGGGTCCGTAGGGACAGATCTGACCCCTGTGGTGTTACTCCGGCGGTCCTGACTTTATCTTCACCGCCCCCAGTCTCCCATCCCGCCCACTCCTCGCCATCTGCCGGCCCTTAGTCTCCCTCTGTTCTCAGTGCTTGCCCTCCCCCACGCCTTCCTTCGCTCTCTGTATCCCTGTCCTCAGCCCCCTGAGCCTGCCAGCTGATGGGAACGGGGCAGTGAGGGTTCAGATTCTCTCTCCAGAAGACGAGGCTTTCCCGCTGAAAGTGGCCCCTCCCCACACTCCCAGATGGAGAGCCAGGAGGTTCCGAATGCCGAGGTAGCTGCTCTCGGGTCGCTCCTTTGTTCAGTCTGATTTTTACCCAGTTTGAGTATTGGGGCTTAGTTGCGGCACCCTCAGATTTTGGGGGGGAGTGTAAAAGGAGAGTAAAAGATTTTCTAATCTACTAGAGTCCTACCTGTCCAGATTGTACCCCTGCTCAGGGCCGTGCCCTAGGATGGAAAGTGGGGGTGAGGCAGGCCGGGGGTCCTTCCTGGCTTCTGAATGAAGTGGGGTGAGAGGCTGCAGGGCTGACTGCTGAGGTGTCTGCGGCGCAGCAGGGCATGGGGAATTGTGTGTGTGTGTGTTGGGGGTGCTGGGGAGCAGACGGGATGAGGCAGGGGAAAACCGGTCCGGGTCTGGGTCTCTGGCACGCTGGGGGTGGAGAATGCACCTGTCGCGGGTGGGAAGTCCTCCAGCCCACTGTGCCTCAAGTGTGCCCCCTCTTGGTCTGCCTGGCTTGGACTCTGCTCTCCCCCCTCCCCTCTTCCCTCGATAGCCTGCTGGGGGGCCCTCCATGAAGCGAGCGGCTTGTAATGATTAACTCCACAGACACTCTAGCATTCTTCCCAAATTAAACTTTAAAAGGATTGGCCCCCCTTCTCCCATTGGGCATTTTTTCCTGCGTGAGGGAGTGGGCGGGGCCTCAAGATACTGGGCCCTCCCCTCCCTCCGGATCACCTAGGGGTTTCCCGCCTCCTCACCTGAACCCTCTCCACTCTCAGAGCGCCCCCAAAGGTTAAGCCTTCCCCCTCCCGTTTCCAACACACTTACTTTAAACCCCGACGGGGCGGGGCGTGCAGTGGTGGGCTAGATAGAGACCTTCCCGCCACCTCCCGGCCTCGGCCCTGCCAGCCCCTCCCCCCACCCTGGGAAGCACCGAAGGTGGCCTTGTTTTCTATCTGCCCTAAACACTGGGCCCAGCCACCCTCCCTTGGGGCCAGCCAGGTGGGGCAAGATTCAGGAAGTAAACAAGGAGGCTGAAGGCCGGGAGGGCGGGAAGGAGGGTGGGGCTGGAGCCGCCGGGGCGGGAGAGGCGTTGGGGGAGTGAGCGACTGGGAGTTGCAGTATTGAGGGGACAATTTGATGGGGGGAGGGGGTGTTGCTTTCATCAACAGAAGCTTTCCCAGGGCCCTAGTTTGAAAAGCTCAGGCCTCTTGAGAGGGAGGCTGCAGTCACCAGCCAGGAGCCCAGTCCTCTCCCTCCTCACCTGTCCCACTCCTCTCAACAGCCCTACAAGGGCCTCAAGCGCTGGGTGGACGCTGCCTGACTTGGCCCTCATCTGACTTAAACCTACTAGACCCTGCCCTTTCCATCTCAAGTCACTCCACTGTTGGTCTCTGGCTTCCTGGAGGGGGTAGCACCTGCCGCCCCTAGCTCCCCATCAGGACCCTTTGCCAGAGGTTTGGGAGGGTAGGGTGTGTTTGGTGCTTTGGTGCAGATGTTCCAAGGTCAGGTTTCTCCCTCCTGGCAACACCCTAAGACCCTTCCCTGGTCATCTCTCTGGGGCCTTTGTCTGCCCGCCTGTCCTCTTGGGAGTTGTGAGTGTCTGATATTGCTCCTAGGGTACACTTCTGTCCAGGACACCCAGAAGGGTGTGTTAGGAGGAACTTCCCCCCAGGGGGGATGGGCGTGAGACCCCTGGGCCTGCTGAGTTCTAGGTGATAGGGGTGGGCAGCAGTAGCCTGGCAGGCCCCAGGCAGGATAGGGAGCATTGCTGATTCTTCAGTGAGCCAGGGGCAACTACTGGGAGGTCAGCTCCACTCCCAGTGGCCTCCAGATCCAGGCCAGGCCTTTCCTTTCTCCTTCACCTGAGGGGGCTCCCAGGCTGGGTGGTGGCTGTGGGATTGGGGGCAGATTGAAGGTCCCACTTGGACTGGTAGAGAGAGAGTTAGGCCAAGGGTGGGGAGCAAGAGATGATGTCAGAGGAGCCTCAGGCCCCGCATCCTCCTTTTTCTCCCCCATCCTGTTCCCTGCCCTGTGCCTCCCCCATTCCTCCCAGGCCTGTAGGTTGGGGGCGGGAGTTGAGGGGGGAGGTTGGGTAGAGGCAAGGTTGTTTGTGTTTCTTCTAAGCCAGGAAGTTGTACAGATGAGTCAAGGTTGAATGGAGAGCCCCAGGCAGTGCTGTCCCGCCCCGCCCTGACTCACCTGTCCCCCAAATCCCCTCGTGCCCTCACTTATGGGTCAGGGGACTGCTTCTTCATGGAGGATCAATCCCAGGTGGCCTAGACAGAGCCAGGAGAGTGGACAGGGGGCTGGAACAGGCCTGTTCTCCCAGGTCCAGACCAGCCAACGGGGTTTTGATTCCTATGGAGGGGGGCCCCAAGTTGCCTTTAGCCCCAGTGGGCATCTTCACCTCATCTTGCCTATCCTCACTCGTCCTAGGTGCTCAGGTGTGGCATCTGTGGATGAAAAGACATGGGTAAGATTCCCTGACCTGCCCAGAGTGCCAAGCGTCTTTAGGCCAGTGGGTGGGTAAGACAAAGGTGCACAGTAAGTGGTGCAGCAGCCCCAGCTTGGTGCAGGGAAGGAACCCTTCAGTCTGGGATGGAAAATCCAGGAAGTCTTCTCAGAGGAGGTAATTCTGGCTTCCAGAAAGTTGGGCCTGGGGAGAGCACACAAAGTTTGGAGGCTGCTGGGGCAAGGGTCCCCCGGGCTAGCCTTCTTCCTCCTGCTGCAGCTGAGCCTGCCTCCCGCCCTCCTGGTTCCTGTCCTTCCCCACCTCCTTCTCCCATCACTCAGCACTTGGGCAGGCATTGCCACAACAGGCTCTGGCAACCAGGTCTGGCAACAAAGCACTGGAAAAACCTGGGGCAGAGCCCAGAGGACTGTGCCCCGTGCCTGGAGACGGATGGGTGGCCCCTTGCCCTGACACTGAGAGCCTGAGCCCCAGACAGACTGGGGTTGTGCAGTCCATGGTCTGCGCTGTGGTTGGGCGAAGGTGCTGCCTTCTCAAGGACTCAGCGTCCCCTTTTGTAAAATGGGCTCACTGTATCCTCCCCCAGGGGCACTAGGAAGCTCCTCTTAGAGGGGGGCCATGAGGTGCCATTCAACTCTGAGGGGTTCCCTGAGAGCTGTGAAGGCAGGAGGTCTGGGTTGTCTTTGTGCCTGCCCCCAGGACAGGGGCGCAGAGCAGCCTGATTCAGTCCCCTCTTCTCCCTCAGATGTCATGGAGCTGGGCCTATCTCCACCTCATCTCAGCAGCTCCCCAGAAGACCTGTACCTGGCCCCCGGATCCCCTCCTGGGACTCCCCCCTCTCCCGATGCCCCTTTGCCTGGGGAGGTGAAGAGATCCCAGCCGCTGCCAATTCCAGCCAGCAGGTACAGTGGGGGAGGGGAAGCGGGGGTCTGGGACATCAGCAGGGTGATGCACAGATGGCATCCACTCCTCCCATTCTGACCACAGGAGACTTCTTCGAGAGGAGGAGCTTCGTGCAACCTCTCTACCTTCCATCCCTAATCCCTTCCCAGAGCTCTGCAGTCCTCCTTCACAGACCCCAATTCTTGGGGGGTCCTCCAATACAAGGGGGCTTCACCCCCGAGATGCCAGCCGCCCACATGTAAGTCATCCCAGGAAAGAAAAGGCAATGACATGGGGGTGCTTGAGGACTGGGGTGTGCTTCCGTGGAGGTGGGGGAGGGAGGGCTTGGTCAGGTATCCCTGCGGGTGTAGCAGCAGGAGAAGAGAAAGAACCACCTGTGACTTCAGTGGGGCATCTGTATTTCCTGGGGTGCAGGTGATAAAGGTGTACAGTGAAGATGGGGCTTGCCGGTCAGTGGAGGTAGCGGCAGGTGCCACAGCGCGCTACGTGTGTGAAATGCTGGTGCAGCGAGCTCACGCCCTGAGTGACGAGAACTGGGGGCTGGTGGAGTGCCACCCCCATCTAGCCCTGGGTGAGTTGAGTTGGGGTGCAGGGTGTGGCTGGGCCCGGGAGGCAATACTTTCCCTCTTGACTGGACAGGTGGCTCAGCTGAAGGCCTGACTGGTCTTCAGTGATCCCCCACTTTTTGCCCTTGACCCCAGAGCGGGGCTTGGAGGACCATGAGTCTGTGGTGGAAGTGCAGGCCTCCTGGCCCATTGGTGGAGACAGCCGCTTCGTCTTCCGGAAAAACTTCGCCAAATATGAACTTTTCAAGAGCTCCCCAGTGAGTGTGTGTGGTAGGGGGTGGAGGAGTCTCGGCCCTGGGACACCCTGATTCTCAGCTTGGACCCTTAGTCCCTGACCCCTGGCTCCTTCCTCTGCCAGCACTCCCTGTTCCCAGAAAAGATGATCTCCAGCTGTCTGGATGCACACACTGACATATCCCACGAAGACTTCATCCAGGTGAGGGGACCCCACGGCATCTTCAGGGCTTCCAGGGTCACACACTGCTTCTGGCTGTAGGCCATGCGCTTCCCTTTTGTGGCAGAAGGGCTCAGGGCAGCGCTGCCACTGCAGACCGGTCACTCTCCTACCTGGCCACCGGTTTCTTTATCTGCTAAGTGGGACAGCGAGGAGATGTAGGTTCTCTATGTCTCTCTCTCTCTCTCTGCCTCACTTGGACTTTGAGTTGTTTTTCCTCCGTCTGTCCCGTGCCGCTCCCAGTGTTGCCTCCCCGCAAGGCGACACACATGCAGCCTCCTGTGATGAGACGAAGGGGTGCGTGTGAGCGTGTACATGCAACGTGCACATGAGTGTGCGCGGTGCGTGCCTGTCTCTGCGGATGAGTGCCCGTGCCCCCAGGCCTCTCACGCTCCTTCTGCTCTTCTCTGGCCTCAGAACTTCCTGAATGCAGGCAGCTTCCCGGAGATCCAGGGCTTCCTGCAGCTACGAGGGTCGGGACGAAAGCTTTGGAAACGCTTCTTCTGTTTCCTGCGCCGGTCTGGTCTCTACTACTCCACCAAGGGCACCTCCAAGGTGAGGTCCTGAGGGCGACAGCCCCAGCCCCTGGAATACCCCATGTCCAGGTCTTCTAAGAGCTGCCCCTTTGCTGTTGGGACTCCTGGACCTTCCCCTGAACCCTGGGCCCCTCCGCTCCTGTCTTCTGCCAGGGTCACCTGCCCAGGAGTTAGCAGTGGGAAGGCAAGTGGACTGAGTTCAAGTCCTGGCTCTGCTTTTATTTGCGGTGTGACCCGAGGCTCTTCTTTGTTCCTCTCTGGGCCTGAGATCCCTCCGGGTGCTGTAGGAGGCAGCTCTAGGGGGACAGGGTCTGCTTGGACCAACTCCTTCTCACTCTTCCTCAGGATCCAAGGCACCTACAGTATGTGGCAGACGTGAATGAGTCCAACGTGTACATGGTGACCCAGGGCCGCAAGCTCTATGGGATGCCCACAGACTTTGGTTTCTGTATCAAGGTAAACATCCTGGCCTGGCCTGGAGGGTGTGGGCGGTGCTCGGGCCCCAGGACTCTCCCTGGGCCTCCTGAGCTCCATCTCAGACACCCAGACTCCACGGCCCTGCCCTGCCTCATGGAGGTGGGAGGCAGATGCCTGGCTCTAAAGGCAGATTTGGGAGCAGCAGTTTCCTCTCCCCCCAGCCCAACAAGCTTCGAAATGGCCACAAGGGGCTTCGCATCTTCTGCAGTGAGGATGAGCAGAGCCGCACCTGCTGGTTAGCTGCCTTCCGCCTCTTCAAGGTGAGGCCCTGGGATCGGCACGGGACCCCTGGCATGAGGGAGGCCTTATAGTTGGACCTTCAGGAAGTCTGTAGAATGTCGGGGGTCATTCCAGTTTTGCTCTCTCAGAACCCCTGGCCTAAGGGTGGAATCTAAAGAAGCTCCTTTTCTTTTTTTTTTTAAAGTTTTATTTATTTATGCATACAAGCACTGGGGTACAGGCCAGAGGTGTGGGGGGTGAGAGGATTCACCACAGAGAGCAGGGAGCAGAACAGGCAGATCAA
>JAGFMF010011723.1:969553-987798 GCA_019455555.1 Galemys pyrenaicus | reverse complement strand
CCCTGGCCGGCAGCAGGGATCGAACTCGTGCTGCAGTGGCTGCGGTCTGCTTCATAGTGCGTTGCTTAACCCACTGCGCCACCAGGGAGGCCCTAAAGAAGCTCCTTTTTCAAGAGTTGAGACCCCACTCTGCTCAGGGGAAGCCTGGTCTGAGGGGGTCACAGCCCAGCCCCTAGATCACTTGACTTTCAGGTCTCTTTCTCTCATCCCCCCTCCAGTATGGGGTGCAGCTGTATAAGAACTATCAGCAGGCACAGTCTCGCCACCTGCGCCCATCCTGTGTGGGGTCCCCACCCTTGGTAAGTGTACGTGGGCGTGGTAGGCGGGGGTGGGCCCTCCAGCCATTCGTGGGCCTTTTCTGACCCCCCACACACGCTTTCCCATCCACAGAGGAGCGTCTCAGATAACACGCTGGTGGCCATGGACTTCTCCGGCCACGCTGGGCGTGTCATCGAGAACCCCCGGGAAGCTCTGAGCGCAGCCCTGGAGGAGGCCCAAGCCTGGAGGGTGAGGGGCCGGTGCCCACCTGCATGTCTGTTTTGGGGATCTTCTCTCCACATGGTTTCCCTGGAGTGGGAAGGAGAAAGAGAGGGGTGAGAGAGGTCCCAGCTCTTAGTTCTCGAGGGGCCAGGCACACCCCAGCCACATCCTGACCCTCCTGACCCTCCTGTCCTGCAGAAGAAGACCAACCACCGACTCAGCCTGCCCACACCATGCTCAGGCACGAGCCTCAGCGCAGGTGGGTGGGGGCCCAGCCTGCCCGGGCGGGGGCTGCTGCGGCATCTCTGAGCGTTCCAAGTGGGGGAGGTCAACATGGCGGTCCCCTCCCCGGAGTGACCGTCCACCTGCCTCCCTTCACCCTAGCCATCCACCGCACCCAGCCTTGGTTCCATGGACGCATTTCCCGAGAGGAAAGCCAGCAGCTCATTGGGCAGCAGGGCCTGGTAGATGGGTAAGGGCCCGCTGGGCAGGGAGGCAGACCCAGGGGCAAGCGAGACGCTGGTGCAGGTGGCAGCCGTGTCCTCGGGTAATGTCGCCCTGTCTGTCAACAGCTTGTTCCTGGTCCGAGAGAGCCAGCGGAACCCACAAGGCTTTGTCCTCTCTTTGTGCCACCTGCAGAAAGTTAAACATTATCTTATCCTGCCGGTGAGTGATTGCCTCCCTCCCTGAGTCCCCAGTTCCTGCAGTGGGGACACAGGACTCTGAGACCCCCCTGGTCCCAGTGCGTCTGGGGTCTTCTCTCTCCTCTTCCCTGGCACAAGTAATGAGGGTCTCGGCCCTGGGTCAGGAGGCAGCTCCTCAAGCCTGGTGCCGGCCCTGACTCCCACCCTCTCTGGCCATGCCCCAGAGCGAGGAGGAAGGCCGCCTTTACTTCAGCATGGACGAAGGCCAGACTCGCTTCACCGACCTGCTGCAGCTCGTGGAGTTCCACCAGCTGAATCGTGGCATCCTGCCGTGCGTGCTACGCCACTGCTGCACCCGAGTGGCCCTCTGACACCCGCAGCAGCAGGCTCTTGGTGTGGGCTTCAGGCTGTCCACTGCCCCTCCTCTCGGAGTGGACTCATGGGTGCAGAAGGTGGGGACAGGGACTTGAATAATTGGAGGGCTCCCCCACTCCAGTTTTCTCCTCTGTTCCTGGCCTCCCTCAGGCAGAAAGTGCCTCCACGCCTCTCCTCGAGGCCAGGGACTTGGGGTGGCCCTCTCCCTTTCATGGAGCTCCTGGGCACTGCTCTGGGGCAGGGCATTATGGGAGAAATGGGGGCAGCCCATGTGGGCTTATGCCCACACTTTATACAGATTGAGAGGCCAGTTTTGTGCTCCGTTTTATACTAGTGACAATAAAGATTATTTTTTGATACACCTGTGCATCCTGTGTGGCAGGCTGTGGCTAGCTGGAGCAGGAAGGGCACAGGAGAGGTGTCTATGGATGTGGCCACATGCTGGCAGCCGGGATGTTTCTTTTTTTAAAAGATTTATTTATTTATGCACACAAGAACTGGGGTGCAGGCCAGAGGTGCGGGGGTGGTGGTGAGAGGAGTCACCAGAGTCAGAGTGGGGAGCAGAACAGGCAGACTGACTGAAACGCACTGCGGAGAGGAGCATGGGTGAGACAGGAGAGGTCTGCTGCGCCATGTGGGTCCCCACCCTGGCCGGAGGCAGGGATCAAACTCATGCTGCAGTGGCTGTCATTTGCATCGCAGTGCGTTGCTTAACCCACTGTGCCACCAGGGAGGCCCCCCGGGATGTTTCTTGATGAAAGGGGTATTCTGGGTCATCTGTGAGTCTCCAGTGCCCAGCATGGAGCCTGGCCCGTACTGGGTACCCATAATTGCTTGTTAAATGAATGAGTGGACAAGGGACTGTCACCCCATCATCCAGGTGAAGCTATGGAGGTGTGATTCTAAGAAGGTCTGGAACTGGAGCTGAGTCAGACAGACATCTTGTCTGCAAGGCCCGGGCCGGCTGGTGGGATAATGAGTTCTTGACAGACACGGGGGATGTGGCCACCACCGCCACCAAGATACAAGGCTCCATGACTTCCCACAAGTCCCTGTGCCCCCACCTTAGATTTGTTTTCTGTCCGTAGAGCCCCTCCCACCAGAAAGCCAGATCAACAAGCCTAAGGCTTCAGCCTCTGAATCTGGCTCCCCCTTGCACCTACCTTTCGGCATCCAGAGTGGTCTTTCCAAAACAGGAATCTGTCCACTCCCTTATGCCTCCACATAAGCCCAGGCAGACCCTACAGCGTATGTTCTCTGCCTCCTGCCCATACCAGACTATGTTTTTGTCTAAAAAGATTTATTTATGCATACAAGAGCTGGGGTGCAGGCCAGAGGTGCAGGGGGTGAGAGGATTCACCAGAGACAGAGTGGGGAGCAGAACAGGCAGACCCACTGAAATACACTGCTGAGGGGAGTAGCAGGTGAGGCAGGAGAGGTCTGCTGTGCCTGTGGGTCAGCTCCCTGGCCAGGGTAGCTTGTTAACACAGACTTAACCCCTGCATCACCAGGGAGGCCCTTGCCTAAAAAGTTTTGTCTGAGTCTTACATTAATAGTCATAGTTCTTCCACGATGGGGCACTTTGTCATAAATGTTCTGGGCTGGCGCCCCCTAAACCTGGGGCTTAGTCTCCAAATCACAAAGAGGAAGACCCTCTCCAGACATGGGGACCCCAAGTAGGCATTGTTTGTGCCAGGCAATCAAGTCTGAATCTGACCCCCTGGATCCAACTACTGGCTTATCAGAGATCCAGAGGATGGAGGAACACATGAAAAGACACAGGGAGACAGTGACCAGAGCCGAACTGGGAGGCTCCGGGCCTGATGACCCAGTTTCTTCAATAAGATTACAGGAAAAGAAAAGGTGGGGAATCTGGGTTTCAAGAAATTTAGACAGATATCAGCCAGAGGTAACATACTGACTTTATTTGATTCAAATCCAAACTAACTGTAAAAAACATGTTTGAGCAATTGGGGGAAACTGGAACTCTGCTATTTGATGATACTAAGGAATCGTGGTTAACTTTTAAAGGTGTGATAATGGTATTATATTTATGTTTTTAAAAAAGTCTTTACCTTTAAACAATTCATTCTGAAATACCTAGAGGTGAAATAAAGGATGTCTCAGCCTTGATTTTAAATAACTTTGAGGTGAAGGAAGAGGCTGAGGGCACAGTCACAGGCTTATGTGAGCTGAAGCTGGTGATGGCTGGAGGGATTCATCAAATTATTTTCTACTTTTGTATGTGCTTGAAATTTCTATGACTTTTTATTTATTTTTTTATTGATATAAGAACTGGGGTACAGGCCAGAAGTGCAAGGATCCACGAGACAGAGTGGGGAACAGAACAGGCAGATCGACCGAAACACACTGCTGAGGGGAGCAGCGGGCAAGGCAGGAGAGGTCTGCCTCACCATGTGGGTCACCTCTCTGGCCGGCGGCAGGGATCGAACTGGTGCTGCAGTGTCTGCGTTCTGCTTCATAGTGCGTTGCTTAACCCACTGCGCCACCACGGGAGGGCCCTCTATGACTTTTTAAATGGAGAAGTTCTCCCAAAACTTTTTTTGTTTAAAGATTTATTTACTTATGTGTGTAAGAACTGGGGTACAAGCTAGAGGTATGGAGGAGAAAAGATTCACCATAGAGAGTGGGGAGCAGAACAGGCAGATGGACTGAAACACACCGCTGAGGGGAGCAGCGGGCACAACAGGAGAGGTCTGCTATGCCATGTGGGTCCCCTCCCTGGCCGGGGCAGGGATCGAACTCGTGCTGCAGTGGCTGCGGATGCTTCATAGTGCGTTGCTTAACCCACTGCGCCACCAGGGAGGCCCCCCTCTTCCAAATCTTTGAGATTGTTTGAGCCTGAGGTGAAGGACCCCATATTGTGGGTGAAGAAACTGGTGACTCAGTGGGGAGAACTGTCCATGTTACTAGTGGGCAGCTGGGATTGCACCAGGCTGCGGGCCGGGCATGGCCCTTCTGCCCTTGCTGGGCTGACTTCCAGGTAGAATTCCTAAGCCACAGTGGGAGCCATGGTGGCTGGAGGGTGGTCCTAGTCTGGAGGGCCCTCCTTTCTCTCCAGCCTGGTCTCTGCAGCCCCAGTCTGCTGGGCAGTTGTTTTGAGGTGACCTTGAGAAGGATGAGCCATCACAGCCAGCCCTCAGGGCAGGCTTGGCAGTGCAGGCAACCACGTGTGACCAAGGTCCCCCCTAATCTCGGCTGACGTGTGGCTGGGGACCTTGGAGCCAGGACTGCCAGACAGAGTGGGCAGAGAGGCCTCATCTACTACTCCAGCCTGGAACTTGCTGGGAATTCGCCCTGAAGATTTACCCTTCGTGCAGCCCACATATGAGAGGGGTGCGGGGACCAGCACCACCTGGCACCGGCTGTGGCTTCCAGAAATGGCCATTACCTATCTCTGGCTGCTCCCTGGGGCCCGGGCTGGCTGCTGTTGACTGTGTGGCTGGCGATAGGGCCAACTCTGGGTGCTGGGGTTCAGGCTGCAGTGAGGGTGAAAAAGGAAGAATGAGTCATGTCTTAAGCATGTCCAGGGGTTTAGAGTGCACAAAACAGGACCCAGTGTCCCCTCACAGTCCAAGGCACTGGATGGAGGACAGAATCCTTTTATATGTCAATCAGCAAATCAGTCTGTGAGCTCTGTGCTGCTTCCATTTTACAAATTGGAAATTGAGGTGTCCCCTGAGGTCACAGAGTTAGGTCACAGGGGTCAAATTCAGTTCATCTTGTAACTGGTGCCCCCTCTCTACTCAGGGGGACAGTGAGGGACTTGGGCTGCTGGCCCCTTACGGGTGGGTGGCTCAGCTCTCAGCTGGACGTCCTCGGCGAATGGCTCCTCGGGAATGGCTGAGATCTCTGACTTCTTGGAAGAGAGGCAGCACCTGAGAGTGCTGGGGGTGGGGCCCCTTGGTGCCAACTCGCAGAGGGGCAGGGGCTCATGGAGACCAGTCAGCAGAAGGGACTGGCCAGGATGCTGCAGCACTGGCTACTGCAGCTTTGCGGTGATGAGGGCTTGAGGTGGCTCGGAGGGAGGCAGGGACTTTGTGGTGAAGGGGCTGGAGCCTCAGACACTTTATTTATTTATTTAAAGATTTATTTATTTATGCATACAAGCACTGGGGTACAGGCCAGAGGTGTGGGTGTGTGTGTGTGACAGAATCCACCAGACAGAGTGGAGAACAGCACAAGTAGATCAACTGAAACACACTGCTGAGGGGAGCAGCAGGCAAGGCAGGAGAGGTCTGCTGCACCATGTGGGTCACCTCCCCGGTCAGCAGCAGGGATCGAACTCATGCTGCAGTGGCTGTGGTTTGCTTCATAGTGCGGTGCTTAACCCACTGCGCCACCAGGGAGGGCCCCCTCAGACACTTTAATTTTAAGTGACTGGGTTTGATTATAAAAAGTAGACATGCTTATTAAATAGCACTTAAAAAAATCAGTAAATGGGCCTCCCTGGTGGCACATGGGATTAAGCACAGCAGTATGACGCTATCCTCAGCCACTGCAGTGTGAGTTGGATCCCTAGCCAGGGAGCTGACCCACATGGTGCAGCAGACCTCTCCTGCCTCGTACGCTGATTCTCTCAGGATTTCAGTCAGTCTACCTGTTCTGCTTCCCACTCTGTCTCTGGTGAATCCTCTCTTTCCATACCTCTAGCCTGCACCCCAGCTCTTGTATGCATAAATAAATCTTTTTTTTTTTTTAAATCAGTAAACAACTTTAGGGGAAAGAAGAAAATTCCTCATAACCTCCCCATGCTGAGGAGGACCCAGGGATTGAGAGAACAGGTGACACAGGGCCCACGGCCCCAGGGGCTGGCCCTAGAGGGTCCCAGAATCAGACACCAGCTCCTGGGGCCAGCATGGCTGGTGGGAGCCTTGGGGCCAGGGTATATCACCATCCTTGGCAGCCCCTGGGGCCTGCAGGGGGGTGTGGCCGCAGGTTGGCCTCTTTGCCTGCTGAAGTGTGGAGGGCAACGCGGGCTGGTGCCAACTTTCTCGGCTCTGGGAACTAGTGGGTATGGTTCTGGAAGAGCCCATCTCCTGGTGGTGCAGCCCAACAAAGCTCTGGCTAGTTCAGGTTCCCTCTCTCCCCAGATATCCTGCGCAGTGAAATCTCCCAAGCCTCCAAGTGCATGGGTGGAGGACCTCCTGGGGCAGGCCTGAGGGTTCATCATGAGTCAGCGACCCTGCCTGGCTCCCTCCTGCCCCCAGTGCCGGGCACTGTGTGGAGGGAGGGAGGGAGGGAGCGAGGGAGCAAGCGAGGGAGCAAGCGAGGGAGCAAGCGAGGGAGCAAGCAAAGGAGGGAGGCAGGAGAGCCTAGGGCCAACTGGAAGGACCCTTTCTTCTGAACTGCCAACATAAGCAGTTTCTAGCTGCTTCCTGGAGTTCAAAGTGTCCAGCAGGGCTTGGGGGTGGGGGGTGAAGGGGGAGTGGCACTGCCGTTTTTTTTTTTTACCTGGAAGTTCAGCTTCACGGTGTATCTGGAAAAGAAACTTCAAGTGCTGATACTGATGTCCAGGAGACAGAAAAGGGGTCCAAAGAAGTCAGGGGTTGGTCCAGCTTGGCCCCCCCCCCCCCCAGTCTGCATTCCGGTGCTGTGGTCCTGAAATCTGCCTCAGGGCTTGGGAGTAAGGTGCAGTGGTGTCCAGAGACTGGCCTGTTCCAGTTTGGAGGGGTGGTGTGTGTGTGGCTGGGGTGCAAGAGGAGGGGAATGAGGATGTTGCAGACTGGAGTCCAGAGCCACAGGAGAGTGGGTGATCCTGGGGGCTGAGGGTTCCGGGAACCACGCAGGGAATTGGAGTTGCTGCCTGTGCTGAGTAGGGCTGTCCCCACCCGACTGTTACGACTGTTACCACGTCTGGAATTCAGTGCCCCCTGAGCTGAGCTGTGGCGGTGCCTAGTGCCTCTGCAGGGCTGCATCTGCTCCAAGGGAGGGGCAACTTTTTCTTTGCTCAGCGCCTGGGGGTGGGGGGGGTGAGGGGGTGGCTGCTTAGGTGGAGTTATGTTTTCAAGGTAAGCAGTTTCTTCTTTCTTTATCTTGGGTGTGGTTTTGGAGAGACAGAGATTGGTAAACTGAAGCCACTCCTTTATGCGGGAGGGGGGGGTCTCCTTAGGATCTGGGTAATGGAGTGGGCCAGGGGACGAATGGGCCGCCTGCACCCCCTCAATCTTACAGTTAGTGTATATACCGTGAATTAGCTCCAGGACATGGTAGACGTGAGCATCCCTACCAGACACATCCCAGATTTCCAGAGGATTCGAGTCTTCTTTTTCCCAGACTTGGCTCACTTCAACCATCTTATAACCATTAGTCGGGATACAGGTTTCCACTTTTCGGTTCCCTTTCCCCACCCAGACCACACGTGTGAGGGAAGAGCTGGGCTGGGTGAAGAGGGCACGCTCTAAAAGTCAGGTGAGGCTGCGGTAGGAGCGAGAGCCGCTTAGGTTCCGCAGTAAGAGCGCAGCACCTGCGGGAGGTGATAGCTCCCTTCCACTTCCCTGCTCCCCCTTCCCTAACCACGCGGTTGCTGGCGCAGACCAACGACCAGCCAGCGGGTGCTTAGTGCCTGGGCTCCAGAGAGCCACCTCCATCGCTGTGGCAGGGAGGCCCGCCCGCTTCGCCAGGGGGCGCCTTTAGGGGCCTGGCCTCGGCGAGTACGAGCCGTCGGTCCTGGGGCCCGCAGGGGAGGCTCCCCGCCGCCGGGCAAGGTTTCGTGCTTTCTCCATAGCGAATCGGTGGGCTGGGGAGAGACCAGGCGTCTGGGGAGAGACCTGAGCGCCGCCCCCAAGCATCGTGGGGTGTCCGGGGGCGAAGGCCCGGCAGGACCTGCGTGGGCGCGGCGGCCTTGGGTCCTCGTGCCGCCCGGTGCCTCCCGTCGGCGCGGCAGGCTCAGCCGCGCGGCTGCAGTGACACCCAGTGGCCGTGGCGGGCAGTACAGGCGCCGCTCACCCGCGCCCGGCGTTAAAAGTCGGCACCTCTCGAGGATCCCACTCGTGGTTACCCGCGGGCACCCCCGGGAGAGAAGGCCGCGCTGTGCAGACTGCCCCGCGGCGCACTTCCCCTTCCCCTCCCCCAGTTCCTCCCCTGCAGTCGCCCGAGCGCTGGGAGATCCTGCAGGGCTGCAGTGCCCGGAAGGGCGGGGCGGGGCGCAGAGCGGCGGCGCTGGGCTGTGACCCCCAGCAGTTTCACTTCTGGATCCTGCCCGGTGTGATGGGAGAGTACGTGGGGTGGGGGCGGATGGGGGACACACGGGCGTGCCCAGGTCCAGCGCTCGGGAGGAGTTTTTAACTCTTGGGGTGTCACGCGACCCACGCCTTCCTCCATTTTCCACCCCCACCCCCCATGGGTTCCACTCGAAGTCCCCGGAGCTGCTGCTCCTCCCCAGCAGCCACCTCCGCGGGGGCTGCCGACCCCCGGAGAGGCCCCGAGCGGCGTGGGCGGCTGGAGGAGCGAGCTGTGAAGCCGCAGGCAGGGGTTAGGCTGCGGGCTGCTGAGACGCCCGAGCTGTTTCTCAGAAGTGCAGCTGCCCCTCCCCTCACACCCCCCTCAGCTCCCACCTAGCTCGGCGGCGCTGCACCCCTTCCCCCCTTCTGCCCGTCTGATCTTTCGTCTCCCAGGCACCCCCAACCTGGGAACCCGTTGTCTTATGTTCACGCAGAATTAGGAGGCATTTCTGGGAGAGGACGGACACCGAGTTCAGCCCCAGCCTCTGCACCAGCGCCCATCTTCAGAGTCTCCCTGACCCCCTCCTGTGCGCTGGCCTGGTGGGATTGCCGTCCATGCTTACAGAAAGTGACCAGTGGGGCCACCATCACCCTAGCTCCAGTGCCCGAGGCCAGTGGGGTGGAAAACAGGGAGCAGGACCTTGTTTCTCTCCATTTCTTGACCTGGAGGAGCCTCGGCTTGAGGCCCGCCTGAGTTCTGGCTGGAAGCAACTAAAGAGATGCTACGCCAGGGGCAAATCCAGGCGAATCCAGGCGCAGGGATGCAGGGATGGAGAGCAGGTGCGTGGGCGGGCAAGAGCGCCTGGGCTGGGACTTGACCCAGGAGTCCCAGTGCTCAGCTGGGGTCTGCGCTGCCTTATTGAGTCTTCAGAAACTTAGGTGCATTACTGCCTGCATTACACACACACACACACACACCCCATTCTAGGGAAGGCAGTTGGGGCCTGAGAGAGGTAGGGGCCTGAGAATGTAATTCCACTGGGGGTGGGATGGAGTTGAGCTAGTGGAAGGACAAGACTGGGGGAGGAGGTGGCATCTACCCCCCTAGTTCCCATCCACCAGCCGCCCCCAAGTCTGTGGTTTATTTGACTAGGCAGCTCTTGTGGGTCGGGGGAGGGCTGGGGGGCTGCAGGGGGAGACAAGCTGATGGGAAAAGGCTGTTCTGGGGCTTCTTGCCTGCCCCTCCCCCCCAGTCCAGGGGAAAGGGGGCAATTTACATCACCCATTCTAACCTCCATTCTTTCCACTGCAGTGCCCTTTCCTTGGGTATGTTCGTGTTATTCTGGGGGGAAGGTCTGTTATTTTTGGGGGAAGGGAGGCAGCTGCCTACTTCACAGGTCAAGACAGAGTTAAAAACAAAACCACAGCAAATTCAACACCCCGTGTCCTTCAGGGACTTTCCATGACACCTTCCTCCCCCCATCTCCCCCAAGCCAGGGAGTACCTCCCTAGAGGGCCTCCCCACCCCAGGTGCAGTGACTCTGGGCGGTATGCAAACAACTGTCTGACCAGGAATACTCTGCAGCCAGAGCCAGCCCCCTGTCCTCCAAGGCCCCTCAGCTTCCAGGCCTTCTGGGACTCTCACCTCCACTCCTCCTCAGACTGGACTCTGGGGATGCAAAGGGAGGGCAGGGAGTTGACCTTGGTCCCCCGCCCGCCCTTGGGCGGCAGTTGCCTGCAGGTGGAGGTTTGGCACCACAGCCTGTGTTCACCAAGGCCTGGTTGTGTTAGGGGTAGGGGAGGGGGGAAGCTGCAGGTGTGGGGTGCTCTTTACCACCAGGCCCACCACCCTCTAAAGGGTCAGATTCATTCCTAAGAATTAGGACAACAAACTAGCCTCAGGCTACATGAGCCTACAGCTTCAACTCAGCGCCAGCCAGTGGCAGGGCTATCTTCCTGCCTTCCAGTACCTATGGGCAAGGGCATTGAGTCTCTTCTCCCTATGCTACTTCTTTTTTTTTTTTTTAAAGATTTATTTGTTTATGCATACAAGAACTGGGGTACAGGCCAGAGTCCAGGGTGGTGAGAGGATTCACGAGAGACAGAGCGAGGAGCAGAACAGGCAGACTGACTGAGACACACCGCTGAGGGGAGCAGCAGGCGAGGCAGGAGAGGTCTGCTGCACCATGTGGGTCCCCTCCCTGACTGGAGGCAGGGATCGAACTCGCGCTGCAATAGTTGTGGTTTGCTTCATAGTGCATTGCTTAACCCACTGCGCCACCTGGGAGGCCCCTCTAAGCTACTTCTGCTTTGGGAAGGGAGTGAAGGGGAAGGCTACATGCCATTCTTGGAGAGGCTGGAAATCAGCTACCAAGAGGCCATTTCTGAATGCATGGAATGTTCTATACAAAGGCAGACTGCTGTGCCATTTCTTTCCCTGCCTCTAAACCTGAAAACTTGTTGGGGGGGGGGAGGGGGTGGAGGAGTGCTGGATGTAGAATCAGCAAAAGCTGCCACCAACCTGGCCCCACCTTTGCTAGGGCTAACTAACTTCACCAGGTGTTTTGGATGAAACTGATTCTCTCCACAGCCCCTTCTCCCCCCATTAGTTTTGGGCCTCCAAGTACCTAAAGGCTGTATTTAACACTGCAACTTAAGATTCCCAGTGTGGGTGTGGAGACCCCAGAAGTGAGAAAGTCAGGTCTTGCCTATCTTTTGGGAAGAATGCCTTTTGAGAGGGAAGGTGGTGTGGGGTCTTGGAACTGGGAGCCACGGGGGTTCTCCTCCCAGCCCCCATAGTGCACCAGGGGCAGGTGGGCCCACTGTGAGGCCTGGGGGCCAGCAGTGGTGCACTCAGGCAGGCTCAGAGGGCTAGGGGAGACCCTTTATCTTGGTCATAGTTCCTTTTATCTTGGTACTTGGACTTGAAGAAATAGCCAGAGGGGCTAAATTAAGAAACTGTTCCTAGAGGCAGAATTAAACCCTTCCATTTTCTGACAGCACTAACTACGAATGATAGGCATGCACAATGACTAATTTTAAACACACTGTTTTTTTTTTTTAATTTTTTTATTTTTCAGTGTAAAAATCAAACACAATAAAGAAGCCTTAAGACTGTTTTTGAGGCGAGGCTGCACTCGTGAGGGCTCTGGGAAGGTGAGCACGGCTACATTTCAGAAGCTGATCTTTACATCTTTACAGAGGATTAGGACACTTTCCAGCGCTCCACAGGGCTGAGTAGACCTCAAGAGGAGTGGAGAGGGGCAGCCACTGCTGGGCAGGGAGGATTTCTGAGAAACCAGGAAGGGAAGGAGAGAGCTGTGAGCACAGGCTCTGCGTCAAAACCACTCTCTGGGCTCCCTCCCTCACTCCTGGTGGGAAGGCGGCCCTGAGCCCCAAACCACGTTCCTTCCTCCCCGTCACTCTGCAGACAAGGGCCATCCACAGACCGCACGTGTGGTGGCTTTGGCAACCAGAAATTAAAAATAAGCTGTTTTTCCAGTAGCCAAAATGATCCTTTACCAAAGCTCATCGACTGAGAACCTGAGCGTGCAAAACCACAGTCTAGGTGAAGGGATGTCTGCTTTTCAAATGACCTGCTAATTCTTTGCAACCCACAGTAATTTGGTTTCTGTGAACCCACAGAAGCAGGCCCCCCCAAAGGGCCTCGTCTGCTAATCTGGAAAAGTCCTTGTATAGATGAGTCACTGGCAAAGGGATCAGTCATTTTGAGGCTGCCCCATTTTCCTAACATGTAAAAACGTCTGTTCTCAAGTCTCTCTGGGAGAGGAAGCAGCGGGGCTGCTTTTGCATTTGGAATAGGAGGCAGGCCTCACAGAGAATTGGCAGAGCCTGGGAGAAGGCTCTCTGGCTTTCTGGAGTGCGGGCAGTGGAGGGGCGGGCAGTGAGGCCCACTGGGGAGTGCTCAGTCACTTGGGGCATGAATTGCTGAGGCCTCCCAAGATGGCAGGGCTGCAAAGGGTGCTGCTGGCCTGGCTGCAGTGCCAAGAAGTATCTGTGGCATGTGGGTAACTCACATGGGTTCTAAGGTTCAGCGTATTCTTTACTCCTACTTATTAGAACACAAGGAAACTGCTAGAGATCAGTTGCCTCCCCTGGCAACGGAATCTGTTTTCATGTCTTAAAACCCAGATGCAGACTATAGAGTGGAAAATTTACAACTTTTCAACATACTTTTACTGTCCCCCTGCCCCACCCCCACCCGGGTAAAGAAAAAAGGCAACATTACCTCATAGATAAAATTACGTAAAACCTCACTACGTCTTTGGGAGGTAGATATTGCTATGGCCTTACTTTTTTTTTTTAATCAAAACATTAACATTCCAGTCTCAGATAACAGCTCAGTATCAATGTGTGAGACAGTCCACTATGGGGTTGTAATCAGCATTCAGAGGAATTTGCATCCCACTTCTTCAAGGTGCAATGACCTGTGTGTCACTTGATGGCAGGTGGGGTACAGATGACGGAACAGCTCAGCGACGGGAGGCACAGTCTGGAAGGAAACGCTCACACAAGTCTAAAGCCTACATCGCTCTCTCTTCCGAGTGAGTCCAAGTCCTTGGAGGCAGAGGCCCGGGCCCTGGCTTCATGGTCAGGTCTGGTTAGTCCTTCAGCCTCAAGAGAAGCGAGCTCTTTCCCTAGAGTGGTGCAGGGTTGGCCTTTGGCTTCAGGTCAAAGTTGTTCTTTTCACAGGCGCTTAAATCCCAAGCCATTCTGCTCTTTTGCCTGTAGAGAGTGTCTGAACTCTATTTTCTGTCTGAGCTTGAGTATAGCTTCCAATCTTTTGTCAAAGGTAAGAGATATCAGTATCTTTTGTCTCCTGCTGCACAACCTGATGCTATTTTCCAGGACAGGATTTTTATCATCCGTTTTCACTTCTTAACTCACCAGTCCTCATTAGATCTTTGTGGGAGAACTTGAAATCTCTGAGATCTCAAATCTCCAGCGTCCTGGACTTTCCAAATCTCCAGTAGAGACCAGCATACCTATTCTCAGTGGGGTGCATGTTAGGATTAGGACTTTACACATTGAACATTCCCTTTTGATCTTACTGCCCTGGGCTAGAGCTCAAAGGCACTGCTTTTTTCCCTCTAAAAGTCTAGATTCAGTTAGCAAGTGGTGGGGGGAAGCAGAGGAAAGTGAGCACAGTGATACAGAGGCTACTTGGAAAAATTTCCTATCGACCTGAGATCTGTTAACAGTGTTTCAACTGAGTAAAATTTTGTTTTTTAAACATTTCTCTTGCAATAGAAATCTAAGGTCATTTTATATCTGGGACACTGTGCGAATGGGCCTAGCAAAATGTTAAATGCTGTGTTTGAAAGGTGAGAAATTTTGTCAGAAGCTGAGTCAGAACACCTCAGAGTGGGGAACAAAGCATAAAATTAGCCAGCTTGCCCGTGTTGAGGCAAGTATCTTTTTGGGAGAATGACTTAAAGACTGGTGGATTTATTAGTATCGTCTTTGCCCTGGTGGTGGAGGTGGGGGTCCTGGGGTGGGGATGGGGAATCTATCTATTCTCTGCCACTATAAAATACCTGCACAACACTTCACAGAGGGGCTCTTGAAGAGCCAGTTCACTTCCATTTCCGTTCTCATTCCGGTTCTGTCACCTTGGCGACAAGGGAATTTTTCATGGCCATGGTCTGAGGCCTCCTGGGTGGGGGTGGGAGTCCTGCCTACTAAGAGGGGCTGTGGATGGGAAAGTAACTGTGCTGGCGGAGGCTACAAGACTTCCCTGTCCAGCAGGGTCAATGCAAATCCTGCCCTGCCCTTCTCTCTAGGCCTCCTGCTAAGATTCTCCCTCACTGCGCTATTCAGTATAAGGGGTGCCTACAGGAGGAGGTATTTACTTGTGTGGGGAGCCACTGCCTCCCTCCTGGTTCAACTTAAAGGTTTACAGATGAAGTTTCCATTACAAATTTTCTGTGCCCCCAGCTCGGCTTAGAGGGCTACAGGGAAAGTGCAGCGTTGGTGAAAGGTCATCCCACTCAGAAGACTGACTTGAGAAGACCCAGAGCCGTTTGGCAGATCCACTTGGTGTGGGGAAGCTGAGGGGCATGCAACAAATAGTCCCCAGGGAGGCGGGATGGGCCTTAGTTTCAGTCTTCTGAGTGCAAAAGCTGATCTCTTTGGCAGAGGTTTTCCCTCTAGTGGGGTGGAAGTGCTGTGTCCCTAGCTTGTTTGCCTGCTAACCCTTGCTTCCAAACCTCTTCCTTTTGTTCTCCTGAAGAGACAACAGGATGTGTGAATTTCAAGAATATAATAAGCTCCTCTTTCACGGTGGGTGGGAGCAACCTGGCCTAGCTGGAGTCTCCAATTACGGAAATGCAGCGAGGAGCTGGACACTCACATGGACAGAGAATCTAGCCTTACAGCTGACATCTCAATCGTGTTGGGACCTGTCAACACAAACTCTTTCTTCCCGGAGACAGGCACCATGCCATAAAGGAGAAGCCACTCCTAATGACTGGCAGCACGTGAACGAGCTGCGGGAGCCAAATGCGTAGGTTCTTTCAAAGCGGCAAGACAGATAAAACACCAACCTATTAGGAATTGGGGGTTCTTGGCTGTGTTAGAGATGTTCACAAAGCTCATTCTAAGTTTGCTTATATGCTTCATGAAGTGGTCCCTGGAAGCAAAATTTATTTTCCCTGACACAAGAGCTTATGAGGGGGAAAGAAGGCTTTGGTAAACAGCTGCAGGTGCCAGTTTGCGTGTACACTTTGGGGCAAGATCAAAATACCTTTCTGTTTTTGTTCCTCCCCACCATCCTCTTTACATTTACGACTCAGAGGTTAAAGGAAAAACTTAACACTACCATTTACCACAGAAATGTGAGAGGTATTCATGTCCATGCTCTTCTGCTTGTACCTGTGTGATAAGGTTTAAAATATAATTTGGTTACTGCAGAACCATATACATTTAAAGCTGGAAGGAACCTTAGAGAACTAAATCCAACTCTTATTTTATGGTTGAGGAAGCTTAGTTTTAAGAGTGAAGTAACTGTCCAAAGTCATTCAGCTAATCAGTGGCAGATACAGAATTAGAAGATTCTGTGACCCCTACTCCAGTGTTAATTTTACAACTCTTCCTATTACTTTGCTGCACGACCTCCACAATTAATGGTGAAGATTACGATAGATATGCAGACCACAGAACAGAATTTGGGAATCTTTGGGGAACACAACAGCTTCATTTAAAGTGGGGAGGGGATCCCAATTCATCCGATCAAGGAGAACTTGTTAGTAGAGGGGCTCCCCTCTTCACCCCATCATGAAGCTCAGCTTTCCTCCAAATCCACCCAGGGTGTCTACCTGATTCCTCTCCAATAAGAAGGGGAGACTAAGTTACATATTTTGGCATTTTGTTGTAAAAAAAAAAAAAATCACTGGCAAGTGATGAGCAAGACTCCAGGAAGACTGAGGGTTTCCAGGTGGCTTGTTTTTGTCCCCTGCCCGTGCTGTAAAGCCTCCACCCTTTGGAGCCCCGCTCTGGAGCCCCTATCACAGGAAAGGATGCCAGGTGCACAGCGAACCGCTTCGGGTGTGTCATGAAGGTCTACCTTTAGAACCATCACTCCTTCTGCAGAGATCCTCTAGAGTCCACTGGCTTAGTCCAAAGCAGTTTTTAACCAGAGAAAGGAGGCGAGAGGGTAGGAGCACGCATGGTGGCGAATTTGGCTTTTTCTTTTTCTTTCTTTTTTTGGCTTATAAGATAAAAGTGATGCTTGGAGAACGGGGTCTTCAGTTATTGCTGACATACTTTATGGCTGTTCTTTTCCTTACTACTAGATTGCAGCGTGGAAGGGCGGGTATATCTGAACCCTTCAGTCTTGTGTCAAGCACAGAAGGGAAAGGCTCCCCAGCCAGGCGGCAGGTCAGCTCTGCTCTGCACCTGGACATGTGACCCAAAGGCTCTTCCACCTGTGGGGGATGCACCTCAGAGGGACACCCAGGCGGCTCGACAGCTGCAGCGAGGAGGAGCGCCATCCTGCTGCTGTAGGGCAGAGGGCTTCAGACATCATAAAATTCAAGTCCCTGGCGGGAAAACGACGGTTCACAACAGTGATGACCCGATATATCAGCAAACAGTTTCTGAGTGAAGGCAGTGTTTCTCTGGCTGCTCATGGGAACAGGCCCGGTGGATGCTAGAAGTGGCGTGGAAGGGAGTTAGGAGCTGAGATTGCCTGGAGCGGGCTTCGCTAGGTGGGCATATCAGTGGTTCAAAACGACGTGGGAGGTGCGGGGCCAACCCCATTCACTTCAGCATGGCCCGGTGCTCGCCCCTGGCTATGTGGGACGAGAACTCATACCGGTCGTGGCTCCGATAGCCACACATGTTACACTCAAAAGGGTCACGGAAGCCGTGGCAGCCCATGTGGATGGTGAACATCACGTAATCCAGGAAGAGGACCCGACAGTGGTCGCACCGGTACACATCCATCACCTCCCCGTCTTTGTTGACCACTTTGATGGAGTCTCTCGGGCAGATGGGCGGGGGCTTGAGGAGTTCGTAAGAGCGAGGGACCTCCTTCAGGAGGGGCATCCCGTTGCGGGCCCGCGGCGGGATCATGTGGTTCTGCTGGTAGAGGTGATTCTGGCGGTCTTCGTGGTTGCTGTCCGTGTCCGTGGAGTCGTGGCCGCTGTTGTTGGGTGAGAGGCCTCTCTCAGAAGGCACGCTCTTCTCTGGCAGGTGGAGGTTCTTCTTTTCAAGGTCCTGGGGGGCCCCGTTTGGCATCTCGGCGCGGGTGAGGGCGATGGGGTACAGGCTGCTGATCACCGGGACCATCTCGGAGGTGGGAGCGGGCGGCGTCTGCACCAGAGGGCGCAGGGCTTCCGCGCCGAGATAGCTGATGGCGTTGTTGATGGCTTGGTCCATCATTCGGGTCTGTATGATCTCGTTCTCTTTCTCGTACATATAGCTGGAATTGTAGTCAAAGCAGTGGCGCTTCTCACCTAGAACAAGTAAAAGGAAGGGTCACATGCAAAGAAAGGAACGATGCAAGCGGAGCAGCAGAGGCTCTGTGGACGTGCTTTCCAGGATCCCTGGAAAGTGAATGAGGACATGCTGCTTCCGCACCAGGGGCAGCCCAGGTCCACATGGTGCAGGTCTCAGGGGCCAAGGGCCCACCGCAGGGTTTGGACGTGCAAATAAGTTAAACCCGCAAGCAAAAGTCAGAGGTCATTCAGTTGAGGCTCTGATGTGAAGTGAAGTGTTTCCATGGCTCCTGTGGGAGCTCTGGAGAAAAAGAAGGAAGACAACACTAGAATCGGGTGTGGGGTAATGGGTGGGGCTACTCCTGTGTACCAGCCCCGCAGTTCAGACACAAGCAATTCCCAAACTCTTATTTTACTTGTTACTTTCTGCTTGTAACATTAAGGAGGATGTAAGTGCTGCAGAGAACTGGGGATGCTCTGCACAGGGTCTCGAAGTTTCTTTCTTTTTTTTTTTTTTTAAAAGATTTATTTATTTATGCATACAAGCACTGGGGTACAGGCCAGAGGTGTGGGGGGTGAGAGGATTCACCACAGACAGAGCG
>JAGFMF010011723.1:911624-969313 GCA_019455555.1 Galemys pyrenaicus | reverse complement strand
CTCCCTGGCCGGCAGCAGGGATCGAACTCGTGCTGCAGTGGCTGCGGTTTGCTTCATAGTGCGTTGCTTAACCCACTGCGCCACCAGGGAGGCCCTCGAAGTTTCTTAAGTAGCTACAGAAGTGGAAAAAATAGCCCCTCAGACTCGAACTTACCACTACCAAGCACACCAGTCACCAGAATGGCTGAGATTGAAGTCAAAGAGAGTAAAACATAGAAAGTTTTAGAGAAGCTTCTGTGAGCAAAGCTTGTGATCTCTGTGCCTTTCTTAGGGTGTGTTGTTCTTTTGCTTGAAAAAGAAATCATGTGTCATTGATACAAATGGGATCATTAGGACCTGTCTCACATGTAACTGAAAAACTTATTTACCATCCCCTCCTCCTCCTTCTCATGTCAAACTGCTGAGAAGTTTTGAGAAGAGTTTAGCCACCTTCGAGGTATGTGGGTGTATATGTTGGCAAACAGAAGCTCTCTGGTAAATGGGAAGGCAGGAGTGGGCCTGGGAGGAGGCAGGTGTGCTCAGGAGAGAGTGCTGGTGGCAGAGAGGTAAGCAGGAGGAAGTGTGGAGAGCTGGAAGTGAGGTCGAGGCAAAACTGGTGCTTTTTACTGTGTAGTCACTGGGTTCTGGAGAGATGTACTGCACCACATTCTCTCCCCATCACATTTCCCAGAGGCCTTGTGGCTCCAAAGCTTGGCACTGTCTTCTAGTGAAGGGTTCAGCATGGAAAAACAAACACAAGACAACAAGATGATCAGAAGAACCACTCCCCATGTGAGGGGGCTCCAGCCGAACGGGAGAGAAATAAGACCTGTATACGTGGATTAGAGAAAAAAGAAAGCCAAAGATTATGGAAAAGCTGTCTTGCTCTGTAAAGGCTGTTGGTTTGATTCTAAATGCCATGTCTGAGGAATTTAAGCAGGGGTTCTGGGAAGGAATTATAAGGCCAGGACAAGGGGGTACAAATTGCATTTCTAAGTGTGAAGGGAATGCAGAGCATTCAGGAGCACTTAGGGAAGGGAAACCTCGGAAAACCTAAATTTTGAGAAGGGTCGTGATGAACTGGTAGGATTTAGACCCTCAAAGAGGTGGGAGAGATGTCCTATCTGAGGGGGGAGCATGAATGAAGGCAGAGGGTGCGACCTCGCAGGACTGGAGTGGGAGGAGAGCGCTACCAAGAAGTGTGAAGTAAAGCATTGCTCCAGTTTCGCTTACTGTGCCCCTCCAGTCTGCACCAGCCACACGGCAGGCTGCTGAGAGCATGAACTCTAGAGGAGACTGGGTCTGACTCTGGTTAACCATTTTCTAGTTGCATGGCCTTGGGCAAGCTCCTCAGCCCTGTCTCTTGTTTGGTGTCCTCAAGTAGGATAGGAATAATGCCTGGACCACTGGTGAGCACTCACAATGGTGCCTAGCACACAGAGAGCATTTGGTGAATGTTAGGGCTTTTGTTTTGTTTGAACTGGTTTGCATCTTGTTTCTTTCTTGGGCTAAATTTGGTTTTTAAGGAAACTTTATATCATTAGCATAAACGAAAACCAGATCACTTGCCACATATAGAAGGTAACCAAGAAAAATAAAGACAATGAAACCAAACAATTTGTTAAATTGTGATCAGATATTACTGTGCACACTTGGAGCTAGAAACCCCCTCTTTGTTAGAAATAGAAATTAGTAAGTATGAGATTAGTGTTATATACAACTAACATCAAATTAAGTCTCAATCCTTCTCCTTGAGATTATCAGGGAGACTAAAAGAAAATTAAAAGGAAAATAATTTTCCTGCCTTGTGGATCAAGGTTTTTAAATGCTCTGTGGGCCTCCTGGCACCATGTACCCCACACTCTGGAGACCAACCGTAGGTTGTGGGTGGGAACACACAGCAAATTACTTACTACGTGCCTTTGAGCCAGGGAGACTTGTGGCCGAAAGGTTATTTTCAGGATATTAACGTATTAGCAATGTGTAAGGTGGACAGAACAGTGAGAAACGAGTCTGAAAGATCTACTCTCATCACATGTCTTTGCCCTTCATCTCTACCCCTTAAGGCCAAGCTGATAATTTCTAGGCAAATACCTGAGAGGAAAACTATGCAAAGAAAAACACCTTCTCTTGATAATTCAATCAAAAGCAACAGAAAAGTAGCCCTTTGCCCAATTAATCCATGATTCTTGTTTTCAACTCCCAGAATGGATGTGTCCTTGATCAAGGTCGTCTGGAAGAATGAGAACATGGAAGCCAGCTAAGGTCACAAATACTCCCCTGGAAGTGACACAGAAATACTGAACTTTGGTTTCTTGGCCTTTTCAAGGTTACTGATGAATTTCTTGTGTGGCCAGCTCTACCCAACACACCAGATACCAGTGGTCCCTGACAATTTTTTTCTTTTCAGGCTCTGGAAAGCTTCCAGGGCCGGCAGACATATCACAAACTCCGCTCTTCTCCTTTCTCCAAAGAGTCTGGGAGACTTACTTACGTGGGCTACCACTCTACAGTCTACACTACCTGCAGGCCCATGCTGGAGAACAGCTGAGTGCTGAAGTTGTAAGGGGAAATGTGAAGAGGAAAATAACCTCCTGGATGAGTGGAAATGTGTGAGCAAGTGCTGTGGTTAACACAGACCACTGCTCATTGTTAAGAAGCTGGGAGGGGAGCCTCGGTCTTCACGTGCACACAACCGTGAGCATCAGATCCCCTCATCTCTGAGTTACGGTAACTTGAGTAGAGCAGATGATTATCAGTCACCTGTAGACACGATGACTCAATGTGTATGAAACTCAGAAGAGGCAAGCTACAGTAATTGAAAAGCCAACAACTCACGTTTCTTTAGTAACACACTCATAAAAAAGGTTAGTCAAACCACAAGAGTGTAACTGCTTCCAAACCTGCACGGAGCCTCTAGTCCAGCTTCTAGTCAGAATTACACCACACTTTTGAATGATTAATGGCAACAGCATCAAGCTGAGTTAGAGGTTTTCTTCCAATGAAAATAAAAATGGCGACAGAAAGGTCTATGTTTCGAAAGCAATATAGCCGGGCTGGGCCATTCTCTGTGATTCTTTTGAAAGCTGCCAACCCCTAACAGCCGGGCTTCGTAACCGAACTGAGCCGCCACCTGGCCAGAACGGCAGCAGTGTGGTGAAGGCACAGGCCTTTCCTGTCTAATTGGGAAGCAGAGAATCACAGCCTGGAGCTATGAAGGACAGTAGGTAAGCCTGTGGGGTCAGACCTCAGCCTTTGGGGTTGAGGAACAAGACCCACCTCTCCTAATCTGTTTACTTTTGGTCTTTGTATTCACAGTACCTAACTCCATGCCTTCTTTTTTTTTTTTTTTTTTCTTTTTTTTTAAGATTTATTTATTTATGCATACAAGCACTGGGGTACAGGCCAGAGGTATGGGGGTGGTGAGAGAATCCACCAGACAGAGCAGGATGCAGAACAGGCAGACTGACAGAAACACACTGCTGAGGGGAGCAGCGGGCGAGGCAGGTAACTCCATGCCTTCTTTCGGATACTATTTATTAACCCCCTACTGTTCACCCAGTACTGTCCTGGGTATTTTACATATTGTCTTATTTAACCTAAGAGGAATGACCATCTCCTAATCCTGCTCCTAAAATATGAGCAGGCCTATCGACTTTCCAGGGTCGCCCAACTGGTAAATGAAGAACCAGATTGCCACTCCAGGGCCAGAGAGCTCTGTATGTGTCTGCATTCAACTGCTGCTTCCTGGTTGAGAGTTGCCCAGGGCCACACAATTCCACCCAAGCAGTGACTTCAGTTTCTCTCCTGGGATAGTTCCCACAAGCTGTGGAGAAACAACTGTGCTTTGCTCCAGCACCTGCATTCAAGAAACAGCGAGGGTGCCCAGAGTTGTGTGGTCTCTGTAAAGTCCCAGCAGCGTGCCTGGCATATATAAGCATCGCTAAGAGGTAGAGCTATTGCTCTATACATCACAGCGCTGTGAGGAATACAAGCATAATTGCAATGTGATAGGAGATTGCAGCATTTACACGGTTCCATTACAAATCAGCACCCTCAGTGTTATGTGTTAGAGTACAGTGTAAGCAAGAGAGTGGAGAAAATATGGACCACTTCTCAAATATGCCACACGGGAAGTGGGACAAATATCAATCTATTCTTTTCTTTCAACTCTCCTTGTCATCTGAGGTGGTGGCAGGGATGGTAGCGGAGACAAAAAGCAGGTGGTTACACTTGCCTGAGTGCAGGGGGAGGCTGGTGCAGGGAGAGCACGGTGAGGACTGTGGGGACACAGACTACATGTACTTCTAAGGGCAGATGTGAGGAGGGCGTTCCAGATAGGTATCACGGAAAGAACAACTACACAGAAGCGGGAAAGTATTACATAGAAGGGAGAGTATCATTGTGGTTGAATTAAAGGATTAGTTGGTTGAACTGGTAAAACTGGAGAAGGTAAACTAGAGACAGATGCTGAAAGGCTCAGGAGGCCTGGGTCATTTGGCTTTTATTCCAGGGGGAGTCGCTGAAAGGTTTTGTTGAGGAGGGAGAAGAAGGGTTTGAATTATAGAAAAATAACACAATCCCAATGTTTCAACCATCTCGGGGTAATGGGAAATAACTCAGGTTTTGAAGTCTTTGGGTTTCTTCAAGGGATGATAAGCTGCTACCTTCATACATGTGCATTATTTCTTACTTTTGCTGCAAGCACATATCCAAAAAAGGCAGGTGAGTAGGGTGAATGGAATATCTGATGCTGATTTTGGCTCTGATCTCAATCTCATTGAGACTGAAGTGACTAACACTCCTTCCAGGGGGAGGAAAGCAGAGGGGAGCCACAGAAAGGAGCGCAGGAAGGAGGAGTGAGAACAGAGAGAGCTGTGGGGGTGGCAGTGAGGAAAACTGAGCTGGAGACCACGTTTTGGTGCTGTGGAAACCTGTGTCCTCGGATGAGACAGAGCGCGAGCTCTCTGGATGGCATCTGTCCTGGTGCAGTCCAGGGGGAGACCGTTCTTTTCTTGAGGGAGAGCTCGGCTCATCCTCAAGGGCTTCTCTCCCATCAGCTGTCAGTGACGAGGTTCCTCCCTACCTGCAGCCCCCAGGCAGGCCCTGCTCTGAGTGACCTTCAGGGTCACTTTCTAGACTCAGGCTCTGGCCCTGCCACCTTTCAGCTGTGTCCCCCTCTATGATCTTTCTTCCCTCCCTAGAAGGAACACAAACATCTGCAGGTGGTTGCTCTACTCCTGTCAGCTCTGAAATGCCATGACCTTGTAAAAGCCTGCAGGGCAAGGATTTTAGCCCTTGGGGGAGGGAGTGGGAGAAGTTACTTTTTGCTTTTAAGAGAAAGGTATTAAAACTGCTTCCTGTCATTCAGTTAGCCAAAGCAGATAACTTCTCATTAGTTACTTCACAGGGAAGAACTGACAGTGTTTGTTGAAGTGTCAAACCTCATTGACATGTTTACCTCGGAGGGCTGAGCCCTTTGCCATGTTCTTTTCAACATGAAACTCCCTTTAATAAAATAATGCATAAATTAAAAAAAATAAGATGCTATGGTAACCACTTTGGTCTGAATAACACATCTGTTTTTGGAGAAAGAATGAAAATCAGAAAAAGAAATATGCAGAAATGTAGTCATTTTCCTCCTCCCTCCAGGAGAGAAATCTGGCCTCTATTTTGAGCCAAGCATTTGAAGATGGCCTAGTTAGAAGTAGAGTCGAATGAGTTTATCACAGGAGAACGAGACTCAGAGGAAGGACAGCCCCCAAAAGGACCAGGCAATGAAAGAAAGGGCTTCCTGTCCTTTGAAAAGAACAACTAGGAGCATTATCTTGATGATGTAAAGATGCTGATTTCTAATGAATGTATGTCAACTGATTCCCCATTTTACAGGAAGTGATACATTTCTTGGAGAAATGGGGGGAGAAATGATTTTCCCCTCCTCCTTGGGCAGTTTAAGTTTATTCTTACTCTGTAAGAGACAATTTTTTTTCTGTTTCTCAATGCATTCAGGCTTCATTCAATCGTCCCTCTTCCTCCATTCACCTGCAGTGGATGAAAAGGCTCCCTACAGGCAACTGTCTCTAGCCTGCCAGGAAAGTAGCAGGCTGGCCTGGTGGCAGAATGTCACCTTTTCCCTCACAGTTCAAGAGGTCAGGGGAGCCAAGGTGTGTCTGAGTGCTGTGCACTGTCAGCAAGGAGTAAAGTGAGTGACTCATTCCTCCTTCACACTTTACCCATTGCCATTTCCCTGGCAGCTGAGTCTTTTCAGAAAATGGTGCCTTGGAGAGGAAATACAGGAGGGAGAAGAGGTGAGAAGGAGGGAAAACACCAGCCCCATGTTTTGTATCACTTCATCTCGTGTACAGCACAGGGCACGGGATCCTGCTCTCTCCCCCTTCTATGACTCTCCTGTCACAAAGGCGATTCAGAATGATTCAAGAGGTTCTTTTATTTAAGAAAAAAAATCTCTAAAACAAAGGCTCAGGAGAGAAGTGAGCGCTAGGAGACTAGAACAGCGCTCAGGAAGAACACTATCACGTCTCCTTGGGTCGTGGGTCTTAAGGACCTCTGTGACCATCTGCATGATGAATGGGTGGTGGAAGAGTTCATAAACAAGCAGTGATGTACTAAGTAAAATGTATGAATGCTGAACAAATGCGGCTGCTTTATGAATTCTCAGATTGAATGACATCACCCTAAATAGATGAGGTGGTTTACAACATAAAATACCATTTCTGTATAACCTTGAGAAGGAAGTTGTCTGGTACACGTTTGGGTTTATAAACACCAAGTGGCACTTATAACTGTGGCTTTTCCAGCTCATCTCAGAGACTTGTGGCTCTTTCCAGCCCTCATCCCCTCGTCAGTCTCATTTCATAGAGGAGCAAACAGAAGCCCAGAAGTTTATGTGATGAGTCTAGTCACACAAGGTTAAGAAATGACTGAGCAAGAATCAGAACGCTGGTCTCTGAGCTTCTAATCCAGGGCTCTTCCTATTGCCCCAAAGTTGCTACCCCAGCTCAAATCAAGAGCTAACTACTGGTCTCCTGGGCTCCATGTTCTCTACCTTGATGCTTCAGAAGAAGAGAAATCAGCACCTATAAGATCGACGTCTCCCATGAATGTGGGGACAGAGGAGAGAAAAAGCCCTTGCTCACAATGATAAGAAACAAATAGAACGGAGACTTGAGGCAACCGGCAAAATGGCCTGATGTGAACAAATGAAACAGGTTGTGTTTTTATTTAAAAAAATTTTTTTCGCCCTCCCATCCCCAAGTTGTGTTTTTAAATCCATGAAAATACCAAAACAATTTTTATTATACTCAGTCGGGTGTGTTAGCTCAGCTGTAAGAACTGTGCACCTTCTCTCATCTTTCGGTTCTGTTAGACCAAAATGAGTCAATTTACATTTTTTCTTCTTGCTCATCTCCCCTCACGTCCCTCTCCACATCAGCTCAGTCATTTCCAGAGTCAAGACTTTCCCTATATTAAATGACGCTCATGGTTCAGAACAATCCAAGCTTTCATTTGTATTCTAGTCAGGACCTCTTCACATAAATAAAGCTAAAGAGATATAGGAGTAATGTTTTAAAATAATGGCCACTGTGCCTAACCTCCAGTGGAGGTTACTACAAGCCCCTATCATTTCTCACCAAGGAGAAGGAAGATGGTGAGGAAGGGGTCTCTCTCAACTGGAATGCACCCATCATTTATCCTTTTAAAAATGCTTCTATTTTAAAAATCAGTTTATTTTTAACTGAGGTAATATTTGGATACTGTCCTCAGCACTGTCACCGTGGTGCCCTCACCACCAAATCATCCATAGTCCACCACCACGTTCTTTGTGCTGACACAATTTATTCTTAAGGAGACTAACAGGATACAAGAAATTTTCAGCTGATCAAAATGCAATAAAGAAGCAAAAATACTAAGCTAGATAATTTTGAAATATACGGGTTCTTTCAGTCTATCTCTATAAACGTCAGACTGTAAAAAAATAAAATGTAGACCAGAATAAAATTTAACCAGATTTAAAAATCATGCAAGCATTTGATGTCCATATTAAAAAAAAAACTATTAATAACAATAAACACAACAGGGCTAAAGTAAGAAATCAACAGCAACAAGGAGCTTTGAAAAAACAGGCTGACAATTTTCTAAAATACTATTGGTGTTGAGAGAGGTCTATTTTTGAGTGATAACTATTTTTGTTCAGTATCACTGACTTTCAATTTATAGCAAAACTGATACAGTCAATTCAGCTGCTTACTTCACAAATACAAATCTATTTTAAATATCATGGTCACATTTATAGAAACATCTGGGAGAGTTCAGCATAATATCTGCCATTCCACAGCCCAACACTTTTATTATTTCTTAGCCATCTCGTTCTGCTATGTTTTTTGACAATGTGAAAACCAATCACGTAAAAATTAACTCCAGTAAGACAAATGATTAAATCAAACCCTGTTATTTAAATTCATGTTTTCAAAGCACTCTCTAAAAGTCAATTCCCAATCAAATTCAAAAAATAAGGCAATATATTTTAGAGTGTGACAAAAGTTTGAACATGCTAACGGAACCAACTTGTAAAATATAATTACAAAAGATTACAGAAATGCTATCTTGAACATCTTAGTGGTGCAAATTGCATAAACTCCTATCATGCAACATATGTCATTCAGAATAAAGAGGAAGGAACAGCATTTTTAACACCAACTCCATTTAGGAAATTGGATACCAAACACTCCCATCTTCAGTAGTTAAGAGTCTTTAGTTAAAATATTTTATTCTATTTGCTCTAGTTACCAAAATGAATCATGAAGAATTAAAGTGTACAAACAGAAGACCAAACACCTTACTTTACCGGGTTAAATTAGGCAGGGTCTGTGTAGTAGTAAGCAACCTATGTTATCTCATTCAAACTATCTGCTAACAACAGCAGGAAAAGGGTTGTATTCTTACCAATGAATTTCTGAGGCATTGAGCTTTTTCGTTTTGCCACATTGCTTGCTAATCTGTCCAGAACGAGAGCTCTTTCACTTCCCATCTCTGCCTTGATGTGTCTTGCCTCCGCACTTGCTGGTTTGGAAAAATGTGAAAAAGAAGAGGGAAAAGAACACGTTGGTCAGTGTGAAGCAAAGGAAACAGGCGGGAGGCACAGGGTCAGAGTGCCGATGCACACGCTGTTACCTGTGTGTGCAGCTGGGATTCCTGCCCGGGGTACCTGCTGTGGCCAGTGAAGCTAGCACCAGGGCACATTCAAATCTTGCAGTCTTATGCTGAGCTGGGAAAGCCCGACCCATCCCCAGCCAGTACCTTCATTAGCAAGAGGAAGTATTAAATAAACAGCTTGGACGTGGTTGGTTGCAAAAAGATAGATAGATGGAGATCTTCTAACCCCCGATCAGCCTTTCTGATTCTGAGTAACTGCGTGTGACACCTGCAGACTGATATAATTCTTCTTAACAACTTTGAAAAAAAAAAGTATGGTGCCCCAGATTTACTGCTGTTTATGTTAATAGCACTTTTGAAAATAGACACACTTACCCAGATAGCAAGAAATCAACTCGGTGATTTGTGTATTGAAATTCTGAGTGGGTTTTTTTTTTTCTTTCTTTTTTCCAGCCTGCTCCTTTCAGTTCCTATCTTTCAAATTCTATTTCCCTGGGCTTTGCATTATCTGTTTCATATGCTCTTCACATTTCAAAACTGTCTCAGTTAAAATTTCCCTGAGCAACACTTCTGTCTTGAAATTAAAGACCAATTTGTATAATGCATTCTTATTATATTTCTATTGAAAAATGTGAATAAACTGCCTAAGAATATGGTCTAATTGTCAATCCATGAGTAGACCCTCAAGTGGTATAGCTCCGTGGTTCTCAGACCTACCTGAACATTAGAATCACCCGAAGAGCACCTGTGCCTGGGCCCCCCCTTCAGAAGAATTGAAGGGAGATCTCTGATGTAGGGCCTGGCAACAGTATTTTTAAAGCTCTCCAGATAATTTTTACAATACAACAAGAACTGAGAACTACTAGAAGAATACATAAACAATGCCAACATCTAGTCAGCTAAAATAGTGAATTATAATAAATATGATTTATCCTGGTATAGCTGGCACTACCCAATAAGAGTTCATGCCTGAAGTTCAAAGACTAACCTAAATATAAAGCTTTATTTTTTATTTTTTAAAGATTTATTTATTTATGCATTCAAGAGCTGGTGTACAGGCCAGAGGTGTAGGAGGTGAGAGGATCCACCAGACAGAGCAGGGGGCAGAACAGGCAGATGGACTGATACACACTGCTGAGGGGAGCAGCGGGCGAGGCAGGAGAGGTCTGCCTGCACCATGTGGGACCTCCCCAGCCAGCAGCAGGGATCGAACTCGTGCTGCAGTGGCTGTGGTTTGCTTCATAGTGCGTTGCTTAACCCACTGCGCCACCAGGGAGGGCCCCTAAATATAAAGCTTTGAACTTGAATACATGATGCTATCCACAACTAGGGATCAGCAAGACATTCTGTAAAGGGCCAGACTGTAAATATTTTAAACTTTGTGGGACACATATAGTCTCCGTTCCAAATTCTTTGTCTTTTGCCTCCCCGCCCACAACCCTTTAAAAATGTAAACAAAACAAAAACCCTGTTGCAGATAGGTCACTGGTCAAAATCTGTTTGCCCCTGACCTCAACAAACATACTGTGATACTACAAACATTTCTATTTTATCATAAGCATTTCAGGAAGTCCAAACTAAAACGAAGGAGCCATATATTTCTAATGTTTCCAAGGAAGAAGAAACTGAAATGTGTTTAAGGGACTGGAGTGAAAAGTAAGTAATGACTGAGAAATGGAACCTCCTCCCTTCCCCTACAGATCTATACACAGCTTTGTCAAGGAATTGTCAGTGCTCATTCTATAGTTGGAGAGCTTGCTGTGGGAAGAGATGCTAACATATAGAAATAATATCACAAATCCTGTGGGCGCTAAGACATTCAGACCATAAATGGACACGCTCAGAGGGAAGAAAAGTGGCTGCCGCTGCAATAAATAAAAGACAGAAAAATCTCCAGGGCAGGACTGTGAGGCATAGCTGGGGCGAGAAAACCAAAGACAAATTAGAAGAGAATTCAAAGTATTTTACTTTATTACTGGTACGTTCTTGTTCCTTTAAAACTCCATGCTAGTCACCACACAATAAACAATAAAGTTTGTATATTTTTGAGTTCAGGTGTAAAATGAAATCTGGCTCCAAAAATGAAGAAGAGAAGACAAAGCTGGTAATGACCGCATTTCCTAGACTTTGTGAGTTTGTCGAAAACAACTCTATGGTCTAAAGAAACAAATTCTAGTCTTGAGTTTAAGCCATTACTGACACTGTTTGTGTAAATGGAAACAATAAGGGTCAGGATAAGGGACCTGGGCAGCTTTGGGGTTAGTGGTAAAACACAGCATCTCAGGCTGACCAGCAGCTGTACACAGCTGGCAACTGTAGGGACAGGGCACTGTTAGTGAGTGATTCTGGCCAGCCCAGGAATGGGTTTAAATGACCAAACAGGAAACTATTATATATATTATTTCCTTTTGTACAAACCACCACCAGATGTGGCACTACCCAGAGCCCCAGGAGCAGAGAGATGAAAGGCACAGCCTGGGATTTGAAATATGTTGTACAGAGGCTTTTTCTTAGACGCACAGGAGGCAGCTCGAGTGTGCTTTGACTGGGGACACTGTGGTTCTGGCAAGTCTGACAGGAGTGAATGCAGGTAAGGCTTTCCCTTCCCCTGTACTTATTATTTAAAAGATCTAAAGTGAAATGATGATGAAAAACAGCACTTTGGGATTTTTAAATTTTATCCCCATTTTACCCCCACTCTCATCAGTCTCCTCGCAGTCACCCGTCCACCTGCCTGAAGACACGCAGACCATGTCCATTCAATGCCAGGACTCACCCCACATTCTGCTGCCAGACTGGCAGCCACTGTCCATGTTCTAACAAAGTCAGTATCAGTTACCACAGCAGCCTTTTCCGGACACATTCTCAAGATCTCTCTATTTAGGAGGATGTGAGAGCGGGGATACATTGACCTAAATAATGTAACGAGGGCATGCCACTAAATGGCAACCTCCGGAGATAACATCACCTTTTATCCCTGGTTACTTACCAAGCTTGTCTTGACAGTCATTTCTAGATAAATCTTATTCTGTAAATCAGTGACAAAGTGCCTGATACTTAAAAAGATAAAATGCTGGAGTTTATGGATAGACACATAATTTGAGGCATAGATAGAGACTTGCCCATTTCCATAACTCTGGTTAGATTGAAAGAAATCCTCTGAAACGAATCTGAATGGCTTCCATCCATCCACCCACACCTGCTCCCTGGATCATTCACTCAAAACACCAGCTCGAGACCCCACCCTCCCTGTGGGCACACTTTGGAGACCCAGTTCATCTTTACTGGGATTACTTTCCTAACTGGCATGCGAGGCAAAGGCTAACGTTTCAACTGAATGTGATGCACTCTCAGTTGTTTCTCCAAACGGTTAGTCTTTTCCTTGAACAAATAGTTGAACACCATTAAACAACACACTACCTGAGCACCATGTAAACACACAGACATGCTTTGGAGTCAGACAATATATTGGGGAGTCTAAGAAGTCTAGGACGTATAGTGGGGGAAACAAAGGATTTGGTCCTCTGCCTTAAATTTAAGACCAACTGTCTATTTATACAGTCTAGACATGCTATCTTACCACATCATGTCTCAGAAATGTAAGTGGAGGGAAACCAGTTTGGCAAGATAGTAAGGGAACAAGATAATGGGTTTAAATGACGAAATAGGAAATCCGTTCCTGGGTGGTGTTTGGCAGTTTAATGTTGCAAGGGGTGGGTGTGGGGAATATGGGACGGAGCAATTTGTACACTTGGTTTAGGAGTGAACTCAGAGTAGGGCTGTCCTGGATCAATTCAATTTGCTACTTGTCCAGGGGATCTACTAATTTTCATTAGCAAATGATTTTAAAGAAGTGTTGGAAAAATAAACAATAAAACTAATATGAAGTCATAATTACAGAATAGGTCACTGCCTTTAATCTCTGCCCAACTCTTAATAGTCTGTCTGGGTTTTAGTCAACTGTTTCCATGACGCAATTTCTATCTCAAAGAGATTGCAGATTTAACTATGTAATTTGTTGAGTTTTTGTTTTTGTTCAAAATCCTTCATTAGGTCTTGAGATGTTAAATGGAGCTCAAATAAGAGACATTGCTTCCTGTGTCTTCTGTGGTGTGGTCAGTCAGGAGCTAATGGAGAGTGGAACAAAGGGGTGTTATTATGCAATACGAATTGTCTAACAAGAGATTGCTATCAAAGATAGGCAGGTTCTGATGAAAACGTTATATAAAAGTGTTGCCTTTTTAAGCTAGTAAAATGAAGACTACCTGTAGGATAGTGCTGATTTTCAGTTGGGGAAATAAATTTCTAAAACTTTTTTTTAGAAACTTTTAACTTTTTCTCTCTGGTCTGTTACTTAGTAAAACTACATGTTTACTCTGAAATTCTCATACTTCATTTGCTCAACTGAAACAATACAAACAAAGATAAAAGGTTTTGACTCTAAGATTCATAAATAGATATAATCATTCAATTACTTAAAAAATCTTGTTTTGCTAGAACTCATTGTCATACAAAAATATGTACTACTTCAAGTATTCATAATTTGTGTGAAGTGAGGTTAAATGAAAGTCTATACCAGCTGTTAGTCCCTTTCTGGAGTAAGTATCAAGCTAATGAGAAAATGAAATCCGTGATTTTCTATATTCATTCTTTCACATCTATACCATTAACATCAGAATTGGCGTATCTTGATGATGTCACTTGTGATGTCTGGGGAAGTAGCTAGCACATGTGTCTCTATTAACTGAATGGATCAAGCACTCATTCCTTTGCTGGAGTTTGAGTTTCTCAAGGGGAGGGGCTTACCCTTCACTTGTCTTTACAAACAGCTCTCACATAGAGCCTGGTACACAAAGAATTCAACAAACGCTATTTGAATACAATAAAGTGAATAGTAAAGCTAGAAGTTCTGTTGCCCAACAAGGTATTCTTTTGCATCTGGGTCTTGAGTCCAAGACTTTTTAGTCTGTTCTACCTCCATAAAGGCCTGGCTTCCCTATGACTCTCACACTGGGGTGTGGTTCAACCCCCAATAAGCACTGGCGGTGCAAACGCCACATTCATAGTAGCAACGGGGCATCAGCACTGTAAAAACTGGCAACAAAGCGGTGGGATGTACTAAGGTAGTATTCTATTGGTGAGGTCTAGATTGAAACACTATGTTGGGATTGGCACTCCCAATTTTAAGAAGGAAACAGACACAGAAACCAGATAGGAAGCAGAGGCAATAATGAAAGGATTGGCTTGTGTTGGATTAAACATTCTTTACATTCTAGATTTCAGGAAGAATCTTGGCAACTATACCAATATGAAATATGAAAGAGAGCAATATACTGACTGACATTTAGTATTTATTATACTTGATTAAGCTCTGACTTTATATACTTTGTAACCTGAAACCATGATTACAACATATTTGTGTTTTTTTTTTAAAGAAAAACTTGCTGACTTAGTTAACCCTTTATTTTTTTTGCTGAGACTTAAAGTGTATCGCACGCATCCATGAAACCACCCTATGAAATGCAAATTAACTCAACCTCTGTCTTTCAGCATTTCCTGAACAACCTTTACCACGGAGGACAGTTATATTTTTCTGATACTTTCCTAATTTGAAATTCCTAATAAAAAAAGGTTACGGTGATGGGAAGTAAGGTGGTAACCTTACTTCAAAATAAAAAAATTTGAACTTACTGTTCAGCGTGTTTCTCCCCCTCCTTCCAGGAGACCCCAAACGCACACATGCATCTGTGTGTATCTACCATATTCATGTCTCTGTATTTCTTTTGCCAGCCAGATAATATTTTTAAAATATAGCTTATCAAGTCATGGCCTCCAAAAGTGGAAGATACCCAATGTCTGTAAACTGGTGGTTGGATATGGTAAATACAAATAATGGAATATTATTCAGTTATTAAAAAGGAATGAAATGCTGATACATGCTATCATGTGAATGAACCCTGCAAATATTAAACTAGGTGAAAGAAGCAAGACATAAAAGGCCATCTACTTATGTGAAATGTCTACAACAGGTGAATATACAGAAAAAGAAAGTAGATTAGTGTTCACTAGGGGCTAGAGATAGGGGGTATGGGGAGAGACTGTTCATGGGTACCTCCGGCCTTTTGCTTAAGATGTCAAAGCCCAAGTTTTGGGTGAGAGTGTACATGTTTTTTGAAAGAGAGTAAACATTTCTCTTTAGAAATAAGGAGGAAATCCAACTCCTTGATAAAACCAAAGATGTCATCAGGATAAAAAGCAGAAGCAGTGCAAACCAACGGAATTCAGTTGGCCAGCTCCTAACACCATAAAATAGGCTTTATCTAAAACAAAAGTTTCCTCTCACTCAAAATGCGTACAGTTAAAGCAGTCACGCTTTCCATTCCATTTTTTCCTGAGTTTCTCATTATTTCTGTCATGTTTTTGTAATTGTTCTGCTATATAATGTTCAAAAGATTCAACTGCAACTACTATATCAAGCCCCAGCTCCCATGAAGATTTGTACCTACTGTAAGGCAACAACCAGTTCAAGTAACCAAATACAAATGCCAGACGCACAAGCTCAGAGCCAGGCTGATGGGAACCTCTCTGGTGGCGCAAGGGGTTAAGTCGCAGCACTGTGAAGCTATCCACAGACAGTTGTAGCAAGAGTTTGATCCCCGGCCAGGGAGGTGACCCACATGGTGAGGCAGACCTCTCCTGCCTCACCTGCTGCTCCCCTCAGCAGTATACTGCAGTCAACCTGCCTGTGTTGTTCCCCACTCCATCTCCTGTGACTTCTCTCATCCCCCACACCTCTGGCCTTCACCCCAGTTCTTGTATGCATTAAAAAAAAAAAGAACCAGGCCGATAGTCAAATGGATGGGACAAAGGCCAAGGGCAAGTGCAGAAAGCAACATAAACAGGTTTAGGCTGTTTCAACCAAAGAATGAAAAGGAAATAGAATCACAATATGATATACAGAAAGACAGCTCATTCTATCAATTGCCACTGAGCATGTAACCCAAAACACTGATAAAATATGAAATTACTAAAGCCAAATGAAAGCATCACAATCAATCATGTGGGCAGACAAGTATATGATTTGGGGCCTTTTGCAAAGAAAACCCTTATAATAAGTCTTCACTTAACGTGTTACTCAATCAAAAAAACTCAACAATACCAAAAGGTCAAAGATAAACCAAAGGAACCATGGGGCGGTAGGGAAAGGAAGGGAGGGCAAAGACGGGGATGAGGGCAGAAAGAGCACAAGGGACAGAGGTGATGGTGCACAGGTAGAATGGTGGTGGGAACTCCCTGGAGAATACAAATGATGTCAAATATAATTAAATTTTAAAAAACCCAACATGTTGCTAGCTTCTTGAAAATTGAGACTTTATAAAAAAATCATTGATTCATTTTCTACCTGCTTATTCCAGTTCAGAGTCATGAGTGGCAGGAACCTATCACAGCTACTCAGGGCATGAGGTAGAACCCAAAGTGTAGACAGGATGTCCTTCCATCACAGGGCACCCTCGCACCCACGTTCCAGCTGGCACAGTGAGACACACCAATGAAGCTAAGATGCCCATCTTGAGGACATGGGAAGAAGAGTACTTGGGAGACAACCCATGCAGGTATGGGGAGGACATGCAAATCGCACACAGACAGAGGCCGACCCAGGAACTGATGTTTTCTCATCAACTTTGCAACAAAAGGGTGCTGAATGGAACCATATCATTGTAGAACCTGCTCAGCTCTTCTCTGGCCACCTCTGCACTTGCTCCACCCTCTACCTTTGCCGCTTCAGTTAAAGGCAACTGCATTCTTCACCACACCCCACATCACTCTGCTAGGAAATCATGTTGGCTCTACCTTTAAAAAATATATACATATAATTAGGCCACTTCTCACCACTTACCTACACTACCGGGACACAACTTTGTCTTGCTAGAATTATTGCAATGGCCTCCTAATCAGACTTTCTAATCTCCAATCTTGCCCCAAATGTAATCTACTTTCTATAGCACGTAGAAGGATTTTCTCCCCATGAGAAGTCCGAACAGGTCACCTCATGTTCAAAGCCCTTTGACAATGTTCAATATTACTCTGCGTGAAGGTCAAAGTCTTTATCAGAACCTACAGAGTCAGACAGTATCTGGTTTCCCATTACCATTTTGTCATCATGTCCCATTACTCTGCTCCAGTCACAAAAACTATTCTTCTTCAAACTCATACCCGAGGGCATTTGCACGTGCCCTTTCTTGTTATCTACAGGGTTCTTTTCTTATCCCTTGCAATCAGTTAAAATGTCACCTGACTGAAGTCTTCGCTGACTCACGTCAGTTCCCAGTATCTGCTTCATTTTTCTCAACAGCACTCAGTAATAACATATTGAATAAGCTGCTTACTGACTTTGTTTGGGGTCTGTCTTTTCCCATTAAAATATAAGTGCCACAAGGGTAAGATTTCTTGTCTTTGCAGCTCTGGCCCACCACCAGGACGCCCGCTTGCTACAGGTGTGGGGGGAGGGGCGTGGCATGGACTCACCAGTCTCGCCCAGGTCAGAGCTCTGAAGGTAGGTGCGGCAGCGCTCCTTGTGCTCCTCCAGGGAACTTCTCTGCTTGTAACTCCTTCCGCAAAACTCACATTTATAGGGTTTCTCAACTATAAGGAGAGCACAAGGGACACTTGGTGACCCTCTTGGGGTTACAGCACACGTGGTCTTGGCACTGTGGAAACTGTCCACGAGGAATGGGAAAGCTGAGCGAAGCCAGAGATTTGGGTACTTTTCCATCCCAGTTACTTTTCGGTTTAGTAAAATGGGCTAAGGGTATGGTCCATAGCTGAGGACCACAGCAGAGTTCCTTCCAAAAGGACAGCCTCCTTTCACAAGCGAAAGGGTTTGGATTTAGTGATTATCACCAAGCATAGCTTTGGGCTCCAGATCCACTTTTGTTTCTTCAGGGAAAAGATAGGTCCTTTTTATTCTTCAAGGAGGTAAATGTGGTTTAAGAAGAAAATCAGCAGAGGTCCCTTATTTTGCGACATCCACCTGGCTCTAAGTGAAGAACGCTGTGGTTTGTGGGAGTCAGCCATTTAACAAGAAATGATGGTCTTTGTAGACGATGGACATGCTTAGATAAATTTAGCTTACCTTTGCCAAGATGTTATCGCAAAATCTGGGTTAAATTAATAAAAATTGAACTAACTGTGAATATTTTTGAGTAATAGAAATAAGGATGAATTGCAAAAACGATCGCATCTTAATTTCTAAGGTAAGTTTCCTCAAAAGTTCATCTCTACAATTCAGGCTGTCTTTACCCTCCCAACTCCTCCAAATGCTTTTTTGCTTAAAATATGTAAGTGATAACGTCAACTCTGGGAGCACACCTTTCTGATGTGTTGATAAAATACACCCTATGAACTTGCCAGAGTTTTAGGGGCTGAGATTTTTATTTTCTAATCCTCTTATCTGTTTGAAACAGAACCTTTGAGACTTCAAGCACGAAAAGGTGCTTCTGGAATCCCAAATTAAGTAAGCGCAGGTTTCCTAGGGCTAAAACTTTAGATGTCTACATCGGGATCTTCTAGAATCTGTCTTAAAATGACTACTGTTGTTGGATCCTACTTGAAAAAGGCAACAAAAGAGAACTATTTTAATTCAGCCTCAGTCACTATCTGAGCAGTGAGCGGTGAAAAAAAACTTTCTTTGCCACCTAGGACCTCTCATGGTAGATTTTGTTGGGACTTGTTTAATCCTTAGTCCCTCAATTGTAACCTGTCATGGGTTTTAGTCAAAACAGTGAATGTGGATTGACATAAAAACAACCCTTTTTTGTTCTTCAATTAAAATTTTGTCAGATAACATCAAGAACACAAGGTCCCGAGTTTGAAAGTAAATGCTCAGTCTTATTTTTCTAGGAGGGAAATTATAAATGTTTTCTTAAAAAATTATCATCTTGCTTGGTCAAGAAAAGGAGGTGAAAACATCACGATGTAGCTTTTTATTTTTTTTTAATTGCTGCTATAGTTCAGAGGCTAGGCCCACTGAGAAGAACGTTAGATTTAAAAAATGTAGCCTGAATTGGCTCAAAGCCTTCAAATTTATCTCAGCAAGACCAAAAGTACCCCCTAAATAATGTTTGATAGCTAGTTTACAGTTTTAGATAGTTTACAAACTTCACATCATTTGCTTATCCAGGCTTTGGCATGGAAAGTGTACATGTGTTCTATAAGGAAAACAATCTCTTAAAAAAGTTTACCCTAAGAAAATACTGATGGCTGTGGGGGGTTTTGGGCAAAGATTAAACAGACATTTTTAGAGAGCAGGCTCTTCCTATCTGACTGTGTTGTTCTCTGGGGGAGCAAGGATGGTGAGGAGATGATCATCCTTATTGAGCCATACGGAGAGCAATTAATGCCTTAATGGAAGTGTAATTAGCCCTAGAGGTCTCTGCTGTTGTAACTCTTCAGAACAGGAATGACAGATTAAAACCCCCATGCTTAACTCTTTGCAGTTTCGGTAGTGGGCTCTGGGGGACACACATTTACTAGACATGGAATGTTCCTTGCTCTCACTTACCAGAATGTGTCCTAAGATGACCTGTGAGTGCATCTCTTCTCTGGCATGCGTAGTTGCAGAGGTGACACTTAAAAGGTTTTTCCCCTGTGTGCAGTTTAATGTGGCGGAGGAGGTTACCTTTCTGAGTAAAAGATGCCCCACACTGATTACACTGGAATGGGCGTTCACCTTTAAAAAGGACAAAAAGGAGATGTCTGATCACCCGACAGGCAGAGAGGCACATGCACAGATTAGATGCCTATGGCAAAGTTCACCCTTTAGACAGTCTCTGGTCATAGGAGGATCAGGTGAGAGCTATAGATCAAGACAAGCCTGAGACTCACTCCCTCTGTAAGAGGGAAAGCACACTAGCACAGCTCTGCTAGGTATCATCTTGTCTTGGATCAGAGCAAAGCAACAAGAGTAGCTTTAGAAGTGCTTTCTACATGTAAGTTCCTTCGTTACTCAGCCTTCCTTTTGAATATAATCTCAATTTGAAAAAAAGAGAAAAGTTTCAGACCCAAGTTCTAATAAAGTGTCGAGAGCCAAAAATGCTTTTCAGTCTTCACATCAGATGTCAGATGGCATCTACTAGGCTCAGTGGAATTGTTGTGTTTGTCTGCATTTCCATCGACTGCCTGCTTATTATCTGAAAATAGTTTTTAAAAGCTGGACATAAAAATGAAATCTTTTCATCTATCAAATTTGAACCCAATACAGTAAGATTGCTTTTTAAAAATGTTTTTTAAAGTAATATATGAAAGATATGGAAGAAGCAAATCACATAATTCAACTCCCACATATTAAGAAAAGCATCACTATTTGCCTGACCTAGGACACCATGCTCTCTAAGTCTTTTTTGTCCACAGCATTTGCAGTAGGTTTGCCAAATGCACAGTGGAGTAGGAATTTTAAAAAAATCACTGGGTAAAGGGGAATGCAGAGAGAGAGAGAGATGTCAGAATTATAGCAGAAATCTATGAAAATAATCAAAAGTCGTCCCCAGTTCTATCACTTCGTTTCACACATGGCTGCACTAGGACAGATTCCCGAAGAAGGGATAAAGGAGGCTATTTACCAGTATGGCTCCGCTTATGAACCATTAAGACATTGAAGCTAATGCAGGATAATCCACACACATCGCAGTTCATCTTTCCACTGGTTGGCCTGCTACTATCATATGAGACAACATGTCTCTCCAACTTAATGTTTTCATATTCATTATATTCTCTTGAATAGCTGTAAGGAATGTCAGGCTCTTCTGCATTTCCCATGGGCTCTGGCTTTAAAACATTTTCATCCCTTTCATTGTATTCATCTTTCACTTTCATTGAATTATCTGCAGGGAGGAAAATGCAAGAAATGAACAATGATTGTGTTTGGAGCTATCAAAGCAGCAACGAGCAGAGACCCACAACTGACAATTAAATACCAAATGAGGCTAACATAACATTGAACATCTACAAAACAAGAAAAAACCACTAGGATGATCGCTCATTATTTGAATTCAGAACCACAGTCCGGGGAAAACACACACCAATAGATGACAGCATTTTAGGCCATCCAGAAAATTAGATAACAGATTTTAGCTATGACTGCTCAAAGCAACCATGAAAAAAACCACTCTCAGCAACTTTTCTCCAGCTCTGGGAGAGAAGAAACGTTCTCATATCTAGTACCTTTTTCTTTTTTGGTGGCTGCAGTTAAAAGGCAAGATGATGTGCTCTTTGGTTTCAAGGAGAATTTACAGTCTTAATCCTTCAAATGCATCCAGTTTACAATAGCAAGGTTGAAAGTTGAGCAGTTAATATGGCTTTTCTGATTTTAAGTGCTGCTTTGCCTCTTCCTCTTCCATGCATTTGAACTGCTGAGTCTTATCTCCCTATCTCGCTTGGAACTGATAAAGAGACAACACTAAATGGAGAGGAAGCTGGCAATACTAGTGAAATACTGTTGAGAAAGATAAAAGGAGAAGTAATTCTTTAACATAACCTTCCAAGGAGTCACTTTCATTGAGGCAGGTAAGTGGGGCTCCACCTGAGCGAGGCGAGAGACCACCTACACCCCAGTTAGGGAGTGTGAAAATCAGGGGCTCAGGGGTCCTAGAAGCACAGGACTTATGAGGGGAGGACTGGCCCAGGAGAGGAGGTTGACCAGGTGCTATCTTAAAAAGTCTTGCCAACTCTCTCAAGCTGAAGAGCCTAGGCAAAGGAGAAGGCACATTTAGGTATTGACACTAACAAAACCTAAATATTGGCCAGATGTAGCAACAATAAACACTTATAAGAGGGTTTCCATACATAATATGTGCTGCCTACATGCTTACTTTCTCAAACCTTGGTTCCTAGAAATTGGAGTCATGCTTCCTCATCAGTGGACTTATAGAGTTGTACGAGAACTCAGAGAAGGAAATCCCAGAAACAGACAAATCATATAGATTTGTCCAATGTTACAGCCCGTTAGCGGCAGATGCATGATCAGAACACTGAACTTGAATTTGACTGACCTCACACACTAGACACATGAAGTCTCAGCGGCTTCTTACTAACATGCTCCACACTTCCTCCCCCATGGTGTCAACGTTAAAAATCAAAACACTCTGAAGAAAAGATATTTTAAAAAAACGACAACCCTTCCAAAAAACACAAGTAAGTGCAGCTCCTGTTCCCACATAGGAGGAAGTACAACTGCAGCTGTGTCTGGCTTGCTACCTTCATCTCCAGTTTCAATTTTCACTTCTATCAAGATTACCTTTCATCTATATTAACTGTGTTTGCTTAACAGAGCAAGACAGGGCCTAACCACCAAAGAGGGGTCACTGCTGCAGAGCTCGTCCCCAGCTTCTCACCAGGGTTCATGGTTCAGAACCTTCCACTCCTTGATTGGAAGAGACAGGGCTGTAGGATGAGGCCAATATGCCCATGCCTTGCATCTGGGTTATATGTAAATAGCAACCCATTTCCTACTTGGAAAGAGGTTCATTTCCTTTTTTTTTTTCTGGACTGGTCTGGCCTGTTTTCATATAGAATTTGTTTGCTTAAGTGATTTTTGTTTCTTTAGTCTTTTTTTCTTAAGTGAAGGGTGCACCTGAGGCTTGTACCCTCCTCCCTCCCTCCATCACTCCAGCTGTGGGTGATATCCCACCAAAGCTTGAGTGCTCTTCAGTTTGCATGTAGGCGTTTAAAAGAACCTCAACGGAAAACTTCAGCTGCTGAAAACCAAAAACAGCAGATAGAAAGGGCCAGCAAAAAAGGATCCTTTTTATTTGGGTTATAAAATGTGAATATAACAGATCTGGGCCATTCTGTCGTCAGTAACAATTAAAACCTAGTAAGATCAATACCTTTCTGAAAACACAGAACACGAGGGAGCTGCTCCTACCTTCAGGACTTGGCTGAGATGGGCCTCACCCAGAACTAAAGCCTACACTGACCTCGTGCAAGGTAAAACCTTGGCTTTATTCCTTTAGGACTTAACTGCCGAACAAGGAAGACAGTATTAGTGACCCAGGGTCCTGAGGGCGAGCATAACTGTCCCAAGAATAGGGTGTTAGGGAAGTTCCTTGGACTTACTGGGACCGAAAGAGTTCCTGGTACAGCTGTTGTTTTGCCTTTGAGCCTCACCAGTGTTAGATAAAAGGCCAGGATGGTCCCTTGGCACGATCAGCAACTCCTTACGGCTTACCAAGTGAAAGGAAACAGAGTTGACTACTAGGACACCTGAGATACAAACAGGATTCCTGAGATTATTTCGTTTAGTGCCAGTCTCCTAATACAGTCCACCAAAACCACCAGGACTGACACAGGTTACTCTAGTGGTGAGATTCACTCCATCCCTCGGTGGGGGGAGATTTACTGGATAGAGTCAGGGGAGCACTCTACTCTGTAGCCTTGGAAAATAACTCATCAACATAATAAATGCTTCTGATTTATTATTTCTTTATATTTATCAAAGGCGCCTTCCTCCTTCCAGTCTTGAAGCGTCGAAACTGGGATCCCTTTCCTTTCAATCTCCATATCGAGTCTGCCTCCAAGATCTGCGGAGTCTATGCCCCTGAGATCTCTAGGTGCTAACTCTCTTTTCCATTCCCTCTGCATTTAGTTCAGTATTTCTGCTCACCAAACTCATCCTCTCTCAACATTCCCTTCTAGACTTACTACAAAAGTAATCTATGCTCACTGCCTCTACATCTTCTAAACTGATGTAAAATCCTCTAAACCGCAGTCTGACTTCTGCTTCCATAAGTCACATGAATCTACTCCTCTGGAGAACATTTTTTAAAAATCCCCTGATTTCTAAATTAAGTGGCATTTTCATGGCATTTTCCCTAACTTCTCGGTAGCCCTTGACACAACCATTCCTTGTTCTTCTAGACCCCAAGTTCTTCAGAAAAAACTACCTTCATCCTTTCCCTTTTGCATTGCTTCTAACTCCTCTTCCTCTTCTCCTTAAATAGTGTTTTTAACCCTCTTTTATTTTTCTTTCCTCTTCACCTCCTCCCCATAGCAATTTCATCCATTCTTAAAGCTTCAACCTGAATTTTATATGATTAGTCCCCATGTATATGTATCTTCAGGTGTAACCTCCTCTTCATCAGTGCCCTGTCCCCAAAGGCCTCCTAGGCATCTTCTCACTTACTTAGACTCGTCTTTACAGCCCATCTTTCCTGCTTACTTGTGCCCTGCATTTAATCACCTACTGGCTCTATCCTCCACCCACGCCCACCCCAGTCTCCATCTGTTTCTCCTCCCCACTGTTTTGCACACCTATTAATGTTGTTCTAATTCTCGGATGCTGACCACCCTCCCTCCCCATGTTTTCCTGCTGTAGCCACCCCACTGACCCTCTCTCCTCTCTTTCCTTCCCACCTCATCCCATATGCTACCACACACTTGTTCTTCATGAACTTTATAGCTCTGGTCCTATCATAACCAGAACCAAGAATTTAAAAAATAATAACTGGCCCCAATCTTTGTAATGTTGGTTTTGACTATTCAGATGTCTTTTTAAAAAAACTTAACAGCTTCTAAGCATTCTTGCTTTTATTATTTCGACAGCCTAAAACGTCTCTTGTTGTTTTGTTTGTTGTTTTAACTCAGTGTCCCTCATGATACTGCTTAACCTGTATCTATAAGACCAGAGATTGCATGGTTTTAAAAAAGAAATTATGGCACTCTCACCACAGATCTACTCATCGAGTATGGGAACTAGAAAAATGCATTAAAAACATGCTCTCTAATAAACCTTATGCACCATGGAGTTAAAGAACTGCAAGCTTGACATGGCACTGCACATAAAATAGATATCCAGTATGTGCATTAGCTCCTAGCTGGCCTAAGTATATGTGACCACTATTTTATCTTACTGTCAGATGAATCATCTTGTTCAGAAATTTTCAATGATTTTACTGAACTTTCATAAAGTCCAGACTCCTTATTGAAGTATACAAGGGCCTTTCCAGAACCTACCCCAAGGCTGCCTGGTAGACTCATTTCTCATTAATCTCCTTGAATCATTCTTCTCTTGAGACTAGAAGAACCTTGCCACTCAAAGCGAGGTCCTTGAATCAGCAGTTCCAGCATCCCCTAGGCACTTACTAGAAGTGTAGGTTCTCAGGACTCACCCAGATCTACTGGATTAGAATTTGCATTTTAACAAGATCCTCAAGAATTCTCTTGCTTTGAGAAGCATAGCAGCGATCTGACTAATGGGTTCTCCAAACCTCTTCTCCAGTCTTTCCCACATCTAAAACACCCTTCCCCCATATCAACATTCTATTTAAACTTCTAGATGCTGTTAAATGCCATTTTTTCCATCCAGTCTTCCTTGACACCCTAACTAGAAAACAATTCTGTTTCTGTGTTCTCATATCTACCTCATTCTACTTTCTATTTAGTATGATGTCATTAATCTCTACTTTCCTAGAGTCGATGTGTTCAGAAAATATTACATGTAAAACTAATAATATTGTTCCACTGATTTATACACTCAAATATGTTGATCTTTATTTTTCACTGATTTTCAGTTGTCAGTGGTGGCCAACAGCTGAGCCATTAATAAAGGCAGAAACTCTCAAAGATCTAACAGATCTGAATATATCTGAGGAGCTGCCCCACAGTATCCTGAATTCTCTTGTAAAATGAATAAGCCTCTTGTAATGTGAATAACCACCACCCTCATTTTAGTTTTATAAATTCCACTCTCTCATATAATGTGTCAGGCTTCTTAGGCATGCAACTTAAACCGCCACTGAAGAATCTTTTCTTACTAAGAATCTTCATAGATACTGGCAATATTTTATTTCTTAAGCCAGGTGGGGTGTCCATGGGTGCTTGTTTTGTTATTATTCTTTAAACTATATATGTAATTATATTTGCCTTTTTGTATGTATGATACATTTCATAATAAAAAATGTTAAAGGCTTCATGAATAAATTTTTTTATAATTGAACTTGTAGAGAAGAGAATATACTAAACCACAAATTGATGATAAAGGTAATTGCTAAACATTCCCGGGGGGACAGGAGAGAGATGTCTAAATTGAATCTAACCCACTGAAAATTAGATTAAGCTAAACTTCTTTCTAAAGGAGCTACTCTAGGGTGCAATTGCTCCCATCTCTGTCTATGTTCTGGAGGCCTCTTAGGAAGATGACACACACTAACACACACACCCCCCAGAGAGAATTTTGTAGGCTGGAGAGAACAAAGGCTTGGCTCACTGGGGCTGATGCACATGGTTTCATTTCCTGGGGTGATGGTTATCACATGAAAGGCTTGCACTCCAGAGTAGACATTTTTGGTTTCACCTGAGACATTGCAAAAACAATGGGTCTTGGAAAGGATCCAACATCTAAATCCTTTAGGGGCAATAGTAGTCTCAGCCAACTGTGCCTCAGTTTGTTTTTACAGGCACATAAAATGCTCAGTTGGAGAGAAGAACCTATCAAAGATGGCAAACAGAACAGGCAACTTAAATGTCTTGGATAGCATGTTAGTAGGAATTTCCCAGTTAAAAAGGGGTTCTGAATTTCCACCCTGAACTCTAAGATCTCAGAATCCAACTCAAAGAAGAATAAAGTTAGCAGTAATAGCCTCAAGTTTGCTAGAGATATTGTGGGAAGATAGGGGTTGTTAGACAGACAAGACACAAAAGGGTGATGTTGTTTAAGTGTTTTACAAGGATTGGGGGTCATAACCATGAAATCCTCAGCACATGCAAAAGTCAACTGGATAACAAAGACGCTTAATCATCTTAATGTGGCATTTTAATGATGCCACTGATTTGCTATGCCAATTCAGAGATAATGAGGCCCTAATGCTACAGATGTTCAGCCAGGCTAAAAGAAAGGGGGGTGGGCTTTTCTAGCATGCCATTTTCTAACTATCCAATTAAACAAATTGTGAAAGCATCTAAATAGTTTACCAGGTTTTGACAGCTGTTAATAGGATTTAGAAGCTTCAAGCACTAAAGAGCAAAATGGGAGATATATGTATTGTAGGTATTTAGTCTACAGAGTTTGTTGCTATCACCCAATGTAGCACAAATAGATTAACTAGAAAGGTTTTCCTTATAAAATTAATGTCTATACTTCTGCTGTGCCTCCTGTATTATGAATAAGAATTTTGGAAATTATGGGTCATTTTCATTTTGTAATTTACATGCTTATGTGTATTGTGAGAAGGGAAAAAAGTCAATGATATTTTGAAAACTAAAAAGTAAGGACAAATTTCAATATTTGCTAACCAGTAAAAGTTTAAAGCATCAATGATAACTAAACTTCCAGCCACTGGTTTATAGGCTCCGTTATGTTTTCTTTTTTTCCTCTTCTTTTAAGAATAGAATGAAAAACATCTAGTAGTCTTTAAAATGTTATCTGAAAGTTAGGAAAAAACTGGAAAAGATGAATCAGATTAGTAAGATAAAATATTGCTATATTAACAGAAGTGAAATAAGAGATAGGCTATCAGTTTGGATAATATTTGGCTTGGTTTAACTTCTCATGAAAACATACTTTTACTAAACTTTTGAATTTTCCCTTAAGAACCTGAATGGGGGGCCTCCCTGGTGGCACAGCGGGTTGAGTGCTTCCGCAGCCACTGCAGCACGAGTTCAATCCCCAGCCAGGGAGGAGATTCACATGGCGCAGCAGACCTCTTCTGCCTCACCCACTGCTCCCCTCAGCAGTGTATTTCAGTCGATCTGCCTGTTCTGCTCCCTGCTTTGTCTCTTGTGAATCCTCTCCCTTTCTCTGCACCTCTGGGCTGCACCCCAGTTCTTGTATGCATAAATAAATAAATAAAAATCTTAAAAAAAGAGAAAAGAAACTGACCTGACAACTAGTCAATCAAGTCACTTCAAATTCAAGAGCATGAGCATGAAAACATGACGAAAGTTTGTGGCAAAGGAATGATTTTATTGATGACACTATTCTTCGTCTTACTGCCTACCAACTAGCTCATTTGTGCCAGAATAATAAAAATAATTTTTGTTTACTAATTTCAATGTGAATTTTTGCTTCTCCATTAGAACAAGAAAAGACGTTACTTTTGACAACAGGAATACACATCAGCAATAAGTACAGTTCCAGCTATTCAGTTGGGTTAAACTCTTTAGATGCCACAGAGTCAGCCACAGTTCTTCCTCTCTGCCCCAGTTATGTTATTTATTATTATTTTCTAATTGAAGTAGCATAACATTGTAACATTATACAAGTTTTAGGTGTTCACCACTGAAAATCAGTATGTGTATATGCTACATTCACCTTACCACCATCCAGTCACAATTCTTTATCTAGAATTGTGGGGATGGAAAGGCATAATGTATCAAAGTTTTTTCTAAACTATAAACTAGCACACAAATATAAAGAATTTTTTCACTTCTGTCCATTATAACTATGGGCATTTTTAATTAATTAATTTACCTAAGGATTACACACTTTTGTATTTATATTCCTGAGAAATAATCACTATTCGTTGAAAAATAATGAATGAAAATACCTTTAAAGAGGCTGATGTTCTAGATGTTGTATAAACACACGGAGATAGATTAAAATATATATGTGGTAGAAATTTCACTTATAAATTCAGATAAAGAAACTTATTCATAATTCTCTTGTAAAAAATCAGTAAAAAAGTTAAAACACATAATAATATACTTCTTGGAAAATGTTTAAAAATATCATCCAAATACAATTAATTCGGCTAAAAACACTTTCTGACTATTACTGTACCAAATTCAGGATACAGCTATGGGAAAGAATGACAGTCTTTTCTATCTATCGGTCAGTCATTCTTGTATCTGTAGTTCGTGTTCTCTTACATAACAGTTAATGTGTTTATTTCCCACAGAGACTATGAACATCACCAAGGTAGGGGCGAGGTTTTGGTAACATCTAGGTTCGAGAAGTCTATAAGCACCCAGTTACTACAGGTTTTGAATGAATGAATGAACTTCTTGGGGAGTCTGAAACAATTTAATGGTAATAAGAGAGCCTGGTAGGGAAGAAGTACCGAAATAAATCAGTTTGCTTTACCCTCTCCCTCTCTTGTCTACAACATTCTGAAGCTGAGGTGTAGCATTCAGAGTATCTCCTCATGATACGTCAGAGAAAGGTCCAGACCCCACAGCAATAACCACTTCTTTGCTATCTGTGGTCCGGCTTCTGCCTCTCCTATTCCACCATGTTGAGGCAGGATGCTAGTGACCAGTTTCTGTTTTCTGAACCTCTTCCCTGAGCTCTGTTCCTGCCTGATTCTACTCCCACTTCACTTATTTATGCGTTTCCTCTGTTCATTCCTCCTTTGCTCTCTGCTCAGTGTGAACAATATCTAGGAAGCTATCACTTGAGCCTCCTTTTTTTTTTCACTTTTCTCCTCCTTTGGTGATGCCCCCCAAATCTGTATTTCCAGTCTAGTTTTCCCTGAGAGCCTTACAGAAACTTCCAATCATTCTTTGGATTTTGTATATACCTCTTTTACACTCAAGTTGCAACCTAGCACATTGTTTCTCTCTTTCTACATCCTTTCCAAATCTGTTCCTCTTCTAGTCTTTCCCATTTCCCCCTCTGTCTAGTGGCTGTTTGATGTCACTGTCTGCCCGTTATTCCCACTTGATCCTCAACATTTAGCGCTATACTTGGAACACACTTCAAAGATTATTTACAAAAGAAAGGAAGGAAGGAAAAGAAATAAGGCAAGAAGGACGTGAACAATTATTTTGTTGTTTCAATGCAAAATTAAGGCTGGAGATGGTCTTTAAAAAACTAACAGGTTGTTATTTTGTACAAGGCAGAGGAAAACAATAAATTGTTTTTATAACATAAAGTACACCAACCAGAGGGAATAAAGGATTTTCGGGTGAGAGGGAAATGAGTTTAAGTATTAAACATTTAAAAATTCTTGTTCTTTTTTAACATTAACTAAAGCAAAACATGTACAAAATGATATAAAATTTACCCTTTGCTACATGTTATTTGGACTTTTGTTTTCTCTGCTTTCTCTATTCCTCTCTCTAGTGATAAATAATGGAATAAGAACACAAAGAAACATGGAAGAAAGTCAACACTGACTTGTCCTAGGTGAACATTAAAGCATAGAAAGGAATAAGCTATCTTGTCATCGGAACAAACTTATCCCTGGGGGCAGAGTATAACAACTGCTTAACAGCTGCCCAGTAACACATTTCAGGGCTTCAAGCAAAGAAGCATCCAAGCTCCACCAGAAACTGGGAAAGGAATATTATCTGGCAGGAAGAAACCAGAATGGAATCTAGCCAACAAACTGGAGTACATGCCCCCTTACTATTCCAAAAGGCAACTTTTAGTGATCATGAATAGAGATACTTCTACTAATAGTAATGAAACAATACCTGAATGAGTTCTGATAATTATAAAGGATAATATGCTATTTCATTATTATTCTGCCCACTGGAAATAGATTTGAATGTCCTTTAAAAAATAAGTTCTGATGGAAGAGCATGAGCTTTGTAGTGAGACAGAATCTAGGTTCAAGTTGTACTAACTAGCTATGTGATCTTAGCAAGTAACTTGATTTCTGTGAATGTTCCCATTTGTACAAAGATTATGATATCATTTAATAAGGTTGCTACAGTAATTAAATTAGGCAAAACCAATATATATGAAGGCCTAGCATAGAAGCTGACACATATCTTTGTGACCTTGGGTTAGGTAAAGATTTCTTAGATATGACAACAAAAGCATGATTCATAAATGAAAATATCTTTACACAATTAAAAAAGTACCAAAGATATGAATTGACATTTCACCAAAGGAATTATAAAAATGAATAATAAGTAAATGAAGATGGTTAACCTCATTAGTTATTAGAGAAATGTAAATTAAAACCATGATGAGATACTACTTCCATCCACTAGACTGGCTATCATCACAAAGACAGACAATAATGAGCACTGGTGAGGATGTTGCTGGTGGAAATGTAAAACATGCAGTTTTATATAAACTTGCCAATCAATAAGCTTGGCAATACAATATGCAGCCTTTTATGAGCCTTGACTCCCAGTATTCACATCCTGTATAATTTTCTCCCCTTGAATGTGGGATGGACCTAGATAATTTGCCCCTAATTAATAGAACATTAATTTCACATCATTTCTGCTATTAAATTATAAAAGACTGACTTACATCTTGCTCTCATTCTCTCTCCTGATGCTGCTCAAATAAACTAAACGAGAGGCAACACTACCAACCTCTAGGTAGCAAGTGAGGCCTCACTCCAACAACTGAACCCTGACAATCCCGTGAGTGAGTCTGGAAGTTGATCCTTCCTAGATGAGCTTCTGGATTAGATCTCAGTGTAAAGTTGGTGCATTGTGCAGTCTTGAGACGGCAAGGCCTGATGAAGTCAAAGACCCAGGTAAACTGTGGCTATATTCCTGAGATAAAGAAATTTGTATTTTATGCTGCTAAAGTTTGGGGTAATTTGTTACATGGTAATTAATAACTAATATAGAAGGTTTCTTATAAAATTAAATCTAACTTTATTGTACAGCGCACCAATTCCATTCCTAGATATCTACCCAAAAGATATGAAAACATATTTCCACGCAAAGACTTCTACACAAATGTTCATAGCAGCATTATCCATAAGAACTGAAAAATGGAGAAAATCAGGATACCCATCAATTGGTGAACTAACAAAATGTACACAGAGATACAATGGAATACAATTTAAAAGTAAGGAGAAACAAAGTACTGATACATGCAACAACCGGGATAAACCAAAACCATTATGCTAAGTGAAAGAAGCAAGACTTCAGATTGTTATTATTCTTTCTATATAGCATTTCCAGAGATGCCATTGAGAGACAGAAATCAGACTAGTGGTTGTCTGGGTTAGGGATAAAAATAGAGACTTACTCTAACAGATGATAGAAATGGTCTAAAACATGGTGCTAGTCACATAACTCTGAATTTATTAAAAACCATTGAATTGAACATTTAGAGGTAGAATATTATAAACACATCACAACTGTTTTTTTAGAGCGATTTGTTTATTTATGCATACAAGAGCTGGGGTGCAGGCCAGAGGTGCAGGGGGTGAGAGGATTCACCAGAGACAGAGTGGGGAGCAGAACAGGCAGATCGACTGAAATACGCTGCTAAGGGGAGCAGCAGGCAAGACAGGAGAGGTCTGCTGCGCCATTTGGGTCACCTCCCTGGCCAGGGATTGAATTTATGCTGCAGTGGCTGGTGATGGCTTAATAGTGCTGCGACTTAATCCTTGTGCCACCAGGGAGGCCCAAGAGCTCCATAAGTACAAAAAAGAAAGCAGCAACTGATAGCTGACTACACTGATTCTGTGTCTTAAGAGGTGGGGGTTTAACTACTCATTCACTCAACTCTACAAAAAGCATCCTGACTAGTACAGCTTTTGAGCTACAATTAATCACAGATGGCAAATCCTCATAAGACTATCTTTAACTCCTTGTGTTGTTGTGCAACTGATTTTATGCCCTTTTCAAAGAATTAAGTGCTGTATTAAAACAAAAAGCCCAAAACCAAACACAAGGTACATCTGCTACTTAGCAGGAGGAAAGGGGGCTAGAACAGTCAACTGTAAAAGAGCTGGCCTCACAGGACAGCTCCCATACTTCATCATCATATTACCCACTTCAGAGATTTACTCAGTTACTTAGGGGAAAAAGCCAGATTTTGCCCTCTTTCTACATTGTGTTAAGATCTATGAAGATTCAAATTTTCTAATTGTATTACTTCTTTGTCATATTTTGTGCTTTTATGTCTTTTTATTCCTCACTTTCTATTATGTTAATGATTTAGTGCGCTGTATGAAGCGAAGACCATTTTTTCCCTTTTTCTCCCAGGTTTATTGAGAAATAATTGATATATATCATTGAATTGAGTTGTTTGAAAAGTCATGACATTTTTTTTCTGTTTTTCAAACAAAAATGCATCATGACTTTTCTGACAATCCAATATATATTGAGGTCTTACATTTAGCAACATGCACCAATGAATACATATATATATTTATATATATGTATCAGTGAATACCACAAAATGTTTAGTTAACATCCATCATCTCATATACATACAAAAATGTGTGTGTATGCATATATATATTTCCCCCTTCTAATGAGAACTCTTAGGATCTACTCTCAGTAACTTTCAAATCTATCATCCAGCAGTGTTAACCAGTTATCATGCTGTATATTACATTCCTAAGGCTATGGGTTTTTATTAACTAATTAGTGAGCACTGTCTCTGATCTATAATAGTACAAAGTCCATGAGGAAGCTCTCTGAGGGTTCACCTGGAGATGTGAGTTTAGGCTGCCATAAGAAAAGGACAAAAGGAAGAATTATCTTTCCTTTACAGTCTCAGAGAAAATTACTACAACCTAAAGAACTAGACCAGAAAGTCAAGACAATGGGGAGGAAGGAACAGTTCATTGAAAACTGTCAGAAATCATTCTGGGTTCCTAGCAATGAAGAGACGTAATAAAAGTCGTGTCCAGATTTTAGTGGATGAGAACGATGGCCACAAGCCTAGACTAACTTAAAAGAAGCGAATAAAGAGCCTTTCCTATTTTCTCTAGGGCTGCTATGAACTTCCTTGAGGGGCATCAAAGGGTGGCAGAAGCAGGAATGGGATTTCTGCTTCTGTAGACGCAGGTGCAGAAAAGGCTGGTTCTAACAAATCCTGTCAACGTTTTTAATGCCACCAGACTAGCTAATATAGCAAAATACCTACCAAGAGCCCATTTTTACTTATTCAGTTGACATAATTAACAAATCTATTATGGGTAAGGTCACAAATTATTTTTGATTATTAAACCATGGGTCTCCATATGTTACTGTTTAGACAGCGTCATCTAGTGCAGAACAGTTTTCAAAACTGTCATTCGTACAACTTCAAATCTAGATCCAATTGCTGTCGGTTAAAAAGCAAGATTTCACCAGGCGGCTGAGTGAGAAAACATCTGGACCTACCAGTCACAATGAGAAAGGTCACATGTTAAATCCAGATAATCTTGTTTATTGGTGTTTGAAGGTTATACACCAAGGGCTGGATTACCAGGGTCCTCCTTTAGGCTTGGTTCTGACATCTTCATTCATCTGCTGCTGTGTGTGACCCTTTAAAATCTGAAGCTTTAAAATTACTGTGTTGTCAGTCCTTTCAAATGTAATTTTCCTAATTCTAAGTCTGATTATTATGTCACTCTATTACTAGAGAATGGAATACTGGAAGAAAACACATAGCAGAATGTCAGAGGCAGATGACGGCTATTCTTTCAAAAACTATTTTCCAAATCTTCATGGAGCATTTTTCTATGGAAGAAGCATTTGGGACTTTCCCAGTCAAAAAAATTTTTTTTTTAAAAAAGAGGAAAGACATTTGAATCAGCAAAAAATAAAATTAAGATTGTACAATTGCCCTAGTTTAGGTTTCAGTGATGTGATGAAGGTGCTGTTTTATGATTTTTTCATAATTAGTATATATTATCTTATATGCACACAGAACTGAACCAAAATTGCTTATGCTGGAAGCAATTCTATAGACCATCACATATGAAACTACTATAGAAACAACAAAGTAAGAAGTCTTAAGACCTTACACTTTGATCAACGTTTTTTAATCTTTTCTGGGTTGAAGACTTAAGAACTGCACATTTTACCCAGAAAAAAAGAGTACACATACCCATAAGCATAAAATTTCACAGCATTCTGAGAGGTTTCTCAATTCTTAAGATGTCAGGTTGAGAAATATACCACGCCTTTAAATGGGCACAGGCTTAAACTGAAGGCTCCTCTGTGTTATACTTTACATACTTTACATAGCAGTAATTGATCTTTAAATCTTTGGCTCAAACACCCTCAGAAGAAGTTTGAAAATTTATGTTTCTCCCTGATACACTGTGGACATTAAGTAGACATTAAGCTGACACCTACAATTTTTCATCATAATTAACACTTCTAACATAATTAAAATTACAATAAACAACGTTGTTTATTGTAAATATTGATAGCTTAAACTGTTATTGTACCCTTTCAAATGTACTTAGTAGGACATAAGTATTAATGATTTGATTTACTCCATCATAAATTAAAAAACATGTAAAGAGCTTTTTTAAAAAAATAAATTAGGGCCTCCCTGGTGGCGCAGTGGGTTGAGCAACGCACTATGAAGCGGACCACAGCCACTGCAGCACGAGTTCGATTCCTGCTGCCGGCCAGGGAGGGGACCCACATGGTGTGGCAGACCTCTCCTGCTGTGCCCGCTGCTCCCCTCAACAGTGTACTTCTGTTGATCTGCCTGTTCTGCTCCCCACTCTCTGTGGTGGATCCTCTCACCTCCCACACCTCTGGCCTGTGCCCCAGTGCTTGTGTGCATAAATAGATGAATCTTTAAAAAAAAAATTAGAAATACTCTCCTCGTACTTTTATTTCCATTTACTTTCCTCACAGAATTTTATACTTATGATCTATTATTTTATTTTATTTATTTATTATTATTTTTTAAAGATTTATTTATTTATGTATACAAGAGCTGGGGTACAGGCCAGAGTCGTAGGAGGTGAGAGGATTCACCAGACAGAGTGGGGAGCAGAACAGGCAGACTGAAATACACTGCTGAGGGGAGCAGCCGGTGAGGCAGGAGAGGTCTGCTGCGCCATGTGGGTCCCCTCCCTGGCCAGCAACAGGGATCGAACTCGTGTTGCAGTGGCTACGGTTTGCTTCATAATGCGTTGCTTAACCCAATGCGCCACCAGGGAGGCCCTGATCTATTATTTTATATTCGAGTCTTCTATTCTTCTATTGCTCATCCTCTCATATGTCTCTACAACAACAGCAGTATTTACATATAAACAATTTTTTTATTATTACCATGAAGTGCTATGTGTTAAAATTTTTTTTCTTTTGGATTGACTTATTACAATTACTAGCAGACAAATGATTAAAACAATATAGGATATTGCAAATCCTGATTAATAATTATTAAATGTAAAAAGTAAAATTTGTTAGGAAAATATCTCCAAGAGATGAATGGAGAGGGGTGCATTTATGAAAGTTTGATTACAAAGTCAGCTGGCTGACCCTTTGTTTGGTATTCTGAAGTATTTGTACCTTAGGGGAAAGAAACAATATTTAGCTAAGAAAGGCTAAGAGATGTGCCTTTTTTCAAAATAAAGTGATGGATCATCATAAAGGGGACATGGGAAAGAGCCTCAGGGACAGCAGCCTTACAGGCAGGTCAGTTTTAGGAAAAAGAACATCCAAAGACTGACTCTCTGAGAATCATCCACAACCATGTAACCGCTGGAATGTTCCCAGATGCTAGTTTGACGAACACTGCTAAAAAAGACCCCATTGCCAAAATATGCCCTTCTTCGCTCTATCAAGCAGCAGTTATGTACCAAGCACTGAACCATCAAAGGATGAATGGATAAAGGGAGGGTTAGACAGAAAGGCAGAAAGAGAAAATGCTCAATATTGAACATCTACTGTATATCCCACAGTTCAGCATGACAGTAACAGACTGCCCATGCCACATCTTCAACTCTTTGGGAGACAATAAAGCACAGTGAGACCCTGCCACAATGCCACATTATACATTTGGAGATAACAGCACCAGCGATTGCCTCCAGTTGGCTACTCTTCCTCCTTTCTGTGATGGGAGCAAGACAAAATTCTTGTTAGGGACTAGGTAGGACATAGGGATTTTTAAGTGTTATATGGTCCGTTGTGGCTAAACTTCACTGCTGCTGTTTTGTGCTTTTTGTAACAGTATCTACCAAACAACTCCTACCTTTCCAATAATGTAACTTAGCTTCACAATATTTTAAAGATAGAATTTCTGGATGCTATGCCATGTCATAGAGAGCTCTTATGCACGCTTCTCATCTTCCCACACTATCTCCTTTACGCAAATTACAAAAAAAAGGCCTCCCTGGGCTGACGAATTATGAAAAACGATGACCTATGAGCCCAAAGGATTTCATTCAGTCCTCAGACCTGTGGTGCTGGGAAATGATTAAATACCAACTCAGAGTGGGAAGGGCTTATTTGTAGCACTTGCTGATGCCAGTAGTTTAAATACCATGCCATTTCAAGCTACCAACTCAAAGTCAGCCAGCTCACAAAATTCCTGAAAATGTAACAAGCAATTCGGAGCTAACTGGGCACACCCCTAAGATGCCTGTTTATCCCTCAGCAGGTCACCACACACCAGGGCACATGGCCCAGGTCACATGCTAAACTGAGCAGCTGAACTCACTTGGCAAGAAAAGATGCTCTGAGAGTTAGCAGGCACATACGGGTATTTCACACACACTGCCAACCAACTGCACTAGGATCTACATTCTGTTTCATGCTCCTCTTGCTTATGCTCCAAGGAGGCACCAACCTACTGCTCCACAGTTAAAGAAAAGCAAAAGGAAGAGGGAAGAGTCTCAAGGACCCACTAAGGAACCATTACAACGGTCCTTTCCTCTTCTACAGGTGCCAGATATTTTCTTCTGCGTTCTTTTTAGTTCACTGCGCTACACAGCTTTGTTAAAAAAAAAAAAAAAATCCGGAGAAGTTTCTTGTTACAAAGAGTCAAGGAGGGAGGGGGTGCCTGGGTTTTATCACCAACAGAACTTACCCACTTGACACAGTGGAGCTGTAAGCCTCCCTGCCTTAGTGAACGCTGCCAGAAATCCCCTGTGAGTGAACTAATGCAGCAAAACACTGCTGATTTTGTAAGATAACCCCTGCATCCCATGAGCAACAGGTCTTGATCTGGGTTTGAGAGATGTAATATTTTGATAATAAAAAAAAAGGCACTTCCTTTTGAAGCATCTATTTGCGTGTGCTGAGCAGGACCGCTGGAACCTCAGTGAGCACCCAGGCGAGGCTGACTTGGTCTCTCCCAGCTCGCTCCAGCCATAGACCCCTCCTTCACACATCTAAATGTAGCAGTAATTAGCATCCATGAACCACAAATGTGGCTTGGTTCCCTCCCCCCCACCCCTGTCAGAAGCATCAAAGTAGTTTGTATTTCTCATAAGTGCAAGGAAGTTGTATGCCTCAGAAAAGACTGAGACTGACTGAACAGCTACTGAAGGACCCCCTCAGGTGAGCAGCAAGTTCTCCCAAGGGAGGGGAAAATGATTTTCTTCTCCCAGCAAACTTTCTAATAAACATGCTTATCTTTGATCTAAGCACCATGCAAGCTGTCATGATACAGAAACATTAAGGCCTTTCAAAAAAGGATCAAGTTCAGCTTTTCCCATGGAATCTGGCTTGACTCGAACCCTCAGACACAGAAGTTATTAAATAAATACACAAAATGATCACCACTGTAATCCATTAAAAAGGAATCTATTTCAGGATGAGTAGCAGGCACGTGAGTTATTTATTTGTAGATCTGGAGGACTGTGGTGTAAGTGTATTGCAGTGCTTCCCCCCGAATTGGTCATAAGGTGACCAGGAATGTCATAATGTGATTTTATTTGAAAATAGGGTCACTGTAGATGTCGCTGGTGAAGATGAGGTCACACTGGTTTAAGGGTGAACCCTTAATCCAACGACTGGCATCATGACAAGACAAGGAGAAGGCACGAAAGGCACATGGGGAAGAGGCCGCGGAATCACTGTCATCCTGGAGCATCAAGGATCACCAGTGAGGCCAGGCACCTCCAGGAGCATGGAAGAGGCCAAGAAGTCTTCTTCCTTAGTGTCTTTAGAGAGAGCCTGGTCATGCTGATACACTGATCTGCGATTTCTAGAATAAAGTTCTATTGTTTTCAGCTCCCCTTTTATGGGACTTAAACAGGGAAACTAACAGAAAGGGTAATCATGAGACTTAGGCAGGTTAACACTGATGCTGATGGAAGTTAGGGATGGAGTCATGCCATTGTGTACTTCTGTCCCACAGCAGCTCCAGAACACAGTCCTAGTGTAACCAGAGAGAAATGGTGGTTGTTAAGGGACTCCTGGAAAATGGTGGCCAGTAGCAAGTTCAATGCAGGAAGTGAGTAACCAAATTTATAGTCCTGAATTATTCAAAGAAGAAAAGCAATGCCACGAGCCTATGTAAGCAGGATTACAAAACATACCCGCTCATAGCTAAATCTTTCCTTCTGTACTTTCAGTGGGAAATGGCAAAGATGGGGACTGAAACTAAAATCTGTGAGGTCCTACTTCAGTCCTTCTGCACTAAACTGCATTTCTCCTTTACAGATATTCCACCATCTCCTATTTCATCTCCACCCAGTTATAGCACTGGGTATATACCACTAAGCACATCTTGCCTCTAGCCCTAACGTTCACAGGCTTTTACTTTATTGTGTTCTGCGGTGAACACAGGCCAGGTACACGCAACATGATTCATGACATGTTATAAATACTGCTTTAACATCTGCTTTTGACATCAGATATCTCAATGCCATTTTATATCCCACAGGAAGGTCCCAATGTCCCCTGAATTCAGAGAGGGCCTAGTGATACTTCTAGTACTCATCCAACCCAAACAGAAGTAAGACTCAGGGATTCCTGGGTTACTTCCTACTGCTCAAGATCTGTCTGACAACAGTTATAGTTGGTCACCACTAAGAAGAGAAATAGTAATAGAAGTCAATGATTAGGTTGGAAAAAGAACTCTGAACTCCTTCATCTCTTGTGCTCTTCAATCCAGGTAGTTTGTATCACTTCACAAGCAGGTATTTTTATGTGTTTCATGTTTTATTATATATATATATGTGTGTGTGTGTGTGTATACTATTGAGGTGGCCTTGGTTTATAACATTAAAGTTTCAGGTGCACAATACTATAACTCAGTATCTTTATACACTACAGCATGTTCCATAGGTAGCTACTTTTAGAAAGATGTCAATATGGGCTACTAGGGCTCTTTCTCAACATCTTTGTAATGTGATGGGCTGAATATTGGTCAGGCACAAACAATTACAGAGCGAATAAAAACAAATACTAATCAAACACACTCCAAACCGCGGCTCTAACACTATACTTGGGGGAGCTGGCATAGTGCAAGAAGGCCTCAGGGAGGGAAGAAATCTGAGTTGATATACAGATCTCCAGTGCATTAGTCTGTTAGATTCAAATCTTCAGGAAGAAAGGAGGAAACAACTAAATGACAACACAATATTCAAACTACATAAAGTTTTGTGACTAATTTATGTAAATTATAGTGCTACAAAGCTATATGTGTATGATAAACAGCTATATTACATGTGTGTATATGTCTTATATAACACACATATAGTTGTAATATATGTTTTTAACTAAAAAAATTGACTCCCCATTTTTTCTTTTGTTAATTTTTAAAAAAAAATTTTACATTACATTTTTTCAAATCATAGTATTTGATTTCTCCCCTCCGTGCAGTCCCCCTAAATATTCCATTGAGGCTTTTTGGAAATTTTTATATGAATGTTTCTCCTTTCAAGAACCAAAACTTTCTTAACTCATCACACAGTAAATGTACAGGAGTCAACAAACTATGACTCACAGGCCAACTCTGACCCAATGCTTATTTTCGTGAATAAATTTAAAGATGGCCTCCCTCCCACTTAAGATGACTTCTGACTTTTTGCCTTTACTATGGTGGGGTTACAGATTATGAATTTTGCTCTTTTCCAGGGCTAGCAATACCCATGGAGAACAGTAGTTTCCAGTCGGCAATGGAATCATCAGATAGAGTGGTGTTTTCCAAACTGTTTTTTCACTTTTAGTATAGTTTTCAATAAATTAGATGAGGTATTCAACACCTTATTATAAAATAGACTTTAGATGATTTTGCCCACTTACAGGCTAATGTTATGTGTTTAGGGCACATTTAAGGTAGGCTAGGTTAAGGTATGATGTCCAAGAGGCTTGATATTTGCCATATTTTCAATTTACAGTAAGGTTAGGTTATTGGGACAAAAGCCCATCATAAGTCAGGGAAGATCTTTGCTGGTACCCAGCCATGCCCACTCAAGTCTATATCACCTAGGGCTACTATACTCCAACAGCAGAGCCGAGAAGCTGCAATGGAGATCAAACAACCCAGAAGCCTAAGACATTTGCTATCTCACCCTTTATAGGAAAAGTCTGCCAACTCTTGCACTAGGATCCTAGGAATATGTTGTTAAAAAATGATCACAGTATCTGTGGGGTGGTAAACTAGTTACATGTTAAATGTTATACCTTTTTAAATGTTAATACCTTTTAAAAGTCTTTTTCCAAATAATTACTTTTTTTTCTCAAACAATAATTCTAGTTGGGGAAAGACTTTTTTCCCTTAAAAATATAGTCTGTCTTCCACAGAGTAAAATTGAACGTTTCTATCAGAATCTGATTATTTTCTATGAAACTATTGCTAAAGAGCTGGAAACGTAGATAGATGCTCATAACAGTTCTCTTCTTTAATATGTAAATCAAACATGGTTGCAATTATTCTGAATTTAAAACATTCCAAGGCAGGTCTTAGTTTCTAGAATTTTCAGAGGATGTTTAAAAAAATGCTTCTATTAAATTAAAGTGTGCTTTAAAACATTTATAATCATATTAAATAGATTACATGAACTAAATTTTCTAATTGCTTTTAAATGTATAATCCTAATTCTAGTCCTGATGTTCCCCAAAGTTGTGTATTTTAGGAATGACTCATTATTCAATTGGTGTATCTTCTATCAATGCTACTTTCCAATGCTATTATTTTACAATTCTGCAGGTATAACTTGTACATCCTGACAATATATCTTTTTAAAAAGCAGGGACCTGGTCACAACACTTTCCAAAGGTATTTGGCCCAGATTATGTGTCAACATTAATAGTACCAGTCAGTTTGTACAACAGTTATGAATTAATAAATAATGAATTAAAGTTTCAAAACTAAAGTTAGGCTATTCCTTTCTTTCTGAGTCAGGCTCTCTTCGAAATTATTTAGATTGATCATATCTTCTAGTCTGCAAGAACTGCATGACACTCCCTAGTACCGGAGAAACACACACAGATGCCCCGTTAATTCATGTGCGTAGTAGATAGGTAGGAGATAGGTAGGCAGCTGCAGTAGTCAATGGTGACCCAAATTGAGTGGAGCCAGATACAGAACCTGTTCCCCGTGGAAGTACTTATGGAGCGGGTCAAAATGCAGAGGCCTGCCACCTACTGCATGGATTCCCAGAGATGTACTGCCCTAGACGGTGTCACAGAAAAAATGACAGGACCAAATTGGAGTTGCTTTTTCTAGTGAGCACAAAAGCGGTGATCTTTTCCATTCTTCAAAGGAGGATGAGATAATTTGCTACACAGACCTCTTTCCACTCCCCATAAGTTGGTTATCTAAAAGTCTGAAATCATTCCCCCTTCCTTTGTCTTTCCCTCTCTCTGACTCTGAAACCTTTGGTTTTTGTACAGTTTTTCAGAAAAACTTCCCATCATGCTGCCCGTTTTGTGAATCATTCAATAAAGTGCTTAGAGTTTTAAAATTGCCTTGGTTGTAGTTCTGTTATTTAACATGAGTTTTTACAATATTTGTTTTCAATTCCTATTGTTGGATGGAAGCTGTCATTTATGCTTGTGCATTTAATCTTTTTCTCCCCCAGTTACCTGAACACATAAAACTTATAGGCTTACTTCTGAACCCAGGACAAATTCTAACATAAATCATACATTCCCAGATCAAAAGTTGCATCATTTTAAACATAAACTGGTAGGCGTTACCTTCCAGAACTCAGAAAAATGCAAGCTAGAGGCACAGTTACATTTGCCTCATTCTGAGTCTAACTCCATGAATGCCACCTTCAAGAAGTTGCATGAGGCTTGTAGAACACCATATGCCCTTCCTCAGCACAAATGACCACATCCTGTACCAGGCAGCATTTTTCAGTCTTTGTGGTTAAGAACTAGTACAAATTAATGTATAGTTAGGCAGAGTTGGAATGTTAGTTGAAGCTGTGATTTGAATCTCAGAAGTTTTAGATATAGAACTCTATTTCCTGATCCCTTAAGAATCTGACAAAAGAAATAAGAGTCTGAGAAATTATTTTTTTTTCTTGCTTTAAGAAACACACACACATATTAATCTACGGTGTTCATTTAGACACTTACTCAATAAACATGTATTTCAGACCTACTATGGGCCAAGTACTATTCCAGGGACTGCAAATACCCAGTAGTAAAAAAGACAGCCCAAGAGCCTGCTTCATGAAGGGCGGAGGGAGAGACACAACAAACAAACAAAAATCCAAAATTACCCCTGGTAAGGACCATGCAGAGATTTAAATAGTGACTGTGTTGTCAGGGAGTCTCTGAAGAAATGACATCTGAGACCTTAGTGACATTCCTAGAGCAACAGTGATCAGATACATCTACATAAAATCCAGCATTAAATGCATGCAACATTAATATAAATACAGTGCTCAAGATTCACAAAAATGTCCAAAAGTATGCTGTAATGTTAACAAAGAAATAGAGATTGCCTTTGGACATTAAGATAGGGGTGGGTTTTTCATTTTTCTTTCTATGTCTATGAAGTTTCCACATGGGTAGTCTCTGTTCCCAGTTCCTCACAGAATTCCTAAAACCCATGGAACTTCTCCAGAGGTTAAGAGTATCATTTGTTATTCATACAAGTCACCTTTGATCACACCTGATTTTATGCTAATCAGGTGACTTAGGTTGTCCCTTCCTCCCAGAGTCTCAGGATGAGCTGGTCTCCAGAAAGACCAAAAGGTTATCCAGTGAGAGCTTTAAGCCCCACCCACTGACCTCTGGGGAGGGAGAGGGAACTGGAGCTTGAGTTCTAATAAAAACCCCTGAACAGAGAGATTCAGAGAACTTCTTGTGGGTGACCACTTTGTGGTCCCAGGAGGGTGGCGTGCCCGAAGCAAATATGGAAACCCCATGTGTCCCCCACCCTGTACCTTGCTCTGTGCATCTCTTCCATTTGGTTGTTTTTAAGTTGTGTCTTTTACAATGAACTGATAGTGGTGAGTACAGTGCTTTCTTAGGTTTTATGAGTCATTCTAGCAAATTAGTGAACCGGAGGGGGAGTCCCCTGTGGGAAACCTGGAATTTGTAGCCAGACTGGATAGAAGCACAGGTAACCTGAGTTGGGGACACAGTACATTCAACTGGTGTCTGAAGTGAGGGCAGTTCTGTGGGACTTAGCCTGAACCTGCATGGCCTGTGCTGACTCCAGGAGTTAGTATCACAATAGAAATAAATTGCTGGGCACCCAGTCAATGTCTGGAAAATTGGAGAATCGGTAGCTGGTGTTGGAAAATACCCCAAACTCTCTATAAGAACATGTATTATTTTTATAATAGAAAAGAGTAAAATAAGCATTATTTTACAAATGAAGTTAGTATAACTTGAACACTGAATAGAAACACCTTAAATTCTCAAAATTTGTAGATATCCTATAGTAAATTATTAAATATAGATATTTATAAAATGAACATAGTTGCATTACTTCCAATTCAATGCACAAGTGCAACTTTTCACTGATTTCTTTTTCATATTAAGCTTCAACCACATCTACGACTGCTGGCTTTTAGTCTTCATACTATGACTCACCTCCCATGTCCTCATCTTCATTGGCCGGGCCTTCTGCACTGTCCACATTTTCTATTTCATGAGGTTTGGTTAAATCGTAGTCATTCACAATCACTGGACCTTCTAGGAGATAAAAAGAATTTTAACTATGCAGTCAGCTTGAAAGGATTGTTATAAACATGTAATAAGAAGACTCCTATTTCAGCTTCACACAATCCCTTAGTGATAGTGTCCTTCTCACCTATACACCAAGTGGGAAAAATGTGCAAACTCCTGAGGTTTAGAAATATGCCCAGGGTCATGTACCTTTCCATTAGACAGGATTTTCTGGAACATTTCTTTCATCTGAGTTAAAACGTACTCAAGTTCCATAGGGACAGCAATTCACTCTCCTCCAGTATGTCTCACAGTATTCAGTAGGATGCAAAAGCTGCCTATAACCAAAAATTACTAGTTTTTAGTAATTAGAAATACTGAACTGTTGGAGACCTCTAAGGCATGAAGTGCTGGGATAAGGAGAATCGACTGGAAAACTGGTCCGTGTCCAGACCATGATGTCCTTTTTTGTGTCAGCAAAGCTAATCCTGAGAAACAGGCAAGATTAGAAAGGGAGTAGAATATACCTGATAAGGCAGAACCTTGGCGGTGGATGTGTGCATAGACAAGGTTAAATACTAAGATAATGATTCATTGTCTAGTAACTAACAAGAGGGGAGAGGGCGGTTTGTATCCATTAAAATGAGTTGTGCCTGGCACTCAGGATGCTTGAGCTTGTAATGAGAGGTCTTGTGTCTCCTGGTCCCGTTACTCAAACTCTATTTTGTGACTGTCATTTCTTTATTTCCAAGTTCTTTTGGTTCCCTCTCCTCAACCCTGTTCACCAGAGCTGGTCTGCGGCATTGAGTCTGAAAATAGTAGTAAAACCCAGTTTGGAAAGATGCTTTCGGAAGGAAGCCTGAAGCTTCAGTATATTAATCCTATTTTCCCTTTCTGTTCACTTTACCCATATGACTCTGTGGAAAACATATTGGATCCTAAGTTCCGTTATTTCTCCAGACATTCTTACTGAGTACCAACAAAACCACAGATATGAATGAGTCGCAATTTCTACACTCAAAGAGTTCATACTTTGCAGATATAGGTAAGACCAGCTCACAAGAGATCACACGAGTCTATAATGATGACTTGGACAAAGATTAAGGGCAATGAAAATGTCAAGGGAGTTTATAAGTAAAAGGGAGTAGACATAATAAAAGCATGTTTATGTAAACATAAACCTTAAGTTAAAGGTCAAACTTATAGAAATGTGACTTTGTACCATATACACTAATAGCATTGGAAGAGAAGAGGAACAATGTAACTGGAATTATTTCACAGGAAAGCATGGTAGCTTAACAAAAAGATGTTAATAAAAGAAATGGACTGAAAAATCATACATATGATATTTCCAATCATCAAAAACAAACTTATTGAGTACACAACCACATTCCCATAGCATTTTTACTGCAATAAGGATATTTCTTTTTCTTTGATAATTGCAGCAAAGGTCTATTTCTAGAGAAAAAAGACTTGATGTTACCTGTGACCACTGACTGCTCCTGAGTGCTTTTCAATTCCACATTTGGTTTTATATCTGAAAAGAAAAGAATTGTAAATGTTAGCAATTTAAACTTTTTCAGATTTGAGCATCCCATATTTAGTAAGGACACCATTTTGGAAAACTCTACAGCAAAAATTTCCTCTTTAGAAGATTCTTCTTTCTCTATAGCATCCCTAAAAATTGACCTAGGGAGAATAAAAGGAATTATCTACATAATAATAGTATTTTAAAGTAATTAAGAGGAAAAAATTAGCACTTTTTATTTGCCAACATAGTTCACATTTTTGGTGCTTTTCATTTTAAAGTCATTTTTAACTATTTATTTTTAACTGAGATAACTGGGGTAACTCCATCAGATATTACCAGAGTACACCCACCACCAACTCACCCATGTTCTTTCTGCCACCAAAAACCATTATGCTTCCTTCTCTCTTTGTTCTCTCCCCTCCCCCACCCTTACTCTCTTAATGGTGCTTTTCATTTTTTCATGAAGATCTGAGTTCCCTCTAGTATCACCTTCCTTTAGGCTAAAAAGCTTCCTTTAGCAATTTTAGTACTGCAACTGGGTGAAACTTTTCTTAGTTTTCACATATTTGGAAATATCTTTGTCAATTTTAAAGGATATTCTTACTTGGTAGAGAGTTCTGGATTGACAGTTTTCTTCTAGTATTTTAAAGATGACATTTCAATATTTTCTAGCCTGTATTGCTTCTGATGGGAAGTAAGATATTTTTCTGTATTGATGGTTTCCTATTATATTTTATTTCTCTGAATGCTGTCAAGATTTTCTCTACTTTGGTTCAGCAGTTAGAGTAAGATATAGCTAGGTGTGATTTTAGTTGAATTTAGAATACTTGCATTCACTGTACTTATCTGTAAAATTAAGTTTTTCACCAAATGTGAGAAATGTTTAGCCATTATTTCTTCAAATACTTTTTCTGCTCTATTCTCTTTCTACTTCCCTTCTAGGATTTCAATTATGTCTATTAGACTTCATATTGTCCTGCAGTTCCCTGACAATTTTGTTCTTTCTCTCTTTTGTTCGGATTGAATACTTTCATTGACGTATCGTCAAACCTACTTACTCTTTCTTCTGACATCTTAATTTGTTAAGCTTGTCCAGTCAGTTTTCTACTTTATAGTTTTTAGTTCTAGAACTTCCATTTTGTTCTTTAATTTTTCAGCTGAGATTTTCTATTTGTTAGTTCTTCACAAGCATTGTTTTCTTTACATCTTTGAGTATAATTATTATAGTTGTTTAAGATCCTTGTTCTTTCTGTTCCAATAGTTATAACATCTCGGGATTAATCATGATGATGTTCTTTCTCTCTATAATATATGTCACATTTTCCTGCTTCTTCATATGACCAAATATTTTTGGATTATTAATTCTGGCATTATAAGTAATATGTTACAGATTTCTCAATTATGTTATGTTTTTCTGAAGAATACAGATGATTTTCTTTATTTCATCTTTTAAAGCATGAAGCTAATTTGCTTAGGTTCAAACTCAAATTCTAGCTTACCTGTGATGGGCAGTAAGCTAAGGTAAATATTTCAGTATGCCTGGAATTGAGGATTTTTCTAGACCATAGAACTTTCAACACTCCAGAGAAACCAGGACAAATTATCACCCTTGCAGAAGCATAAATCTCTATTCAGTTACTTTGGCCTCAGATGGGCTGGTTATAAAGTTCGAGGGTCAGCTAGAGATCAGTCAGAGAATTTTTTTTAAAGATTTATTTATTTATGCATACAAGCACTGGGGTACAGGCCAGAGGTGTGGGGGGTGAGAGGATCCACCACAGAGAGTGGGGAGCAGAACAGGCAGATCAACAGAAGTACACTGCTGAGGGGAGCAGCGGGCACAGCAGGAGAGTCTGCCGCGCCATGTGGGTCCCCTCCCTGGCTGGCAGCAGGGATTGAACTCGTGCTGCAGTGGCTGTGGTCTGCTTCATAGTGGGTTACTTAACCCACTGCACCACCAGGGAGGCCCCCAGTCAGAGAATTTATACATGATAAAGTCTTCTGTTCCTTCCCCATCCCTGGATCCTTACCTCTCAGCTAACGTTGCAACGTTGTTGCTTTTAAGACAGTAAAACTATGGACTATCTGACAAGGTTTTAGTCACCCTGGGGCCTGCCCTTCAGTAAAAAACACCTAAAAAACAAGTTGGTTTTGGTCATTTTCCACTCCTTTAGCTAATAGATTTTTTTTCATATTTTTTCCGGATACTTATTATCTGTTGAAAGTTTGGTTCAATAGGAACTACTCTTCCACTACTAGAAACTGAAACTCTGCTTTGTTTCTTTATTACAGTGGTGATCATATATCCAAAAACATTCAGGATAGTACTGATTTCAAATATTTAAAGTTATAATCTGGTCATATTCCAACGTTAGTTTTGAAAAATATAGCCAGTGTACTTACATCTTATCCTAATTTAAAATTTTTAACACATCACTCTTTAGAGGTTAGCAGCAAAACACAAAGTCAAATATACATATTCTAAAAATAAGCAAATAAGCAGTCTGGTATGGGATATCAAAACTCAAGATGGGTCAGAAGACCATCCATGCAAGGAGGAACCCAGGGCCGGCTGCTGGAGACCAACCAACATGAAGAATGTGCCTATGTGGAGTGGGCAATCTGAATGAGGTGAGGGATTCTCCACGGAGGACAGACAGCATGAGGAGTTTTAGCAGTAAGGAGGGCATTCAGCAGGACAACTGCCTGAACTGGAGTGTTGAAGTCTGAAAGGCAGGAAGAGTGTATCCAAGCTAAGGGACAACCTACCATGAGGAATCAGAGCCTGAGCAGAGTGAGGAGAACAATTCAGCATGGAGGTGGTCTGGTGTGGGATTTCTGAGCCTCCACAGGGTGAGAAAAGTACCCGCACGGGAATGAAGGGGCTGACACAACAGAGCCCAAATAGAGTGAGGAGTCTTTGCATGGAAGTGGTCCACTGCAAAGTGTCAGAAGAGGGCATTCATATATTAGGGGCAGCCTTGCACTGGAATGTGAGAGCCCAAGCAGTTGAGAAGAATGTCACATAGAACAGTGGCCAGGGCACAAAGGCGTTAGACCTCCAATGAGGCAAAGACAGTATCTGTGCTGAGAAGGAGGAGGAGGAAGAAGCAATGGATGATTATTTATATAATGGAGGGTTGATAAAATAAGTATAATAAGAATAATGAAAGACAGGTTTTTGGGAGTTACAAGTGTGGAAACCCGTGGTACTGTATGAGAAGTGGAGGTGCCACATATATATATATATATATATATATATATATATATATATATATGCACAATGTTTGTGTTACTCTNCAAGTGTGGAAACCCGTGGTACTGTATGAGAAGTGGAGGTGCCACATATATATATATATATATATATATATATATATATATATATATGCACAATGTTGGTGTTACTCTGTGTCTACATATATGTATGTCCAATGAGAGCAGCTGGCAGTAGTGACACAACAACAGCTATTACTATCCAGATATTAACTTCCAAATATCATTCTCCACTTAAAGGAGCCCACCCCCTTGGAGAAATTGCTGATTTCAGGGTCTGGGCAAGGAAAGCACAAGAAGAGTTGGAAACATTTTGTCATGCCAGAAAGTAAAGAGGTGATCTCAGGTAATGAAAAGAATAAGTTAGAAGGATGTAGAAACCACCTTGAAGGGGTTTCCACTGGCCAAATCTGGGACAAGGAGCATGGAAAATATAATGGTAATATTGGACTTTAACCCCCTAGGGGGAAAAACAACACAGAAGTACATGAGTCCAAACTGACATTATTAGTAAGTGAATAAATATAAAGTCTGAAGGCTAATGGGATATTTATACAGTTTCAAAGTGCTTCTCATTCAAATACTTGTTACAGAGGTGAAAAGAACAACTATATAGTGGAGAACCTGTAGACACTAACGAAGTGTCTGAGCAAAGTGATCATGTTCAAGAATAAGGCAAATGAAAACATGCGTCACCTAAATAATGAAAAGACCACAGCATCACTGCTGTAATAATCTGCCACGTATGCATAAGATTAATCTAAGCATGAGAAAAGAAACTCTTCATTGAGGGAGAGCTCACAAAATAACTATCTTGTAATCCTCAAAAGTGCCCAGGTCAGGAGCAACTGAGAAGACTGCAGGAAAATAATGAGACAGGACAACTAAATGCAGTGTGTGATTCTGTGTTGAATCTTCCCACAGGAAAGGTTATAGAAACAACTGGAGAAACTAAAACGGGGTTGAGATTTTACATAGTCTAATGTATTAATGCCAATTTCCTAGTTTAAATGACTGTTTTGTGGAGACAGAAGGGAAGACATACACACCAAACACATAAGCGTGATAGGGTAATGTGTCAGCAACTTATTCTTGAAATTTTCTGAAAAACTCATTTTTTTGTACTGTATTGCAACTTTTCTTTAAGTTTGATAATATTTCAAAAAATGTAAAGCTAACTGTGAAACTTGTAACTGCATACTAAAGGGATTCTTAGCAGGAAAAAAAAAAGAAAACTAGATCAAAGGTTTCACATGAGCCACCTTCATGTGAAAACATCTTTTAGTTAGTGCAAAGCAAATGGTTTTTGATTTGGTGACCTAAAGAGAAAAGGTCCTGGTCCCCTGAACCTTTTAAACCCTCTGACAATGACATTTAAGTAGCTCTTAATATTTTTTCAAGTGACCTTTGTGTACTGCAAATAACAACAGAAGTAACTGAATATAGTTTCTAAGGGAAAAGGAGATTCTGACTAATAGTATTCATAACTTAAAGGAGACACTAAAACTAATCAGGCTATATAGATGTTCTTCTTAGGTAATTAAAAAAAACTACCTCAACACAGGACAAAATAGATTGAGGTACATTTACCTTCTCCCCAACTTAAAGGACTTACTATAAAAACATAACACCCAGTAGAGGACAGATGGTTAAATAATTCCCAACTGAGGGTGAGAAACTTGTTAAATATTTCAGGTGCAACAAAAACTTCAGTTTTAAAATGAACCATTTAAAAATCATTTTGTAATTTCTTCACACTAAGTCAAAAAAAAAAAAAAAAGGCCTCAAAATGACTCCCTGTGATGGGGTCCACTAAGGCCTTTTTAATATGCTGGCAGCCAATGTAACTTTAAAATATTTTCCTAAAGAATATTCTAGAAAGTTGATGGTGCACGGGTGAAATGGTGGTGGGAACCTCCTGGGGACTACAAATGATGTCAAAAACAATTAAATCTAATAAAAAAAAAGAGAATATTTTAGAAAGTTAAAGATCCCTCTATTGCTTTTGATAGAAATCGAGTTTCTTGTCCTGACACACACACACAGAACAATGCTGGAATGCTGGAAGAACTCGCCAGCAGGTCAATTCTGTTGAAACACAAATGTCAATTTTCTGCATCTCTCCTAGAACAGCATCAGGGTCTTCGCATTTACTCCTCCCTCTGACCAGAATGCTCTTTCCCCAGATAACCAATTGGCGCGTGACCGCTCTTTATTCAGGTACGTGCTCAAAAGTGACCTTGTCAATCAAGCTTTATAAAACTACTCCATAGAAAATGTCATCCTTCATTGTCACTTTCTTTTTAACCAAACTTCATTCTTCCTTAAAAAACTTGTTCACTGTCAGATTTTTCTAAGTCTGTTCCCCATTCTATCCCTGCCCTCCACTAAAATATAAGTTCCATGAGTACGGGGACATTGTTTTTCTTATGGCTGCATGTATCTCAGGTCCTGAAACAGTGCCCACGACACTCAGTGAATATTTGCTACATGAACACATGAATTTTGTTGACCCTTCTGAACACTTCAGGTCAGGGATCTGCAAACTGACTTGTCACGTGTTTTGTATATCCTATAAACTAAGAATAGTTTCCACATTTTTAAATGGCTGAAAAACATCAGAAAAATAATCTTTCATGCCACTTGAAAATGATAAAAGATTCAAATTTCAATGTCCATGAATAAAGTTTTATTGGAACACTGCCAAACCATTCGTTTATGTGTTTTCTAAGGTTTCTTTCCTAATACGGCACCAGAGTTGAGTAGTTACAACAGAAACTAAGGATTCACAAAACTAAAACATTCATCATCTGGTCCTTTACAGACAAAGTCTGTCAAGCTCTGCTCTAGGTTTATTACTAATATAGCAACTACTAGCAGTGATTTAAATTTAAAATAATAAAAGTTAAACTTTTAGTTTCTCCATCATATCAGCCATATTTCAAGTACCTAAAAGAACATGAGGCTAGTGAGGGCCAGATTGGACCACAAGATAAAGAACATTTTCATCATCTAGCAAAGTTCTATTGGATAGCACTGTACTTGATTTTAGAATAACTCTCTGCGGCTTGGGATACCACTGCAAAGTTGTGTGTGAGTGTGTGTGTGTGTTTTAACAAACACTAAAACTCTGGAACAGGATAAAAGTAAACCAAACTATGTATAAAAATAAAATACCAAGCAAAAATTTAAAGATACAATACCAGGAAACATCTTAATAATGACCAATATTTCCAAAACTCCTACAACCAGAAATTTGGGAAAAAGTTGTGGTTTCCATTAATGCAGTTATCAAAGATATAAAGCGTCCAGACAATACCTTTTATATAAAATATTTTATAAATTACACAGATTGAAAAATTAACGTGACTTTTCAGAGGACAAAGAAACACCCCAGGATGTAAAACATCCAGATAAATATTTTTAAATGTATTTACAGGTATGTGTACTAATATGTACTTAGTGGCATGTTTCCATCAGCACTTTTTAGTATCATTATAGATAGATCAGATATTAGATTTAGTATCTTTTAAAAACCAAAACTGTGACCTAGCAGAAAATCCTTGTTAGCACTGTTTCATACAGTTTGCCCTTTTTCCTTTTACACAATACCCAAATCTCCTGATATGTCTTAAGATTCAACCAAATCATTAGTTTTTTCCATTGACATTTCACCTCTTATAAGTAACAAATCTTGGAATTTGTTTTTCTCTTAGTGAGACAGATGATAAATATACTGGACTGTAAAAGTTAAAGTTTATTCCTTTTGTAGCTTCCCAAAGCACTCTATAAATTCAAGGTTTTCCTAGCAATCTCAGATTGTTGTCTACCAGTGTGGAAAACAAGTCTTCATCACATGCTTATTGAGAGAGGACAATTTCTAATTTGTCTTTATTGCTTCGGCCTCTCTTCATTACTAAGATACCATTTTTTTAAAATTCACTAGTTAGAATGTTTAAGAGACTATGTTTTGTTTTCAGAAATGCCAGCATTTAATGTGCTGCAAATGAAAAGGAGCAGACTGTAAATAAATAATGCTTAAACTTGAAAATGCAAGAGTCTGCTTCACTGAAATTTCACTGAAGTTCACATGTGTTTTTAACCCTCTTAGCTCTATTTATGCTAATAAATGTTAATAAAACCAATATCCACATTATAACAAAATTGTAATCATAGTTTAGACCTAAGTGTAAACTTGCCCTTTAATTTGATACTATTTAGTAATTATCAGTTAATTAAGAATACCAGTTAACAACCTCTATGTTCACTGCAGCATTATTTACAATAGCTGGGATTGAAAACAATTTAAGTGCTACTACGAGATGAATGGATAAAGAAGAGGTGGTGTGTCAAAAACCAAAATTGAAAAGACAAGGACAAATTGGGGACACTTGGTGGGGAGAGGGGAGGGGAAGGGTTGAGGGCAGATGGGAGCATGGGGGACTGAGGTGATGGTGCACTGGTGATATGGTGATGGGGAATACATGGGGATTACAATTGATGTCAAATATATATAAATAAAAAAAAGTGGAAAAAATATAACCTCTATAAAGAGTCAAAAAAAAAAAAAGAAGAAGAAGAGGTGGGGTGTGTGTATATAAATATATAATAGAATACTCTGTTATTAAAAAAAAAAGGTGAAATGTTGCCATTTGTGACATGGATGGACCCAGAGGGGATTATGCTAAGTGAAATAAGTCAGACAGAGAAAGACAAATACTGTATGAATTCAGTCATATGGAATATAAAGAAACAACTGAGGGAAAGAACAAAAACAAGTTCTTTGGTACAGGGAATAGATTGGTGGTTACCAGAGGAAGGCAGTTGGGGATGAAGTAGGCCAACTGTGTGGTGATGAATGGAAGCTAGACTTTTCGTGGTGATCATGATGTATGACAAAGTTAGATGTCAAATGACAGTGCTGTACACCTGAAATTTATATAGTGTTCTAAACCCATGCTATTTCGAAAAAAAAATGTATTTTAAAAAGAAAAGAAAAATACTAGCTAACAAAATTCTACTCTTAGTTTCAGAGATCTTATTTCCCTTGGCTGGACTTTTCCTAGTAGGAACTATGGGTGCTAAAGGAGAGAATCCTGCACTGAACTTGCCAGCTGCCTGCAGACCTGGTGCCTGACAGTGGCCAGAGAGCTCTCTCTGACTGTTAACACGCCTCTGCACTTCGAAACAGTAAACCATCCCTGTGCTTCTGCTGCTGCTTTACGCTTTATCTAAATTGTAAAATGTACACTTTTCTTTCTTCCCTTCTTCTTACATTTTAAAAGGGCAGGCTTATTAAGAAAAGAAAAGAAGATGCTTACACAAGCAAGGCAGCAAGAGCTCCACTTTTATTTCTTAACTAAAAGCTTTGAAAACTGACTTACTGACTACAAAAATGTTTTCTAAATTGCAACACTAACACTCAGGACTATGACACAAAAATGATAGCTACTATTGCTGAAAGGCCTTTTACCAAGTAGTTTATCACCATCACATGCAATCGTTCCTGGAATCCTGCCACTACAAGAATAGTTCTGTATAATGAAAAATGGCCCCTATTACCAATGGAATTAGAACATTAAAATTGGAGTGGCTATCACTCCTTTCCCTTCCCCTGACACCTGACCACTGAATTTCCTCCAAGTCCCCTATTTGGGCTGTACAGTCTCTGCTTAGACACTTCCAATAGTATGTTATTTCTTTCCATTTCAGAAAAAGTCCTTCTTAAACATATCTAAACCTGAATTTCCTATAATGTCCATTTTAGATCCTAGCTCAGCTTTCCGGGGATACACGGGATGTTATTATTCATATGCCGACATTCAGTTCCCTAACCAGGGGTGAGGGCTTTCTTTTGAACCAGATTTTTTTTGTAGTTCTCCAAAAATGTGGCATCAAGCACTTAGCCCAATAGTGCAAATAAGACTTCATATCATCTCACAATATTCCTCGAAGATAAATAGGCAATGGCAATTATTATTCTCTCTGTGTTACAAACAAAATTCAAGATACAAAGAATCACCAAAGAAATTACAGTTATACAATTACCCAAGGGCATAATGTCAGTGACACATTAAGAAGCAGGATTCATTTTTTGAGTTTCATCTTTGTTTCAAAAAATTTAAATAAGAAATCCTAAAGTTCTTTCCTTTTCTAAAGATTTATTTATTTATGCATACAAGATGTGGGATGCAGGCCAGAGGTGCAGGGGGTGAGAGGATTCACCAGAGACAAAGTGGAAAACAGAACAGGTGGATTAACTGAAAGAAACTGCTAAGGGGAGTAGCAGGCAAGACAGGAGAGGTCTGCTGCGCCATGTGGGTCCGCTCCCTGGCCGGTGGAGAGCTTCATAGTGCTGCCCCTTGCACCACCATGGAGGCCCCCTAAAGTGTTTCTTATACAGATTATAGATTTTAGGAGAAGATCTTAGAATTGATTTTAAACCAAATTAATTTCAAACCTCAATGGACTATGATCAAAGGGAAAGGAAGACATAAAAACAAAGTGCACACCTTAAAATAAGAGTAGTCCTTCAAACATGAAACCTTCCTTTTAGTCTTCTTTAGACTACAGTAAAGATTAAAAAAGATCAAGACTTCTTGTCTAAGGACGTCAGGTACAACCCACATTACCATTCCGGTTCTTCCTACCTTACCCTTTGTTATACGGTATACCACTTTCCCCCTAGATTAAATGTCTAATGAGGAAGTTATGGACCATGGTGTACAGGTTTAAAACAGCAAATCTAAATTATGTCTACTGTTATTCCCCTTTGAAAACCAGTTACTATAAGTGTGTGTGTGTTTTGCCATGGATATCATATGTCACCAAATGAACAGGCAGAAAGAAAAGACTGTACATTTGATGTCATTGTTACTAAAAAAAGTTTGTGCTAAAATGGTTGACTTCGACATATTTTAAGGAATGTTTCATTTTATAACTGTAAAGTGTTTAGTTTTTGCTACTTAAAAAAATCATTAATTGGAAGTAACAACAGACCTAAATGTAATGGTAAAACAATCAAATTTCTAGAGGAAAGTACAGGAGAATGTTTTCATGGCCTTGACCTAGGCAAATAGTTCTTCTATAAGACATAAACACTTGATTCTAAAAGAAAAAAAATTTGTGGCCTCCCTGGTGGCGCAGCAGGTTGAGCGCCCACATTGTGAAGCATCCATGGCACAGCCGCACCAGTTCAATCCCCGGCCAGGGAGGGGACCCACATGGTACAGCAGACCTCTCCTGCCTCGCCCACTGCTCCCCTCAACAGGGTGTTTCGGTCGATCTGCCTGTTCTGCTCCCCACTCTGTCTCTGGTGAACCCTCTCACCTCCCTGGACTCTGGCCTGTACCCCAGCTCTTGTATGCATAAATAAATAAATCTTTAAAAAATTTTAATTAGATTTCATTAAAATTAAAAACATTAGCAAATAGGTTAGAAAATAAATAAGCAAATTACAGACTGGGAGAAAATACTGTCCATATACATCTGTCAAAGTACCTGTTTCCAATTTCTTAAATGCCTACAAAATTGATAAGAAAAAATGCAAAGAACCCAATTAAAAAAAAAAAAAGTACAGAGGATTTATAGGCACTTCAGCTAAGGGAATATGCAAATGGCCATTAAACATGAAAAAGTACTCAGCCCCATTACTCATCAGGAAAATGTAAATTAAAGCCACAATGAAATGCCACTACACATCTACCAGAATGGCTAAAATTGTAAATTGACCCAACAGTAGCAAGTGTTGACATGAAGGCAACAATTGGAACTCTCAGGCACTGCTAGTGAGAGGAAAACTTGTCTATTCACTTTGGAAAATGTTTGGCAGTAGTATCAAAGCTAAATATGCATCTATCCTATGACTTAGAAAAGCTAGTCCTAGATATATATTCAAGAGCAATAAATATAATGTCCACCAAAAGATATGCATAAGAATTTTCATAATAGGGCCTCCCTGGTGGCGCAGTGGGTTGGGCAACACACTGTGAAGCAAACCAGAGCCACTACAGCATAAGTTCGATCCCTGCTGCTGGCCTGGGAGGGGACC
>JAGFMF010011723.1:872427-895810 GCA_019455555.1 Galemys pyrenaicus | reverse complement strand
GTGCACAAGGGACTGAGGTGATGGTGCACGGGTGAAATGGTGGTGGGTACCCCCTGGGGACTACAAATGATGTCAAATAAAACTAATAAAAAAAAAAAAGAAAGGAACAGTTGAGACTAAACCATGAATCAAGACAGGGTAACTGACATGGGTGGATCTGACTCACCGCATCACATTTCATGCCTTATGCTATGTAGGTAAAATTAACAGTGAGTAAAAATGAAATCACTGACAAAGGCTGCTCCTGGACCATCTGAGATAGTCCAAGCACTGACTCGGCTCAAAGGAAATAAAACTGAAAACTTTAGATCTCACCCAAAATAATCATTCTGCACCCTGTCTGAACCTTGGGCTCTCAACCCACCAGCCTACTCAAAACCACGATTGAGGGTGTCCCGCTGCTAAGAAATAGACAACATGTAGGGCCTTTCAGATCACCAAATTAGTAGCCAAGAAAGAACCATGAAAGATGTGGGCATGATCTCTTTCAGAGCAATCTGATGAAGACGTAAAGTCATTCATCCCCAAAGGGAAATCAGATTTGGGGGACTAGTTTTCCATTGGTGCCAAATTTTCAAAGCAAGGTTAATTCACAGCCCTAGAAAAATTTGCGTGGGGGTAAGTGGGAGAGGAAGAGTCTATCACTATCATCTGATATTTTAAACAGAAAATGAAGATTCAATAGTCTCTAGACTGGGAGATGGGGAGACGCCCTATTGGTTCACTAATGGTTGTTCATTTTGTGGGCAGAAACCTGCAGTTAGATAAAAATTAGGCTCAAGAGTTTAAAAAAGATTGTGCACAGTTTCAGAGTTCTTGAGAATAAGAGGCATAGGAAATTCCCACGTGGGACTGTTTTTTGTGAGCAGCAAGTGCTCACAATCTTCTCCCACCCGCAGATCCTAATGCAATGGAATCCCTCCCCTACCAGCTCTATCCCAGCTCCATGCTCTGGACCCACAGTGTTCGTCTCACCAAACTCCTCAGTCCCTAGATTGAGAAGGTGCCCGCAAACAGAATAGGAACTTTCTTTCTCTTTATTCTGCTTATTTCCCCGGGGTGGCTGAGAACGAAGTCTCCAAGAGTTTGAGCAAAAATGGCGCCAGGAGGTAGGTGCGAAGCATCCGCACGCGGGCGGCCACGTGCGCGGAGGAGGCGGGGTCCAGCACCCACCCCGCCCCCACGCGCGAGCCCCGCCCCTGGGAACACGCATGCGCTCTCCAGCCCTTAGGCGCCCGAGGTCTCGAAGGACCGGTAGGATTGCGGACCTGGTCGGTTTGCTCAGCTTTGTGAAGGAGAGATGGGGAGGCGTTGGGGGGTTCCTGAGATAGGAAGGAGCCCACCCCTCGACGCCTCCCGCGACGCTAACCCCCGCTAACCCCTGAGTCGTGATGCGAGCGTGGGTGCTAGTCTCCGCGGTGCTCTGGTGCCTCACTGGAGGTGGGACTCCTCCCGTCCGCCCCAAACTGCTCCCCTCTTCCCGGGCCTGCCTCCTCCGCCTCTCTCCACCCTCTCCCACTCTGGATCCTGGCTTCTCTGTACCCTAAAAGGTCCGTGTTTGCTTTTCTTCACAGTTGGATGGCAGCGTTTTTCCCAACGCTCTAAGAAAGGCTTCATTTATGGCAAGCCAGGACACCCAGGTAGGAAATCAACACCTTCGCTGGAAGAGGCTGTCAGAAGGGGGGGCGGGAGGGAGGGCGGGGAGAAGGTCTGGGGGTGGGCCGGGGGGAGGTGCCGGGGGCTGGTCTGCTGAGCTTTTTCCCGCGGAGGGAAAGGGAGCCAAATTTGATTGACGGGCTCCAATGCGGTCGGCTCTCCGCGAAGGTTGCATTTTCATCCTTATAGCCACCCTACCTCTCCTTAGTGGCATCACCTGGCCTAAAGACGCCCAGCTCGGAAAGAGCTCGCATTCAGACCACATCTCTCTCATCGCCTGCTCTCTCCGCAGCTTTACAACGCGAGACCCATTGAGTAGAGAGTTGTTGCCCTCTCTTGCAAAGTTATTTTCCCTTCCCGTGTGTACTAGAAGAGTTACGTATTGTTCTAGGCTCAACTCAGATGTCCTTCACCATGATGATGAAACATCCCCAAACTCCCCAAGGAGAAGCAGTCACCCAACTGACTTTAGATGATAAATAGCATTGATCCTGTTGGGACCCTCTCCACGTTTAGAGCTTTGTACCGCTTTCCCTGCCAGCATCAAATCTTAGGACGGTGACTTCTTTATATGCTCAGAGCCTAGCATCCAGGAGGCTTTAAAATTAATATTCGGTGGGATTGGGTTGGTTCCTGGCAGACCGTTCCTGCTTCCACCAAATAGGAACAAAAGAAATGCAGAAATATTTCTAGTATGCTTCATATAGTCTTCATTATTGTTCCCAACAAAGGACATTTATAGTTAATAACAAGTTTCCCTTAGAGGTGACAGTGAGCATCTTTAAAATAGTTTGCCATAAAGCACCAGTTCTTTTCTGATCTGTAATTTATTCCACTCAACCCTTCAAAAAGTTAGGATTCAAAGTGAGTTCTGAATCTATTAAAAAGACCTAAAATGGACATTTTTATAAACAAAACTATATCACAGAAAAAAATTAACTGACAGTCTAAAAATTTACTGTGAGAAGCAAAAACGACTAGTATTTAAAGTGTTATGATATGCTGATTTTTAAAATAGTCAAATCCAAAAAGAACTAGTTGGAATATTTTTGAACAAAATGATGGGAAGTGTAGTTTTAATTTTGCTGTACAGTGTAGTTATACATTATTTTATTTTATCACAGTGAAAATATATGTAAAATTACACCACAATAGCCCAGTCATTGTCTGTATGGATTTGAAACGTGCTAAAAAAGAAATAGTGGACCCCACCTACTTATGGATTGGGCCTAATGAAAAAGCATTAACAGGTAAATTATTTTAATGTCTGTTTAAATAATGAGAACATTTTAGAAGAGCACTGTTACTTACTGGAATGAATAAATTGAAGTTTAACTGCATTTTCACCTGTTCCATTAAATAAATCATATTTTGGTCTGTGTCTTATTTTCTCCTTTTGTAGAAACTGAAGCAGTAATTTTTGTACTCTACTTTCCAGAGCTGTTTTAGTTCAAATGTTGTTATAAAACCTGCAGTTTAATCCTTCCTTTTAAAACCTGTAGTAGGAAGATAAAGTGTCTAATATATAAGTTTTTATGATGTTAATGTCTTAGAAATTAAGCATTAGTAATTTGTCTTTATGTGAAGAAATTGGATAGTAGAAAAATACTTTCACCTCCTGAATTATTGGCATAAACAAAATAAAAGTATATGCCAAGAAGTGAATTAAAGAAAACCAAAATATATTTCAAGTATATATTCAATACATTTCATGTGGTTTAAGACTGTTGGATTCTTGAAGTTAAAATAGCCTTTTAATTTTTAAAAAAGTTTGTATTTAATCTCACATTTACTAAATAATGTTTGAATTATTATATGCAAAATAATCAAGTAATTTACTGTTCATGTTTAGGAAATAATCACATAAATATAACTGACACAGGAAAACTGATGGTGAGCGATTTTTTGGAGCCTTTGTCTGGACTTTACACATGTACTCTTTCATATAAGACAGTCAAAGCAGAAACCCAAGAAGAAACAATTGTAAAGCAGAGATATGACTTTTTGCTATATGGTAAGAATATAGACATATTGCAACTTACACACTTAATTTGGATCAGAATTAATGGTATGGTTTCTTAATTTAGTGTGTAATCATTATGATATGAAACATTTGGACATATTTACTCAAACTCTTAAATTGACATCAAGGTAGTGTTTACTAAGTAATATTCTCTCATCTCCCAGTTCTCACTATCCAGGTATACAAGCATGATCACAATATTGCCAACAATTTAAAAAATATATTTTTTTGATTCTGTAAAAGCAACTTAATCACCCTTTTGGTGGACTGTGCTGATAGCAGTGACTCTTTCTGGAAATTAAGACCCTCACCTCAGGAATCTTTTTTTTTCTTATACTATTTAGCCCACAGAAGCCATTCCCCTGTGTATTGAGTATATCTAATGAAAATAACCTTTTTACTAAAATTACTAATTTTGTGTACTTTTGTGAGTACAAGCTGACAAAATATTTTATTAGGTTAAGTTCCTGTGTTGACTTGTAAAATTGATAGGATTTGACATTACACATAAATTGAAAATTAAGGAAAATTAAGAGGAAATAAAAGCTAAGCCCAATTGCTTTCATTTTTATCTATTAAAAGCTTATCGGGAACCTGATTACTCATATCAGATGGCTGTACGTTTTACCACAAAGTCTTGTATAGGAAAATATAACGACCTGCTCTTTAGAGTGCTGAAGAAAATCTTGGATAATTTAATCTCTGATTTGTCATGCCATGTCATAGAACCATCTTATAAATGCCATTTCGTTAAAGTTCCAAATCGAGGCCTCGTGCATGAGCTATTTATAGCCTTTCAAGGTAAAAACGTTTTTTTACATTTCTTTAACTGTATGAGTATAATCTTGAACCACGATGGATTACAAAATTAATTACCATATCAATGTAAAATGGCTTACAAGTAGTAGACCTTAAATGTTAGTTAAGTACTAGAGTATGTTGTTATTAACCTGGATATGGTTGTAAAGATTAACACATTATTTACCTTCAAATATGATATATTGTTGCTTTCTTTTAGAAGTCATTATACCTAATGTCATTTTATAAATGTGGCCTTTATGCAACTAATGTTTAATTTATAGAACTTTAAATTGTATTTTTAGGAACTTAATAAAAGGGAGGAACCAAACAAAATTTATTTCCATTCATTTTAAAGCCTTGTAGTTACTTCCATTAGCCCCCAGATGGAGTGAAATCATACTGTATAAATTATTCAAATTATGTACCTTTATTACTAGGATTAGATAGATGAAATTCATGCATGCATGGGTACTGAATTCAGCATTTGAAGCTTGTTGGAACATTTGGAACTATAGAATCCTTTTGTGAAGATATCATTTTTTCCTCTCCAGTTAACCCTTTTGCACCAGGGTGGAAAGGTACATGCAATGATTCTGTTGACTGTGAAGAGATCACAAATCATAATATCCTGGAGGTGAGAATTTCCGTGTAAGGAGAGAAGTATCTTAATAACCAATAAAGCTTTTTAAAATGTTTGTGAAAACTTCATTTTATTAATTAGAAAACATCTTCAAAAATTTATTTCTCTATGTTGTATTTATCAACAATAGACATTTCTAAGCAAGTAGATTCAAATTACTCTTTGAAATAGACCCTAAATATAAAGGATTGTTGAGTTTTTTGTTTCAGTTTTTTTCATTGAAATTTTGAGAATATTTACTATTTGAGCATGTTTTGTTTTGGAATAGTGCACTCGGAATCTTTGACAGGAAAAAATCCCTGGTATTTGTTTCCCAGATGGTAACTACGCAGTAGTTTGAAGAATAATCCCACAATCATATCCTAAATTAAACCTAATGGTTCTTCCAAAACTGTTATACTGATCACAATCGTTCTCTCCTTAGTTAACCTCAGTGGCTAAGGGAATAGTCTAAAAAAAACCCCTTCACTACTAAAAAATAAAATAAAATTTACATCATTAGGTGATAATGCTGATTTAGAGAAAAGTCTTGGTTTCTATTTCCGGTGACCCTTAAAATAATGAACTCCCGGCTATTTACATAAGGATAGAAATGCTGCAACCATTTCAAAACAAGTGTTCTTTTTTTTTAGTTTTAAAGATTTATTTATTTATGCATACAAGACAGGTCATAGTCATGGGAGGTGAGAGGATTTTCCAGAGACAGAATGGGGAGCAGAACAGACAGATCAACTGAAATACACTGCTGAGGGGAGCAGTGAGCGGAGGCAGGAGAGGTCTCCCGTGCCATGTGGGTCAGACCCCTGGCCAGGGGATCGAACTCGAGCTGCTGTGCTGCAGATGCTTCACAGTGCGGCGCTCAACCTGCTGCGCCACCAGGGAGGCCCCCTCAAAACAAGTGTTCTTTAACCTCAGTATTCTTCATATTGCACATATGAAGCATATTTGGTGAGGTCAAGACTAGACGAGTTTTAATATTAACTAATTTAATATTAATTAATATTGATAGCTTTTTGAGAATTCACCTGTATGTAAATCATGACATTATACTATGTATCACTGGCTCTGATGTAGGTGGAGAAATTGGGTTCACAGTTCAGTAATTGTGCTTCTCTTTGTTATTTTTAAATCTTAGGCAAGAGATCGAATAGAAGAATTTTTCCGGAGCCAAGCATATATTTACTACCATGACTTTAATAAAACGCTACCAGCTATGCATTTTGTGGACCACAGTTTTCAAGTAGTACGTATAGACAGCTGTCGTCCAGGCTTTGGAAAAAATGAAGGTCTACATAGTAATTGCGCTAGCTGTTGCGGTAATTATGAAATATAAATATTCAAATATTTTGGTTATATAGTTAGAAGAATGGATAAGTAATTAACTCACTTAGGATAATTGAATATAGTGATTCTTTTACCAAAAAAACCCAAAACCCTGTTTGTTTTAGATTTATTTAATTACATTTGACATTATTTGTAGTCCCCAGGGAATACCCACCACCATTCCACCCGTGCACCATCACCTCAGTCCCTTGTGCTCTTTCTGCCCCCATCCCGGTCTCTACCCCACCCGCCCCCCAATGATCCCTTTGGTTTGTCTTTGACCTTTTGTTCTTGTTGTGTTTTTGGTTTGTTTGCTTGTTTAGAACCCTGCATTTTAGCTTAGAGGGAAATAAACATTTAAAGCCCAAATTTCTAAATGTAATCCTCTTCAGATATATTAATTCTTAATGTGCTTTTTTGTGTTGCAAAACATTTCTGTAATTTTCTGATTTAAGCTAATATACTGTGGAAAAAGAGAGTGGTCCTACCTAGAAAACAGAGAACTGGAAATAGGAACTACAAAAAACAGGAACTCGTCAATGGGACACTGTGACATTAAAGGAAAAAATACTTCAGATTTTAAATTTCTCCTACCTTTTAGATCATCAGATTACAAAGTTTAAGACTCTAAAATAATTTTCCATGACTTAATTGGTTGAACATTACTCAATACAAGAAAATGGCATAAGATTGAAGGCAGATTGAAGGTATGAAATTCTTCTACGTGAAATTGTAACTATCTATTCTGTGTGTTTCCTCTGCAGTGGTTTGTAGTCCTGGAATGTTTAGTCCTGATGTTGATGTTACTTGTCAGACCTGCGTTTCCATCCATATCTATGGAGCTAAATCTTGCCAGTAATCTTCAAACAAAACCACAGTATGAAGACAAGAGGTGAAACCATTGTTACTAGCCCATGGAGGTGGAGAACATAAGGTGAAATACTCACATTCCAGAGAAATCTTAATATATTTCCACTCAGTAAGATCAGTAAGACAAAAACATTGGACTATACATATTTTAGAAACTTTAAAAAGATGGTTGACATGGCATTTCATACAATAGCTCCAGTGTACAAAGGAAAATAGTAGTGGATGATTTTTAATGAGGTATGTTTTATTTACAATCTCTTGCTCTGTACTTCACACTGTTAAAGTCAAGAAGAGTAGCAAAGTATAATATAATAAAAACCATACATTTCATATTATTAATTTATTTGAAATCACTCTTGTATGTTATAAAGATATAAATGTTACCCTTGTAATTAAAACCGAAAAGTTATTACTTTTGGTGCCTTTGCTTTTATTTTATTTTTAAATAATAGATTTTATTTTTTAGTATGGTTTTAGGGTTACAGAATAATTTAGCAGGTAGTGTATAGACTTCTATATACCCACTCCAGCCCATGCCCTCATCCCTCCCAGCTTCCCCTGTAATTAATATCTTGTATTAATATGATGCATTTGTTACAGTTAATATTGACACATTATTAACTACAGTGCATAATAGTTCACATTAAGATTCATTCTTTGTGTGGTATGGTTCTGTGGGCTTTGACAAATGTGTAGAGATGTGTCTCCCATTACACTTTCATACAGAATGATTTTACCACACTAAAAGTTTCCTGTGCTTCACTGTTCATTTCCCCTTATTGCAGAACCCTTGACAACCATTGATCTCTTTACTGTCTTATAGTTTTGCCTTTTCCAAAATATTGTTATGTGGAATCATACATGTACACTTTTCACACTGACTTCTTTCACTTAGCAATATGCATTTAAGATTCTGCCATGTCTTTTTGTGACTTGATAGATCATTTTTATTGATGAGTGATATTCCACTAAGTGGATTATGAAGGGTCTCTTTGGTTGCTTCCAGTTTTTAGTGATTATGGATGAAAATGCTATAAACGTCTGTATGTAGCTTTTTGTGTAGCCATAAGTTTCAGCTCAATCACATCAATACATAGGACCATGATGGTTGAATTGTATAGTAAGATTATGTTTAGTTCTTAACATTAACTGCCAAACCGGGCCTCCCTGGTGGCACAGCGGGTTGAGTGCCACACTGTGAAGCATCCACTCCACAGCCGTGTGAGTTCGATCCCCAGCCAGGGAGAGGACCCACATGGCGCTGCAGACCTCCCTGCCTTGCCCGCTGCTCCCTTCAGCAGTGTATTTCAGTTTATCTGCCTGTTCTACTCCCTGCTCTGCCTCTGGTGAATCCTCTCACCTCCCCCGACTCTGGCTTGTACCCCACCTCGTGTATGCATAAAAATAAATTAATTAATTAAAAAAAACATTAACTGCCAAACCATCTCCCAAATTGTATTATTGTTTTATATTTCTACCAGCAATGAATGTGTTCCTCGTTCTCCTTATCCTTACTAGTTTTTGTATTGTCAGCTTTTAAGATTTTGACAATTCTAATAGGTCTATAGTAGTATTTCTTTGTCATTTTAATTTAAAATTCCCTAATGGGGTCTTATGCTGAGTTTCTTTTCATATGCTTATTTGTCTTCTGTATGTCTACTTTGGTGGGGTGTCAGTCAGATCTTTTGCCAATTTATGTATTGAATTTTTCTCTTAATGAGTTCTAATATTATTTGTATATTTTAGATGGACGTCCTTTATCAGATACATGTTATGCAGGTATTTTCTCTCATTTTGTGGCTTGTCTCATTATTTTAAGAGTGTCTTTCACAGAGTAGATTTTAATTTCAATAAAGTTCAGCCTAAATTTTGTTCTTTCATGTATCATACTTTTAGTGTCATGCCTAAAAATTCATCACCAAGCCCAAAGTCTTATAGGTTCTCTCCTACTATAATATCTCTAGAAATTATATTGTTTCATGTTTCACATTTAGGTCTAAGATGAAAAATTTTTGTGGAAAGTGTGCATCGTGTGTCTAGATTCACTTTTTGCACATGAATGCCCAGTTGCTCCTTGAAAAGGAAGGGCTATTCTTCCTCCACTCAGTTGACTATACTGTATGGATCTATATGGGTTTTCTATTCGGCACCATTTATCAGTTTACTTCCTCTTGTCAGTACCATACTGTGTTGATTAGTGTGGAGGAAGTCTTCAGTTAGTCTCAGTCTTCTGACTGTGTGTATTCTTCGGTATTTTGTGACTTGTTCTGGTTTTCTTACTTTTCCATATAAACTTTAGAATCGGTTTGCTAGTAAGTATAAAACAACTTGCTGGAAGTTTGGTTTGGAATTGCATTGAATTGCTAGGTCATGTTGGAGAGAACTGACATCTTAACATACTGAGTTTTCCTACCCAGGAGTATGGACTATATCTCTATTTAGTTCTATGATTTATGTCTTCCAAGTTTCATAGTTTTTCTTCTTTAGATATTGTACATATTTTCTCATTTAATATGTAATACAATATGCTTCTTAGACTTTTGCCTAAATATTTAATTTTGGTGAAAATAAATACTATATCAAATTCCAAGTGTTCACTGCTGTTATTTAGGAAGGCAACTGATTTTTGTGTATAAACCTTATATCCTGTTACTATAATAGCTTATTAATTCCATTTTTAATTTATTTTGTTAGTTCTTTGAAATTTTCTACATAGGCAGTCCTGTCATGTGTGAATAAAGACAGTTTTGTTTCTTCCTAATCTGTATATCTTTTATTTCCTTGTATCCTCTAATTGCATTACCTTGAACTTCCACTATGACGTTGAATAGGAATGGTGGAAGGTGACATCTTTGCCTTAGACTTGATTTTAGAGGAAAAGCATACAATTCACACCATTAATTATTAAGTAACTATAGCTTTTTTTAAAAAAAGATTTATTTATTTATGCATACAAGAGCTGGGGCACAGGCCAGAGTCCAGGGCAGTGAGAGGATTCATCAGAGACAGAGTGGGGAGCAGAACAGGCAGACTGACTGAAACACACTGCTGAGGGGAGCAGCGGGGGAGGCAGGAGAGGTCTGCTGTGCCATGTGGGTCCCCTCCCTGGTTGGCGGCAGGGATCGAACTCGTGCTTCAGTGGCTGTAGTTTGCTTCATAGTGCATTGCTTAATCCACTGTGCCACCAGGGAGGCCCCAACTATAGTTTTTTAAAAATAAATGTTCTTCAAGTTAGGGAAGTTCTTTATTCCTACTTTGCTAAAAGTTTTTCTCATGGAATGGATTTGGTTTTTGCCAGTGCTATTTATACATTTATTGGTAGGATCATACGATTTTTCTCTTCAGCTTGTTGATATGAAAGATTGCATTAATTGATTTTCAAATGTTGAACTATCCTGCATAGTCAAAATAAACCGCTTTGGTCATGGTATATAATTATTTTTATACATTGTTGGATTTGATTTGCTGATATTTTGTTCAGGATATTTACATTTATGTTCATGGGACATATTAGTCTGTGGCGTTCCTTTTTTTTTTAAGATTTATTTATGCATACTAAAAAACTGGGGTACAGGCCAGAGGTGTGGGGCTGAGAGGATTTACCAGAGACAGCATGGGGAGCAGAACAGGTGGATTTACTGAAATACACTGCTGAGGGAGCAGTGGAGGAGGCAGGAGAGGTCTGCTGCACCATGTGGGTCAGCTACCTGGGTGGGGATTGAACTCATGCTGCAGATGCTTCAAAGTGCATTGCTTAACCCCTTGCGCCACCAGGGAGTCTGCTGTGGCTTTCCTTTCTTATTGTTATCATTATCTGGTTTTAATACTAGGGAAATGCTGGCCTCATAGGATGAGTTAGGAAGTATTCTCTCCTTCTATATTTAGGGTGGGAGGGAGAAGATTGTAGAAGATTAGTATGGTGTCTTATGTTTGGTAGAATTCACCAGTAAAACCTTCTCATTTTAATGCTTTTTGTTCGGGAAGGTTATTACTTATTGACTAAATTTCTTTTAATAGCTGTAGTCCTATTCAGATTATCTGTTTCTTCTGTTGTAAATTTGATATATTGCCTTTCAGGGATTGAGCTATTTCATCTAAGTTATCAAATTGGTGGGTATAGGATCTCTCTGGTGGCCTAGGGTTTAAATCTCAGCACTATCACCACTACAGCCTGAATTCAATCCTTGGCCAGGGAGCTGACCCTCATGGCGCAGCAGACCTCTCCTGTCTCTCCCGCTGCTCCCCCAGCAGTGTATTTCAGTCAATCCAGCTGTTTTGCTCCCCACTCTGTCTCTGGTGAATCCTCTCAACACCCACATCTCTGGCCTACTCCCCAGTTCTTCTATGCATGAATAAATCAATCTTTAAAAAAAACCCAACAAATCTGTGTGTATAGTGGTGTTCATAATAGTCTCTTATATTCTTTATGTCCATGGGGTCAGAAGTGATGACGACCCCCCCCCCTCCTTCATTTCTGATGGTAGCAATTTGTGTCTTCTCTTCTTTTCTTGGTTAGCCTGGGCAGAGGTCTATCACTTTTGATTATCTTTTCATAGAATAAGCTTTTGGTTTGTTTGACTTATTTTATTGATTTCCTGTTTTCAATTTCATTGATTTCTGCCCTTAATTTTTAAAAAAATATTTATTTATGCATACAAGAACTGGGGTACAGGCCAGAGTTGTTGGAGGTGAAAGGATTCACCAGAGACAGAGTGGGGAGTAGAACAGGCAGATCAACTGAAACACACTGCTGAGGGGAGCAGCAGGCGACGCAGGAGAGGTCTGCTGCTCCATGTGGGTCCCCTCCCTGGCCGGAGATAAAACTCAAGCTGCTATGCTGCAGATGCTTCATAGTGCGGTGCTCAACCCACTGCCCCACCAGGAAGGCTCCTGCCCTTAGTTTTTATTAGTTCTTTTCTTATGCTTGCTTTAGACTTATATTGCTCATTTTACTCTAGTTTATGAACGTGGAAACTTAGAGTATTGATTTATCTTTGTTTTTTAACATGTGCATCAGTGCTATAAATTCCCCTCTAAGCATTGCTTTTGCTGAATCCCATAAATTTAATTCTCATTTAATTAGAAACTTTTTTGTAATTGCTCTTGAAAATTTCCGATACATGGTATTTAGTAACGTGTTGTTTACTTTCCAAACATTCAAGAATTTTCCACCTGTCTTTTCTGTTACTGATTTTTAGATTACTTCTATTGTGGTCTGAGAGCATTTCTTAAATTATTTTTTTTATTTGCTCAGGTATTGAATTATATGTCCCAGAATGAGATCTGTGTAAGTGAATGTTGTATGTGTGCTTGAAGGAGAATATATGTCCTGTTGCTTTTGGATGAAGATTCTGTAAATATCAGTTAGGTCCTGTTGATTGATGGCACTATTCAGTTCACGTATATCCTTACTGATCTTCTGTCTGTTGGATCTGTCTCTCACTGACAGAGGCATCTGGAATTTTCCAGCCATAATAGTGGATTCATCTGTTTCTCTCTGTAATTCTGTCACTTTTTGCACTTTTACATAAGTGCACATGCCTTGTTTTGATGCTTTATTGTTAGGTGAGTACAAGTTAAGGGTTGTTAACATCTTGAAAATTCACCCCTCTATCATTATGTAATGTCCCTCTCCCTTTGTCCTTAATAATTTCCTTGTTCAGAAATATGCTTTTAAAAATTAATATAGCTACTTCCAGAATACCAGTTTTTCAATGCAAAGAGCACAAAATTGTATGTGTATTTATATCTTCCTATATCAATAAAATCTCAACATCTTTGTAAAAGTTTTATCTCTAGCAGGAATTCACATGTTTCTGAACATCTTTTATAAGCCTTTATCACTAATTTCAGGCATTACAGTAATGCTAACAGTTGTTCTCCGTTTTTTTTTAAGATTTATTTATTTATACATACAAGAGCTGGGGTACAGGCCAGAGTCCAGGGCGGTGAGAGGATTCACCAGAGACAGAGTGGGGAGCAGAACAGGCAGACTGACTGAAACACACTGCTGAGGGGAGCAGCGGGGGAGGCGGGAGAGGTCTGCTATGCCATGTGGGTCCCCTACCTGGTTGGAGGCAGGGATCTAACTTGTGCTGCAGTGGCTGCGGTTTGCTTCATAGTGCGTTGCTTAACCCGCTGCGCCACCAGTGAGGCCCCTAATAGTTGTTCTAATGTAAGTTAATTCATGATCTTGCTCTTGGCAAATTTTTCTCAGATTTTATACTTCATTCTTTCTCATTGGTTTAACATCTGCAAAGATTTTACCAGTTACTTTGGTTATGGATGTTGAATCATGAAAGCACTTTAAAAGATAATTATTCATCCTTTCTCACCAAAAACAAATGTATACTCAAATCATTAATAATGTAAAAAGTTGGAGACATTTTTCTGTTCAGATTCACTGAAACTTAGACTAAGACAAAATAAAATAACTTCTTTTAAGATAAGATTTTTTTCTCATTTCTTTAATACCTATTTTTTAAAAGAAAATACGCAGCATGGTCATATGTTAAATCCTAAATTAGTATTTTTATTTAAGATAATGGTATATTAGAAAAGGGGGCCTCCCTGGTGGCCCAGTGGGTTAAGCAACGCACTATGAAGCAAACCGCAGCCACTGCAGCACGAGTTCGACCCCTGCCACCAACCAGGGAGGGGACCCACATGGCGCAGCAGACCTCTCCTGCCTTGCCCGTTGCTCCCCTCAGCGGTGTGTTTTGGTCAGTCTGCCTGTTCTGCTCCCCACTCTGTCTCTGATGAGTCCTCTCACTGCCCTGGACTCTGGCCTGTACCCCAGCTCTTGTATGCATAAATAAATGAATCTTAAAAAAAAGATAAGATAATGGTATATTAGAAAATATATTCAGTCGTATCTGTCATAGCTGTTGAGAGGAAAATAGAGGCTTAGACTAAAGGAAGAAAATTGAGAAGGGAAAAGAAAAAGAAAAAGTAAATCAAAGAAACAAGGAGGAAGTCCAGGCCCAAACCTTCTAGCAGTCACTTGTTGCTTATAGAATAAAGCGTGCATTTGTGATATTGCCCCCAAAGAGGTAAAAATTATTATAAAACAGAGACTCTGAGGTGTTACAATGGTTTGTGATTTTCCAGTTATATAAGCAAATATACAAGGTTTCTGTGGTGATTAAGGGGAAAATATATCTTAAAAGGCTCTAAAGGGGGGGAGGGAGTTGAAGCAATAAAGAGGAGAAAGCATAAATAGTCATAAATAGTCAAACTAACTCCAAAATTGGCATGTGAGGCCTCTAAGTGTCTGGTTTCAATTAACCTTCTCAGCATTGACTCATTATTTCCACTTTGGGGGACTGACTGGGCTAGATATTTCTTCTAACATTAAGATCTTATCATTTTGATCCTTTTTTTTTCTAACCAGACTCACCTTGCTGCTTCTAAGACAAAACCAATCTCATTCTTCATGTTTAGAATGTTTTCTTTGTTAATTCCACTTTCTTCAAAACACTTCTTCCAATATAGATCACTATCTTCTTTAAATTTATCATCTCCCACTACTAATTTATCCTATAATTCTAGCACCTAATCACACTTTGGTAATCATTTACATTTTTGAGCCTCTTCTCTCTTTTATAAAATTAAGGGATTATATTCAGAAATTCAACATCTTTTAGCACTGACTCTAGATATATTAAGTACCTCTTCATATTACTTTTGAGTCCCCCATGTGGCAATACACAAAATAGCCCTAACATTTTTTTTTTTTTTAGTTTTAATACAGTGAGACAAGAGACTTGCAGAGAGAGCCGAGACAAAGGAGGCATAGCTTCCTATCGGTACTTAGTCTACATGCCCACTTAGGAAACTTCAGATGGCAAAATACCATGAGCCAAAATTATTAACCAATAATGACTATTTTCCTATGAACTATTTTACTGAGGATGCAGTTTTTCTGGTATGACACTGTGAGTAAAATAAACTTGTGTCTACTGGTTTACTAGAGTTCTTACATCTTAACCCAAGCACCAGTATCTTCCATCAAGTACACATTGCTTCATCAGGGTCTTATGTTTTCATCTTTATCACAGGCTTTCCCACTTGTAGGTACATACTTCAGCCTGGTTGGTGCACATGTCCGTATGGATGTTTCTTAGGCATTTTGAATTGAACATGTCCAAAAATGAATTCAACCTTTTTCCTATCATTCATATCTTGTTAAAGAATATTGATTCATTGATGTAGATTTGGAGAGCTCTTGGGTTCAGTGAGTCCCTGGGGTCCTTGCATTACCTCTGGGAAAAGTTGCACCAGAGCTCCCCGTTCAGCGGCCCATGGCAAGTTTCCTCTTGAGGCCAAGTAAGCTATATCCAAAAGGGCATGTTTATTACATTAGAAGGAACGAAAAGAACACCTGCACAGACACAAGCAGGCAAAAAGAACTGCATTTTTGAAAGTGGTAGGTTTAAAAGATGCCTGCATAGACTCAGGTGGGCAAGAGAGCCCCCTGAGGTACATATTTAGCTGAAGTAATGAAATTGAATTTGCGCTGAGAAGTAAACCATTGTTTATACCCTGCTAACCCTAACCTTGAGAATGTTTACTCCCTGATGCATTGATTCATATTCTTTGCCCATCCCATACCTTAACCTAAGACAAACCGTTTTACTATAAGAATATAGCAGAATAAAAAGCACATACAGTTACATGAATGTCATCTTTATCTCATTGGCTCAGAAATAAAACCCTGAAATGGCAACAAAGTTCTGTCTTCTCCCTTACTCAGTGGGAACAGAAGTTATAACAGCATCCTCACAATGCTTCTGAAAAGACTCAGTACCTCCTCTTTTTCTTCTTGATTCTACATTCACAGTGTTGCTGCACATACGTAGTATTTGGAAGTCACATTCCACATGACCACCAAGAGTGTCGCTGTTGAAGGGAATTCTGTACTTTGTGCAGCCCAGTATATCTTCCACACTAGAGGTTTATTAACAGTAAACTAGTGAACATTTGGTTTCCTGTTTGCTAGGTTCAGCAGCCATTTTGCCTTGTGTCTGGTGTTCATAGCATTATGCTTTGAATTGCAGGTGTCATATCTTCACGCATCGTGGATACACTACATTGTTCAAAGTTACCTGGATAGGAAGCAAGTGGCTTACTAGGTAAAGTTATGAGAGAATCCATTCCAACTTCCACCTTTGATTCCTGAACTATTCTAGGAGGGAGAAAGCACTAGACACTGGTCTCTGATTCAAAGCATGTAAAACAGAACCTTTTCATCCTAGATCATCCCAATGACAGTGACAACTGAGATGCTAGTAAGCTATTTCACCTTTCAGTTATGCCCATGGCTTCTGGATGATGGAGTATGGTGTAAGACCCTTTCATTTCCATGGTCACAAACCGATTGCTTCACTTCTTTTGCTGTGTAGTTAGTTCCTCGATCAGACCCAACACTATATGGAAGATCTTGGTGGTGGTGCGTAAGCAGCCCCTGAGTCCGCTGGTGTGGCAGAAGCATTACAATGGGCATAGATCACAAATCCACTTCCAGAATATGTGTTTGTATTAGTGAAGCTGAATCTCTGTCGTGGGTCATTTCATTCTATGAGGTCGATTTAAAAATAATTTTTAAGTTATTTTATTTTAAGAATTTAAAAATTATTTTAAAATGAGGCAGATTAATGAAAATAAGATTGTCCTGAGATAAACCAATGCATTACCTATTTTATTTATAATAGCATATCTCATTTTGAAGCAGCACTGTTTCATGAAAATGAGAAATAGAATATGAACATTTTAACAGAATTCTAGAGGGAAACATCTGTCCCCTTAATAATTAAATAGCTCCTTCTTACAGATAGAACTACCGCCAGAACCATCTTAGAGTGGTGAATGGGCTGGGAATTCCAGAGGAAAGCTGCATGTGCTCTCAAGTAATAGCTGCCCATGTAGAGAGCTAGGAGCGGGGCTCACATTTCGGTGTTCTTGACGCGGTGATCAGTAGTCTGCATGTCCTCGTAGTAGGTGGACATGCTTGTGGCTCGTGCTTTATAGAATGGAAACACGTGCATTGCTGTTAAATGGTTTGACCACAGCCACACAGCTGATAGAGGCATAGTCGGCATGGGAAGTCTCCAGAATCTCAACACTCAATTATTGACTTAATTCTGTCTTTTGTAGTAAGTTTTATGTTAATAAGTAATAACTACTCTTCATAGTTATTATATGAACTTAGGGGAACTCTTCAAAGAAATTTAATGGGGAAGTGCCCATTAGGCCAGTCCAATAGAACAAAAGAAGGCCCATCAGCCCTGGAAGGGAAGAAATCAGTGGGGTTAAAGGTGAGCAGTAATGGTGTGGAGTGCAGCCCGAAAGTCACCCCGTTCCTCTCTGGTGATGTCAGCTCTGTTTTCACTTTTCTTCATCTCTCAGAAAATCCCACAATGTAAGCACTGCTCTTGAGTTTGTGAATTTTTTTCTAGCCAGGAAGTTGTTTTCTCCTTTTATATTTTGTTTTCATTCTCCAGTGCCCCCCTTTTGAATGCTGCCATATTCGCATCTTAACTGTGTTTACCCTGGCAAATTTTCCTTACTCCACAGCCCATGCCTCTGATAAATGCTTCTCAGGGCCCTTACCTTTCTCCTTCTGGGTCATTAGCTTCTTTATGTCCTAACAAGGAAGAACATGGATAAACTGAAAGATTATTATGACTACCTAGCTTTATGAGTGGAAATAGTTTCACAAGTAAAAACAAAACCTAACCATTTGCTGTGCACTTTAAATTTAAAACAGTGATATGTGTAAATTATATCTCGGCGGGGTGGGGGGGGTGGAATCAATCTCAAGAAAAAAGATTTTGTTTGTTTTATTATTTATTTTCTTACAATGTTTGGTTTCTTTTCTAGGTGTAGTTCCCATAGAGTTTCCACCACCAATTCACCTGTGCACCATCACCACAGTCCCTTGTGTTCTTCCAGTTCCGGCCTTGATCCCAATCCTTCCCTCTTCCCTGCAGATGACTCTGATTTGTAGTTGTCTGTTTATTTTTGTTTAGTTTTGTGTTGTTATTGCTTGTGTGTTTTGAAACGATAAATCTTAGATGGTTTCACTTAAATGCGGAGTATAGAGAAACAGAAAAAAGGGTCAGGAAAAAGACAAAACTTGCAAGCTGGCCATAGGTTTGAGGCACACAGCAGGGGAAGGGAAAAGGAAGGGAAGGGTCAAAACAATAAGTAGTCATTTTAAAGTTACAGTAGTGGGGTATCACATATCACTGCCACTTTTGTGCGGATGTCAGTGGCCTCGGGTGGAAATTATTTTCTTACTGAGGCAAGCTTGTGATTTCACCAGTAACCTATTCCTCAGAATTGAAAAGTAGCCGAAGAAAGAACTTTCATATTTCTCACTGAGTCAGAGAATTATAGCTGTCAGGAAATAATGAAACTTCAGCTAGCCATGGCCCAATAATGCATTATGCAGGTCCAAAGGCCCCTGAGGTTGCAGAAACAAGATTGGTGCCCAAGTGCAGTTCCAGAAAGGCAGCGCTTATTTTGAGGTCTGCTATCACTTATGCTATCCATTGGATCGTCCCAGAGCAATACATTGATATCTGGCCTCAATCTGGAAGTAAATACCAATGAAGGTGTTTGGAATACAAAGGAAATAAGAAAACAGAAGCAAAAAAAGAAGTTGGGGAGGAGGGAGGTTAACCACCAACCACAGCGTAGAGAGGTTGCACGTGTCTCGGGGCAGAGGAAGTACACGTCCTGGTGACTGAAGTCATTGTCTTGCAGATGTAGGTCACACAGCTAGGACCGAACAGCATTAAGTTAGGCTCCTGGACCCCACCTGATTTCTGAGGACATTTTTTGGGGAATGTGGCTCACATAGAAGTCATACAAATTTTAAAATGCCGAGGAAACACTAAATTGAAGGTGGAGAGGAGCGTGTGTCTCTCTCTTCTTTCCTCACGGAGCAGCTCTGCGTCCAGCAGCCAGTGGTTCCAAGCATCTCCCAAGACACCTCTCCCCTGAATGGCTGAAAAAAGTGAGAAAAACACCTGCCTACAGTGGGGAGACCCCAGCTCGCTCATTCTAGTCCTGACTCCATCATTTTGTAGCAAAGGCTAGTTTGTGATCCATGCTAAGAGGAAACTAATTCCAGTTTACAGCTCTCTTACAATGTACTTTCTGCCGTCATAATTTATATGAAAGAACTTTATAAACCATAAAAAATATTGACTATATTGCCTTGTGGGGCCTATCATAAATGAGAAATTTATTCTACACAGCTGAAATCCAGTTTTCAGTGTGTGTGTGTGTATTTACACTTAATGTGTATATATATATATATATATACACATACTAAAAGCTGTGGAGATACATATCCACAAAATATATAAATATTTTAAAGATTTATTTATGCATACAAGAGCTGGGGTACAGGCCAGAGTCGTGGGAGGTGAAAGGATTCTTCAGAGACAGAATGGGGAGCAGAACAGGCAGACTGACTGAAGTACACTGCTGAGGGAAGCAGCGGGCCAGACAGGAGAGGTCTGCTATGCCAGGTGGGTCCCCTCCCCTGCCCAGCAGCAGGGCTCAAACTCAGTGACTGGTTTGCTTCATAGTGCGTTGCTTAACCCACTGCGCCACCAGGGAGGTCCCTGACAACTGGCAATTTTGGAGCTGATCCAGCCTTATGAAATATTGTGTGTGTCCCAAATTTCTTCAAAATCATAGGTATTCTTAAAGCAAACAATTCTAAGCCTTGGAAAGATTTTCCAGAAACATGCATATGCATAGTAGAATAGACATGTATTAATAATGTCAGTACAGTTAATTCACTTCATTTGTAAAGAATTAGACACTTCATTCTTAAATAGAAACATTTTACTTATGTAAAATGTACTTATAGTAAAGAATACTGATCTTCAGTGAATCTGTACATATCTGGCACCTCAGAAGATTCCTTCATGTCACTCCCCAGTCAGTACTGACCCCACTAAGATAACCACTGTTTTGTCTGCTGTTCCCATTGCATAGATTTTCCTGATCTTGAGTCTCATATAAATGGAATTGCAAAGTATCGTGGCGGTCATGGAGGTGCCACTCAGATAGTCTTCAGGAGAACCTGCTGCCAGAAGAAAACCTCCCGCTGCTACCCTGTAGGTGGCCCTCCTCTGGCCAGGCTTCCCCAGGATGCTCCCAGCCCAAAGCTGAGCACAGGATGGGTGCCGGGGCCTGGTCACTCCTCCCTGACGGGCCCTTCCATTGGAGTCTCAGGTCAGCCCAGCTGAGACTCACAACTGAGCTGCAGTCAGACCCTCCTGCTGGGTCCTTCCCTCCTCCTCTCCTTTCGCAGGTTTAGGTCCTGCATTGTGATCTGAAGCCTTGCCATGCTTATTCCTGCTCCCTCTCCCTTTATTTTTCACAGGCTTTTCCCCTACTAAGTCTGTCTCATGTCTAATTTCATTTAGCATCTTCTCAAGCAGACCCAGACATAAACAATGTTCTTCTGTCTCCAGATTCACTTGCTCAGCATGAAGTCTGAGTGTCATCCAGGTTGTTAGGTGTGGGGGTAATTTGTTCTCTTTTATTGAATGAATATACCACAGTGTATGTGTCTCTCCTAATGTTCTCGGACATAGTGGGCAATAGCTTTCAGGACAAATTGGGGCTCTCCTGCTAACACTCTGTATATACGTGTCTTTGGGTGAGGACGTGCCGTGATCTCTCTTGAGTCTATGCCTGGGAAGAGGTGTTGCTGGGTCTCAGCATATATTTGGCGGTGGTAGATATTGCCGAGCAGTTTCCCCAAGAGGCTGACCAGTGCACACTCCAAAGGTACTTAGGGGAGTTCCCGTCTCGCATATAGTATTGATACAAATTTAAAATTTTGTCTTTTATTTCAAATGACTTTTCAAAAGACAGATTTATGTTACATCATCCTAATTTCATGTCCAAGCGATCATTTTAAAGCACTGCTACACAGGAAAACAGTTAACATACACCACAATGTTGACAGTGATTCTGTTAGAAGGAGGAGGGGAGGTCACAGAGCACCTTTACGGCGACTTTGAGAACTATTGAAAGCGATCTACAATGAGCATATTTTTTTTTTACTTTTAATTGCATTGTCCTAAAAATACTAAGCATAACTAAAATTTCTCATTTCTGGTACATTTCTTTGTTACATAACATCGTAAATCATTGGAAAGCAGCAGCTCCCTCCCACACTCCTCTGCACCCCTCAGTCTCACACCTCGAAGCTTGAACTTTTTTTTATTACTTGGTAGTTTCCAATGGTATGTCGGTATCTTCATCTGCTGCTTCATTCTCTTTCTCCTTGTGTGTTTATATGTTCCCGTTTGTTGTACTGTCGTGCGGTGAGGTTTCAAGAGCGAGGAGAAGGGTTTGTTTTGTTTGTTTGTTTTTTTAAAGATTTATTTATTTATGCATTTGAGAGCTGGGGTACAGGCCAGAATCACGAGAGGTAAGAGGATCCACCAGAGACAGAGTGGGGAGCAGAACAGGCAGATGGACTGAAACACACTGTGGAGGGGAGCAGCGGGCACAGCAGGAGAGGTCTGCCACGCCATGTGTGTCCCCTCCCCAGCCAGAGGCAGGGATCGAACTCGTGCTGCAGTGGCTGCGGTCTGCTTCATAGTTATTTGCTTAAGCCACTGCGCCACCAGGGAGGCCCCAAGAGGGAGAGGAAGTCAACGTGATCAATCTGCCATTTTTAATCAGAAGTCCTTGCATGTGTCCTAGGTTTGGGGGCCCTTAGCATGTAGAAAGTGGGGTGAATCAAAGAACAGCAGCTGATTGTTTTAAAGACATCATTTGTAGGGCAGTGAGGATGGATCAGGGAGGGAAACACACAGGGATCGTGGGGCGAGTAGAAGGAGCAAATACAGTTAGGAAGACTCAGGAAGGGTTCCCACTCAGCTGCAGCATGATGGAGATGACGACATAAAAGGCAAAGAGGGTAAGAGTATCAAGGTCATCGTCCACATCGGGGAGCTGCTCACCCCCATTCTGCTCCAGGATAGACTCCACCTGGAAGGAAACCCAGCAGGTTATTAAAGGCCATGGACAAGGGACTATGCCAGCGGTGACAAACACTCTGCCATCACTTTGTCCCGAAGCCATGTTGGGTGTACTAGCCCACTGCGGAGCCGAGAGCGCCTCATACCCTCTCAGCAGCTGCAGGCACTGCTGGTCCATCAGCGTGGGCGTTCAGAGTGAACCGGCTGCCATTCTGAGACTGACCATTTCCACCACCCCCCTTTTGCCTGCACACAAACAACAGATCATTTTGGAAACTGTATACCCAGGGAATTGCCACACACCGGCCACATGGATGTGAGCTGACAGAGAACTGTGAAGTAGGAAGGGACTGTTCCTGAGGACTTCTGGGTCCCTGGGGACATGGTGTTCACTTGCCCTAGGACCCAGGCCCTCAGCCCAGGCTCTCTTACCTGCTTCTTCAACTGGGGTAAGGATCCATCCTGTAAAGCCTCATCCACGATCTGCAGCTCCTCAGAAAGCTCTGTGATGATTAAAGAGGGTGATTGGCAGAGAGGAGAGACCCCCAGTGGGACAGGGCTTCAGTGTCTGGTTGGATGCAGGACAAGGAGTTTTTCAGAGAGCCCATGGGAGTGTTGGATGCCTGTTATTCCAAATGGACTCCCCCTGGGGCTCCTGCTTCCCTCTTAGCTTGCAGAAGGCCCATGTGCCAAGGGGAAAGAGGAGGCAATCCCTCAATCCTTGGCCTGAAGGTAGCTAGTTTCTCTCCCTCACAAAGTATAAAGGGTAAAGTCTACCCCCTTCCACCCAAGAAGTGGTTCCCCACAGGTTCCTTTGTGGGGCTCAGCATTTCCTCCACACCAGCCTATATCCAGGCCCTACTCACCCATCATAGCCTCCAGGACATTCAGAATGGCTTTTGCACGATCCTCTACCAAGATCCCAGCAGCATTAAAGAGGCACATTATGGGCCTCCCTGGTGGCGCAGTGGGTTAAGCAACGCACTATGAAGCAAACCGCAGCCACTGCAGCACAAGTTCGATCCCTGCTGCCAGCCAGGTGGGGGA
>JAGFMF010011723.1:839391-869881 GCA_019455555.1 Galemys pyrenaicus | reverse complement strand
TTTATTAACCTTTGTTGTGTGTGCCTGCAGTTGGGGCATTATAAGTGCAGTTCGAGCGCGCGGGTGAGAACCCAGTCAGGCAAACCCATTTTATATTAGGGTTGCCCTGTAACAGTCCGAGTGGTCTGAGCCTGGAGGGCCGGGGCAACACGCAGCCCAGTCTGCTGCTCCAACAGGCTGGTTTCTCCTCCTCACCTTGGGCCCCACCCTGGATGCACCCCACTACATTCTTAGCCCTAATAAGTCTCCATGCCCAGGCCATTTTTTAAAATAGTATCCTTGTCTGTTGAGACTGAAGAACAAGAGCTGAGGGGCCCAAGGACCCAGATGCTCACTCACCTTCTGGAAAGGAGGTTTTTTTGTCCAGGACATAAATATCTAAACCAGCACAAAAAGAGAGAGGGGAAAGAAAGAAAATGGAAGAACAGATAGTCAGAAAGATCATTGTCTCTGTGAGTTCCTCTTCCCAGTCCCTCCCCAGTCCTTATATCCTGCTACCCTACCAAAAAAGATTATATTGGGAGTCAACACATCCAAGGAACAATGAATGTGCAACAAATCCAGGATCAGCATCAGGCCTTCTTCCCTATACTCAACTCTCCCTCTTACTTGGAACTACCCCCCCCCCCCCCNCTTGGAACTACCCCCCCCCCCCCAAGCTGACAGGGGCCCCTCCAGGCTGACAGGCCTCACTGGTGAGTTCAGGCCCCGCCCTCCCCGCCAGGCCTTGCTTACTCATGACCCCCTCATTGTGGAAGAAGAGCAGCTCCAGTCGGTAAGCCAGGACCCGGTTGGCAGGGATGGTCACTTCTTTTTTTTGCTGGGAAAGAAGAGCTCCTGTTGACTGAGGCCTAAGTGCTTTGCATAGTTATCTTACCTGATCTCCCAAACAATCCTGGGAGGTAGACAAATTATCCCCACTTTACAGATGAAAGAACTGAGGCTCAGGGAGGGTCAGTAGGTGAGCCAGGTTCACAGTTTAGCAGGTCTAAAACTGAACTCACATTTACCTTCCATTCAGTCGTTCCCATTGTTCACTCAACAAATGTTTATTGAGGACCAGCCCCCCTAACTTACATAAAGGGAGACAGACTATGAACAAACAAACAAACAAAAACCATTCATGTTGTTATGAACCACGGGATGTGCTATGTGCTAGGAAGCAGGTGAAAAAGGGGGTTGCCAGAGAGTAATGGGGAGTAGCCATGCCACACAGTCTATCTGGGTGCAGGAAGAGGAATCCCAAGAAGTCCAAGGAACAGGCAAGATTGCTGAGGGAGCCCAAGGGGGACCCTGCCCTCTTGCCTGATACCTCCTACCTGCAGTAGGTGCACCAGCCCCACCTCCAGGATGCTTACTTGGCTTTCATACATGAAATCAAGACCAAGAAAATGAAAAAGCTTGCACCAAAATCTACGTGTCGAGGTGCTTTTCAGGGCTTCCTCCTTTTCATTCTTCAGAGTTTCTGTCACCAAATACAGGTCTTCTTTCATTTTGCGGATTGATTGGAACAAAGCAGGGAGTTCTTCCTTCAGCTTCCTGGAAGTTGAGGAAAAGAGATGAGAACACAGGATCTCAGGGACCTCACCCTTGTGACCCTGCTCCCGCTCCATCAGCAAGTTCCTATTTAAGATAAGTGCTTCTGAGGCTGAGAAACCAAGAACCCCAGCACCCCTACAGAAGCCTATTTTACCCACTGAGGGGGCCGAGGGTGCAAGTGATCCTAAAGTATCTGGAAGGCAGCTATGCTCACCACTATACCACCAACGCCTCTATATACTAAAGTATCTGGATCCCCTGCCAATCAGGAAATAAATACTAAGCCAAGCGCTCCCCTCTCAGAGCGTTTGTGAGTCCTGGCTGGTGCCACCCTGTTAGGGGCTGGGGTGGCTCTCTGCGTAGGCATGTTCTAGGGGGTGACTTCAGTATGTTTCACCTCCATAGCCTGACTGACTGTCTGCTGTGTGCTAAGGTTATGAAATAGACAGGAATGGTGAGGAAAATCAGTCCGGGGTGTCCCCTGCCCAGTGAGGAAGAGGAGATGGAAAGCGCTGGCTTGCCACAAAAACAAGTGAGATAAGCACAAAATACAGATTTGGGTGAGAAAGCGTAGGAGCGCAGGAAAGTGGCAGCTTGAAACGTTAGCAACACTGAGTAGCCAGTCACCCTGGATGGCAGCAGGGGTGGAGTAAGACCGGATGCTCAGGTTTCCTAAGGCTGATCCTGGAACAAGGCTTCTGAGGGTGAGCAGGAAGGCACCCTGCAGTAAAGGAGGGAGGTGGGGGAAAACAGGGGGTAGGGGTAAGAGGCTGCAGCAGCCCACGTGCCCCAGAAGAGCTTCTCCCTCTCTCCTGCCCACTGTTGCTCTCCTCCAGCCTCACCTGTTGTCAAGAGAGTTCAGGTATTTCGGGGATACGCGTTCCTGCGATATACTGATTTTTGGTTCCAGGTCCCTTTGGCTTTCCCCTCCAGCTTCTGCTTTTTTCAGATGGTTCCCTGACAAGTGTAAGTGAACCTTCTCCTGACAGTAAAAATCACTCCTTGCACCTGGAAAGGGTAAAAGTCTCACTGCGCTCCACCCACAAGATCTCTCTGGAAAATCCTTCCAGAGCAGCCCCTCCTGCACTTTACCATCCCCTTCCTCTCTGAGGAAGTCCTCAGCTCCCTAGCAAATGCTGCTCCAGTGGGGATCAGCTGGGGCCTGAGCCTGCTCTCCCACATTCTTACCAAGTGATCCTGGATACTTAACCTTATTTATAGCAGAAGATGATCAAGTGACTATTTCCTGTGCTAGTGGAGACTATATAAAATAATGCAGCTAAGCACTTGACAAAGTGCCCGCACACATACCCAGTGCTCAGTAAGTGTGAGCTAGTCCTATTTCACCATTTCAGAGGCTAAAACGAGACAAGGAAAATTAAAACAGTAGTTTCAGGAGCCTCTGCCAATCAGGAAATTAAAATTAAGCCCACTTTAACCGTCTCATCAGCACCGTATGGTTCAAAAATAACCTGTGTAAAAAGGGAGCAGGTCTAATTGCTGAAGTCAATAGAAAGTACCAATCTAGGGCCTCCCTGGTGGCGCAGAGGGTTAAGGAATGCACTATGAAGCAAACCACAGGCACTGCAGCGAGAGTTCGATCCCTGCTGCCGGCCAGGGAGGGACCCACATGGTGCGGCAGACCGCTCCTGCTGTGCTCCTGCTGTGCCCGCTGCTCCCCTCAGCAGTGTACTTCTGTTGATCTGCCTGTTCTGCTCCCCGCTCTCTGTGGTGAATCCTCTCACACACACCCCCCCCTCCACACCTCTGGCCTGTACCCCGGTGCTTGTATGCATAAATAAATAAATCTTTAAAAAAAAAAAGTACCAATCTACTTCACTGTAAAGGATTTCTTAAAAGTTTGTTTTCATCCCACCTCCAATTTTTTTTTTATGCAAACAGACTTCCCTGTCAAGGAACTTAACTGACATTTAAAATTTTTTTCCATTTCCATTCTCACTTTGCCCCTGCCCTGGAGAGTAATATAATCACAGCAAGACCTCCTTGTCCTGGTTTATCATTTTCTTCTGTTTACAGTGAGCTGGTCCATGGACAAAATGATTATTTTGAAAACTAGATTTTAGTAAAATTGTTAGGGGGGAAAAGTCCTCCTAGAGGAACTGGTAGGACTTTGAGGGATTTTTATCCCTCTCTTCTCCTTGTATTAGTCACTATGCTATTTCCCCTTCTCTTATAAATAAAACCCTTTATTAACCTTTATTGTGTGTGCCTACAATTAAAACTTTCTAAGTGCCTTTCAAGCGCGCGGGTAAGGACCCAGTCAGGCAAACCCATTTTATTTTATTTTTTTCTTTAAAGATTTATTTTATTTATGCATACAAGAGCTGGGGTACAGGCCAGAGTCCAGGGCAGTGAGAGGATTCACCAGAGACAGAGCGGGGAGCAGAACAGGCAGATGGACTGAAACACACTGCGGAGGGGAGCAGCAGGCACAACAGGAGAGGTCTGCCGCACCATGTGAGTCCCCTCCCTGCCCAGCAGCAGGGAACAAACTCGTGCTGCAGTGGCTGCGGTTTGCTTCATAGTGCGTTGCTTAACCCACTGCGCCACCAGGGAGACCCCCAAACCCATTTTATATTACGGTTACCCTGTAACAGTTTGGCGCCCATTTAAAAAGAGCAGGTTTGGGGGTTCTGGGGTGCCCCTCTCCCTGCCCTGTAACAAATTGACCCTTGGTATTTAGTCTGCTTTTCAGAGAATTGACTCAGAACCTTTGGGAAATACTAATCTGAACGTCTCCTTTTTTTTTTTTTAAAGATTTATTTATTTATGCATACAAGAGCTGGGGCACAGGCCAGAGGTGTGGGGGGGTGAGAGGATTCACCACAGAGCAGGATGCAGAACAGGCAGATCAACAGAAGTACACTGCTGAGGGGAGCAGCGGGCACAGCAGGAGAGGTCTGCTGCACCACGTGGGTCCCTCGCCTGGCCGGCAGCAGGGATCCAACTCGTGCTGCAGTGGCTGCGGTTTGCTTCATAGTGCGTTGCTTATTCCACTGCGCCACCAGGGAGGCCCTAATCTGAACGTCTCCTAACGCCCTTGCTCACTGCTAAGGGGAAGGCCGCCGCCTGGCACTGCCCTTGGTGTCCGCGCAGGCGGGTGCTCTAAACCACTGCGGACTTGTCTGAATGCTCCTTGTCTGCTGAGACCCAGTAAGGCGGGGTGGCAGCGACTGCCCGAGCAGTAAAGCACTGCGCCAACGAGTCTCCCAGGGCTCAACAACACTTATCAGGCTTCTGGAACCCAAGAAACCCCAGGAATAGCCAAGCTGGGAAGCAGGGTGGAACAGACTCCTCCACAAAGCCCTTGCTTGGGGAGCGATGCTCACCCCGCCTCGGTTATGCTCTCCAGGGAACAGGAAGGGATAATGCTGACTTGATGGCACCAGCAGCAGGAGCGGAGCTGATTCTCACTGAGTGCTCCTTCCCGCAGCCCCAGGACAACTGATTGGCATCATTATCTCATTTGATTTTGCAACAGTTTTCTAGAGTTGGCAGATGAGAGAAACTCAGAGAAAGTAACTTGTCCAGAGGTCCTCCAGCTGGAGGCAGCAGGGCCAGGCTTTGACACCTGCACCCCAGGTCTAAAACCCATGTCCTGGGGCCTCCCTGGTGGCGCAGTGGGTTAAGCAATGCACTATGAAGCAAACAGCAGCCACTGCAGCAAGAGTTTGATCCCTGCTGCCGGCCAGGGAGGGGACCCACATGGCGCGGCAGACCTCTCCTGCCTTGCCCACTGCTCCCCTCAGCAGTGTACTTCCCTTGATCTGCCTGTTCTGCTCCCCACTTTCTGTGGCGATTCCTCTCACCGCCCCCACACCTCTGGCCTGTACCCCAGTGCTTGTATGCATAAATAAATAAATCTTTAAAAAATAAAAAAATAAAAAATAAATAAAACCCATGTCCTTCTCAACCACTGAACAAGGGCCTTTATTTATCCACTTAAATGATAAACATGAACACATGAGAAGACCCCAGCTAATTTAAAAGCAAATTATTTACAAAAGGGGGAGGGAGGGAAAGGAAGGCTATTTGGGAATAGTAAACTATATTTACTTGCAATAGAAATCATTTTCCACTTCCTCCACCCCTTCTCTCCATCCATTCTGTGCATTACCCAAGAGCTGTGTGGACATGCCTAGACAAATTCCAGAGTTTGTGTCACCGATTCACTTGATTGATGGCAATGGGGAGTTGAGAGTGGGGTGTAGTAGGAGTGGGAAAAGCTGCATGCTGACCAGCTCTCCCAATTCATACTGACCTGGGACCCTAAAATCCACCTCATCACTCTTTCTCTCCACTACATCGTGCATAGTGAGTTCTGTTGTACAGTACCGGCGGTATCCCAAGAAAGTTTTCTTCCCCCTCACCAGATCTAGACAGTGATATCTGTCAGAACTAGTAATGCTTTTGACAGCAATCATGGATCCTCCAGCATCCATTTCTTTGACCACAATGTCTGTGAGTTCCTCAAATATGCTGGACATTGTTCCTAGGCCAAAATGGGAAAAGAAAATCAATTTTAGTTTGGCGGGGAGTATCAGTTCAGGTTTTTAAATCTACCTTTGGTTGCCTGAGGCCTGCAAAGAGTCAAAGGACAAGCAGACTGGCATCATTTGCCTTTCCTGTTTCTACAAGTGATCACTACACACTAAGGTGGGGGTGACCGTCACCAATGCCAGTTCTCCTGGGCCCTTCATGGAACCCTCCAGAGGAAAGGAGCCGTGATTGTCAGAATGGAGAGGTGACCTGCTCTTTGCATCACCCCACAGCAGACTCGTTCCCTGTTCAGAGGGGCCTGCAGGTGGGAAAGCAGGTCCACCACCCCCAGCCAGGCCTGCACCCTGTTTTATGAACAAGGACCGAGATGGATGAGGCACAGGGCTGCCCCACATTACCCACTGGTGACTTCTTCCCTCAGCTCTAACTCCTGGCTCCCCCTCGCTGTATTCTGCAAGGCAGTTAGGTAGAGGGGTGCCCTCTCCCAACCATTTCCCAGTGAGTTGGGAGTGGGTCAGCCTCAGAGGAAACGAAAGAGAAAGTGTGGAGTGTAAGAGCCACTTGAGCTGCGTGCCCTGGACAAACCCTGCCCCAGGTCCTCTCTCCTTAGTTTCTGGTCCCCTTCTGAGGGTCCCCTCACATGTGGAAAAATAAAATGAGTCACAGTACCCTAGGTGGGGAGGTGCCCAGCTGCACCTGTCTATTCCTCATGCCCTGTGGGCAGACAGGCCTGTCTCCATAGGCCCATCACCAGTCCCGTCTGACTCAGCTGCTCCTTCCCCACGTCTGTTCAGTAGCCGCTCTCTGTCCCTACCACATAGGACCCATAGGCTCTCTTACCCCCAAATCCTTCTTACTCTCGCCCCTTCCATTAATCATTCTGCAGTTCCTGCTTCTTGAGATCTCTTCTTTCTTCAGTTCCTTTGCTTCCCTCCTCAGGCAATAAAATCCCCTCATAAGCTTCCTGGGCTCCACTTGCCCACCTACCTCCCCCACCTTCCCCTCCGTCCTCTGGCTGACCCGGCCACCTGTTCACACAAGCTCCTTCTTCAATCCCTGCCCCCAACACGGTGGCCGACCTCACGCCCAGTCTACGGTTTCTTCTGTACATCTGGAAGGCAGAGCCCAGAGTCTGCAGGCCCACCTCAGGGGCTACCTACCTCTTCTCTGGTCTCCACTGCTCACAGAAATGGATGTTGTGCGAATCCCTTCTGCACAAAATCTGTGAGTTCCTGGCCGCTGGAAGTTCTTATAAAGGAACTGAAAGTAACTGGAATGTGAGGTGGAGTCTCACCCATAAGGTAGGGCACATTAGGGTCAATTTAACACAGATAAGGCCGGAGAAAGAAAACCTCTACTCCTCCTGGACCCAGGAAACAGGTGGGACAGATAGAATCTATAAATATATATGTTTTTCCCCACTTAACATTCATCCCATTTGAACTGGGGGCAGAGGATGAATGAGGTATACTGTCTAGTGAGATGGGAAGGGAAATAGAACAGGGGGGTGTGCGGGAAGGCCAAGTGCCAGAGGCAATAGCTACAGAAGTGCCGGGACAGGAAGGGAGGGACCAATTGGGACCAGCTACCCCAAGGTCAGGCTGTGGTGAGCAGCACTGAACCTCAGAGCAAGAGCTGCCACCGACACCTGTAGGGCCGGCTGTCGTGGTATTATTACTAACTTTAAAAACTAAGCGTCCACAACTCAACAAAAACAAAGCAAACAACCCAATCAAAAATTGGGTAGAAGAGGGGCCTCCCTGGTGGTGCAAGGGGTTAAGCACCGCACTATGAAGCATTTGCAGCCATTGCAGATGTCTTGACTCTTGGGGTAAGTCATCTGCCTGGCCCTCCTTCCTGGGAGGACCTTGTCTCTTGCTATCTGGCTCCTCTCCTCACATCCTAGCCAGTCAACTGCTCCAGAAACCCACGTCAGTGGGCTCACATTCCACGTAGACCTGGATTTAGGGACGCCTGTCCAGACTGGGTGCACATTCCATGGTAACAAACAAGTAGTCCCTCTTGCTTGCTTGCCCACATTCATTCCATTGGCCAGGACCGAATCGTGGGACACTGCAATCCGGGTCTGTGCCCACATGGGCCAGATCAGGTGTATGGGGCGCTGCGTTCCTGACTCTGTGCTCTCATTCCTTGGGAGAAGGCCAACTTAGCCATGGGATCTGCCAATTCTAAGTAGTCCAGCCACTCCACTGGGATGCCTCCTCTCAAACCTCGGTCTGTTGGGACCAAAGCCAGACAGCGCCCTAGGCATCTCATTCTTTAATGTAACACCACCTGGCCACAGTACCAGTTGGATAATGGCTCCCACTGGCCCAGACATGGCACTTTTGACTTCTGGGTCCTTACGGACCTAAACAACTTCTCTCACTACGATGGAGAATGGTCAGAGATCCCCTATGTCCAGGCCTTTTTTACCCTGCGCTCCCGTCCCTCCCTCCTAAGACCTGTCATACCTTCCAAGTTCTTCTTGCCAGCGACACTCGTCCACATCACCTACCAGCTCCATCGAATGAAAAACCACCCCCAGGACCCTGATTTAAAAGTCGCCAAGAAGGTCATTGGTCCAAACAATGCCCTAATCCTCGAAAACCCCCTGGGCCTTGCCCTGACTGGGAAAGTGACTGCCTCCATAGTGTAGTGCTGAGTTATGGTGATTCAGCCTTCCAGCCTCAGCCACACTTTCAATGACGGTCTTGGGGTTAGGCTGAACTAAAGAGGCCCAGACTCGTCAACCCCACTAACCTTCAAGGAGCCCAGGGTAGCGGTCAAGGTAGCAGGTAAGTCCACCTCCTCTCTGGCTTCTCAATCCTTTCCTCCTACTCCATTCAAACTTAGGTTGCTCAGATCTCCGACAAGGGTGTTAACGACCTCCCTTTCTGGGAAAAACTGTCGCAATTTCCTGTGACTCAGCTATGCACCTCTAACATCACCCTCTCAAATTTCCTATATTTATCCTCCCAATTTGTGTTTGGATACAATGGCTCTTTCTTCTCATGCATTAACACCACAGTAACACCCGTTATCCTGGTACGAGCCATATTGTCTGTCAATGGTCCTGGTACGAGGGACACTCCTGAGATGGCAGGATGCTCCACAGGCTGGCCCTGCCCACCTCCATTGTATCGGCTGCCATTACGGTTCCCATTCTGCAAAAGGCACGAGGAAGTGCTAACTGGAAATTCACCTACGGAGGGAGGTTGTAAAATCATCTGTCCTGCTAAACAAAATAATTGGTTGCTATGCATTTTGATGATGAATTACTGATTGGCAGGATAAATTACTGATTGGCAAATAATGTAACACAAAATTCTCTAAAACCGATACCGTAAGACCATCGATACCAAAAATCTAAATAGTAGAGCTGTAATGTTGAAATGTGGCTTTTAATAATAATAACTCAAAAGTTAGTTATTAAATAGTTTCACAGACTTAAACATCTATTAAGGGAAACTAGTACCGTGAATCAAGGAGTGACCTCTGTGGCTTGGCCCAATATGAAAGGTTCTGCATTTCCTTGGCGATGAATAAGTCACAGAAGACCTTCTTACCCTTCTCCCCTTTTCCTCTACTGTTGTTTTACTTAAAGCATAATCGTTTTATTTCTTTTTCTTTCCTTCTTTATTTATATATATTTGACATCAATTGTAATTCCCATGGGTTCCCCATCACCATTTCACCAGTGCACCATCACCTCAGTCCCTTGTGCTCTTATCTGTCCTCAACTCTCTCCCTCCCCCCATCAAGTGTCCCCAATTTGTCCTTGTCTTTTTGTTTTTGTTGGGTTTTTATTATTGTTGTTACTGTTATTATTCTTATCCTTGATCCTTATTTGGTTCCCTTGTATTCATCCTAAGGGGGAAACCATCCGGTATTTTTCTTTTGCCTTCTGACTTATTTCACTGAGCATAATCCCTTCCAGCTCCATCCATGTTCCTATGAATGACTCTAGTTTATCTTTTTTGATTGCTGAATAGTATTCTATCATGTATATGTACCACATCTTCCTGATCCAACCATCTGGTATTGGATATTTAGGTTGTGTCCAGCTCTTACCTATTGTAAAGAGTGCTGCTATAAACATAAGGGTGCAGGTATTCTTTTGAATCAGTGTTTTTGTATCTTTTGGGTATATTCCTAGGAGTGGGATTGCTGAATCATATGGAAGTTCCATTCTTAGTAGTTTGAGGAACCGCCATACTGCTCTTAAAGCATAATCGTATATAGAAAAACTTCCTAGTAACAAAAAACATTAATCAGTTTTAGGTTCAGGATATTATGAGGTTAATGGCTCCCTTTAGGATTAAAATAGGACATAGATATGATTTAAGTTTTAATTTTAGTATTTCCCTTTTTTATTGGGGGTCTGTAGTTTTTAGATACTGACTTTAGTTTGACCTTAGACCTTATGACTAGTATTACATCTGATATTCAAAGCAAGAGTAAAATCATTAGTTGTGATTATGCAAAGTTGCTATGCCTACTTTGACATTGATGAATAAACTGAATAACCATAGAAACTAGGATACTAATAGAAACATGATTGTTTTATACATAGGCTTTACTTTGACATTGTATAGGTCATAAATCTTGGCTCGAGGTCATAAGACCCCAAGGTGTTCTTAAAAAAAACAAATGTGGGCCTCCCTGGTGGCGCAGTGGGTTGGGTGGCTCACTATGAAGCAAAGCGCAGCCACTGCAGCATGAGTTCAATCCCTGCTGCCGGCCAGGAAGGGGACCCACATGGCATGGCAGACCTCTCCTGCTGTGTCCGCTGCTCCCCTCAGCAGTGTGCTTCGGTCAGTCTGCCTGTTCTGCTCCCCACTCTGTCTGGTGAATCCTCTCACCTCCAGCGACTCTGGCCTGTACCCCAGCTCTTGTATGCGTAAATAAAATAAATGTTAAAAAAAAACAACCTTGGATTCATCATACTCGGGTAAAATCTTAACATTTAATAAGTGGACTGCAGTCCCCCGCTCTAACTTAACTTTAAAGCTCACCCAGGGGCCTCCCTGGTGGCACAGTAGGTTAAGCAACGCACTATGAAGCAAACCGCAGCCACTGCAGCACAAGTTCGATCCCAGCCGCAGGCCAGGGAGGGGACCCACATGGTGCGGCAGACCTCTCCTGCTGTGCCCGCTGCTCCCCTCAGCAGTGTGCTTCCGTTGATCTGCCTGTTCTGCTCCCTGCTCTCTGTGGTGAATCCTCTCACCTCCCGCAACTCTGGCCTGTACCCCAGCTCTTGTATGCATAAATAAATAAATCTTTTTTTAAAAATGTCATGATCGTTACTTTTCTGCTCCATGCAAATGTTGATGTAATCCCACCACTTGCTTGTAATGTATAAATACAGACCTGCTGGAGCTCTCACTAGGGCGACATTTTACCCTGATCAAGTATCATTTGTCTCCTCAGCCTCTCATCATTCACCGAAGTCGTCCCCTCCTGCGGGAACCTGGCCTTAGCGGGAGCCGGTCTCCAGCATTTTGGAGCCTGGAACAGGGACTCATAAGGTCATTTCCTCCTCTCATTTCTTTCAGACAGGGCCGGCTAGGTTTCTGCCCAAGGGTGCCGCAGACCCCTCTGTAGAGACAGACAGAGCAAGTGAGCAGTAATCCTCGGAACTCTGAGAAGCGACCTAAAAGGGGAAGAGGTCATGGGCCTTACTGAGTGGAAAGAGAGGCGACTCTCTATTGATATTATAAGCAAATGCTTGCTAAAAGAGGAATTAAGATGACCCATGCACAATTAGCTAACTTTTTAGATTTTGCAGAAACATGCTGCCCTAGGGACAGAATAGAGTAGGCGACGAAATAAGGCTTTCTTATTCCAGTCATGGGCCGGAAAATGTCTCAGTTGATGCAGTCTCATTATGGGGAGTGTTGAGAGATATGACAGACCCTTCGTCAGTCACAGGTCATTGATAGAAAGTTAAAAGAAATATATGATACAGCCGCAGATGAGGACACGCCTCCCTTCAATAAATCCAGTTCGGAGGTATTCGTGGCTAAAACACCTGACCCAGACAATGTGGCCAATAACACAGAGGATGGAAAAAGGAGTGATGTTAAAAATCAGAATCATGTGAAAATGGTGTCTTAATTCCAGCACTTGATAACATCAAAAAAAAAAAAAAAAAGAGAGAGAGAAGAAAAAATAATAAAAATCATACAGTGTAAATTGGGATTCCCCCAACAATCCCTCAGCTCCCACAGCTGATCTGATTGAATTTTCATCTAGTTAACAAAAGGCTCCTTGTTATTAAAGTTTTGCTGTTTTGTCATTTGCTTTTGCTATTTAAAGTTTATTCACAATTATTATTAAGGTTATGAAAAATAGGTACAATTTGATTACATGACACTAAAGTTTCTTATCAAAGTAGTATCAACCCACTGCGGCTGGCTGGTTAAGGGCTGCCCTTGGTCTCAGCTAGCAGCTGTCGGGACCTTTGCTCCAGTGTTGAGATCACTGGACGTCTCTGCCGTCGTCCTGCTGTGGGGGACTGGACTTTCCTTTTGTCCACCTTGAGATACTGTTTTGGTCTATTCTATAGGTAAAAAAATTATTCCTCTGTGTTCCCTACAAAATGCTTATTAGATGAATAAAATCTTCTAAAATTGCTTATTGGGTCTGTAAAAGGTTGAGTTTCTTGTTAAAATTAACTAATTTGGTAAATATACATATAAAGTAAATATATGAATTTTTTAAATTAAATCCCATCTCAAATTTTAATAAGTCTAAAAAAGGGCAAACTGTAAAAATCTATCTCTTCTCCTATGCTCAAAACACTGTTCCGTTTTGTTTTAAAAATGTGCTCACTCATAAAAAAATCAAGAAACCTCTGTGTCTGTCTGTTTCTCTGTCTGTCTTTATCTTTTACCTCCTGAGAGTTTATCATAAACTGTGCCTATATAAGTTCCAGTAAAAATAAATTTTGAGATCATGATCCAAAATTTATTGGTCAACAAAAACTAATTCAAATCTAGTGATATAATTCAAAGCATGCATATCTTAAAATTACATTGTTGGATATCAATACTTTATTCTATGTTTAAAAGTCTTTATATTTAAAATAATAAAAAAAATTAAAAATAAAATTAATTACCCCTGGTCTCCCTTGTCAATCCAGCAGCCACTAATAATTATAGGAGAGAGTCAGGGTTTAGATCTAGTGATGTAACCTTTTGAGTACAAAAAATTAAAGACACCTGGCCGACGAAAACAATTAAAATTCAAGGAAAGGCCATAGAGAGGCTTTTAGATATGGGGGCAGACGTTACATCCATAGCTAGAAAGGACTGGCTGAGTAATTAGCCTACAAAAATTATACCATCAACATTAGTAGGGCTAAGATCTGTTAATAATGTGGCTAAAAGCTCCCAGATATTAAACTGGAACGACGGAGAGATCGCGGGAACTTTACTGCTCAGCTGTTACAGATGAGGTTTCATCCAGGATTGGAAAAAAATCTTAAAGGAAGGACCACCCCTATTGAGCCTGTTCTAAAGACATCAACAGAAGGCTTGGGATTCGGATCCAATTTGTAATGGGAGCCATTGCTAAGGTTACAAGTGACCCAATTATCTGAAAAAGTGACCATCCAGCGTGGGTGGAGCAGTGGTCCCTGACTGAAGAGAAAATACAGGCTGTGACAGAATTAGCACAGGACAACTGGGTCAAGGCCATAGAGAGCCTACAAATAGTCCTTGGAATACTCCGGCTTTTGCCATCAAAAAGAAGTCTGGTAGGTAGAGATCGTTATAAGATTTGAGTGCCATTAATGTTACTACGGAAGGCACGGGGAGTTTACAGTCAGGGCCGCCATCTCCAGCGGCAGTCCCTAAGGGAGAGCGTGTTACGGTTATAGATTTGCAGGGTCGTTTTTTCACCACTCCTTTGGCTTTGCAGGATCGTAAAAGATTTGCTTTTAGTATCCCTTCCCCTAATCTGAAACGACCTTACCAGAGATTTTAGTGGACAGTGCTGCCCCAAGTTATCCCAGTACCAGTCACCCCCCCAACTCACCCTATATGGACAGTCAAAATCTTCCTGGCAACCGCACCCCAGGTGCACCCGCACAGCAGTTTTTCTGCCCCTCTGGTAAGTCTGTTACAGGGCGACTTTAATGTAAAATGGGTTTGCCTGACTGGGTTTTCACCCGCGCGCCTGAAAGGCAGGTCGAAGTTCATAACCTATTTGTGTAACCCGTTTAGGAGGGTCTTTCCCCCCAAGTCTAGGACTGGCTTCATCTGTTGCATAAGTCTCCTTTGCAGGCGGAGCACTTGCCCACTCTCCCAAACAAACTCCAGGGGGCCGGCCAACAGTTATCAACTTCCCTAGCCTCACTCCAGAGCCAGCTTCACCTCACTTGCTGGAGTCTCTCTCCAGAATAGAAGGGCTTTGGAGCTCCTGACAGCTGACAAAGGGGGTGCCCGCTTATTCCTTGGAGAAGAGTGTTGCTATCACATCAGTGAGTCAGGTCTGGTGGAATAAAGTTTAAAAAAAAAACAAAACTTTCTGCTCTTTTCCTCCCGAATTTATCTAACTCTTTTTAACCCTTTTCTATAAGTCACTACTAAAAAATCCTTTAAACATGTGGCAGGCTTTTGGGCCTTGCTTTAGGCCAATCCCATTTAGCTAAACTTTTACCCTCAAAAAAATAAGTAACTTTAAATGCTTAACTTAATCACTATATTCTTTGTCCTTTCTATACTGTACCCTAATTATATTAAAGTTCCTTTCCATTAAAGGCCTTATGTGTTATCTTAATACGGCAAATAGCAAAACCCATTCAGAGAGGGCAGGTTTAAAAGTTCTAAAGTGCTCCTCTCCCTGCCCTGTAACAGGTTAGTAGAAGCCATCACACATATTTGCTAAAGTGAATACTTACAATTTTCCTGACATTTGTCCCTTCCCGATCAAACAAAATCAGCGACAAAATAAAGTAGCAAATCTCTCTCCCCCAACTTTTTTGTTTTTTGGTTTCCAATTATTGTCAGAGAACAATGAATGCTTTTCAGGGCATTTATTCAGATCAAGAACACATACAAAATCATGTGGCAAAATTGGCATTTAAAGAGGGGAAAACAACTTTATTTAACATGAAACTTATTGAAAAATTCAAAGGCTGCCAACTGGGCAGGAAATGAAGGTGAGGTCTCTGCTAAATGTCTCTGCCTCAATAGGAGGGAACAGCAGGAGACCTGGCTCAGCTCCCTGGATGCATTCAGCATGAAGTCCTTGTTTAGGGAGATTGTAAACTGTCCCAGATAGTATCTCCTTACCTCCCACTGTGATGAAACTATCAAGTCTCTAGAATTAAAGTCTCATCCTACTAAGCCTCTCTTACGCTGTTTTCTATGTTTTCAGATGTCCTAGAACACCAAATTCTGGTTTATAATCCACCTTCACTTAGCCCCTGTGTTCTGTACTCAGTGGTAGGAGAAAGCTCAGGCTTACAGCAAATAAAAATATTATTTTTTTCCAACATGGGTGGAAGTGAGCAGTAGAAATCCTTTGGAAGGGTATTTCATTGGTGTTTATTCTTCATTAAGCTGATATGTAAACGGTACTCAATCTAAGTCAATTTTCTTGCTGCTCACAATGTAACCCATATAGCAACTGCTGCTGTTATTGCTGCTTTATTTTTTTATTGAATTAATATTTTTTTATTGAATTAATATTTTATTGAAAGTTGCAGCTTTCAAAAGCATTAGATCTTGTGTTAGAAAATTGGAATGTTAACAGGTGACTTGGTGGTGGGAATTTTATGGGGATTATGTCTGAGAGGAGAAATCAAACATTATACAAAATGAACAATGATGTATATATATAAATAAATATATTTTTTTTAAAAAAAAGTAAAAAAAACCAAAACTTTCAAAACTAGCTAAAGAGCTTGAGCGTCAGACAAGGGGTAACAACTCCCGTTGACCTGGCTAAGTAGCCCCCTGCCAACATGGGTACCCCCACTGTTGGGGCCAAAAATTCCAATTTTGCTGCTTTTTCTTTTAGCTCCCTCCATCTTAAGCGTCATACACTCTCGAGTTCAAGAAACAACCCGGATGTCCTTCAATCAAATTTTGGTCCTGCACCCCTATACCTGGCTCCCAACTCAACCTAACCCCGACACCTAAACCTTCTTTCTAACCTCCATCTCCCCACTACAACCCTATTCCGCAGGAAGTAGCCAAAGAGATTTCTTCACCCCTCATCCCTAAGACTAAGAGGTTGGAATGAAAGGTCGGTGAAGGGCACAGGAGCCACCACCCAAGTCACGTCCCCCGACCACGAGATGTCAACATTCTCCAGCCACGACATGGCACGATCTGGTGTCCCCACCCTCCCCACCCTCTAGTGTCACATTCTCTACCCAGACCCCCACTCCCCAAACCTATAAAAACTCCTTCCCTGCTCAACCAGGGCACTGGCCTCCACTCTGCGTAACCAATGAACCTCGCCTGGGAGCACAATAAAGCGCTTGCTTGTCAGAAACTTGGCCTGGCTCTCCATCTTCTAACTGCGCAGAAACCTTCCACCTTTTACGTTTTTCTGCTATTTTATGTAAGTTTGCTACCAACAGACTCCAGTCTCCTGCAGACTTCCCTTTACATCACTGGTACTTCTAGAAACTTAGAATTGCCATCATCCTGGAGCCCCCAAAGAGTCCAACACTGTCTTTCCTACTGTTAGGGGAAAGGAAGTCCTGAATGGATTACACAGATGGGTGTGTGGACTCCAACCCCACTCCAGACCACCAGGGTTCCAGAACCACAAAGCCGATAAGATGATTATCGAAGAGTGGATCACTGGGACCTGAGGGTAACGTTGAGCAGCCAGGCTGGCTATAAAACCAGAGAGGTGAGCGTTGGGCTCTCTCTTCCTTTGGAGCCATCTCACTTGACTTAGAGCCAGCTCTCAACGCGCCATTCCTTAGAAGATCTGGTAGGATGTTTACGGATTTGTATCCCTCTCTTTCCCTTGGTATTATTACTATTTTATTACCCTTCTTTCGAAATATAAAACCCATTAATAACTTTTGTCACGTGTACCTGAAGTTGGGACTTATTATAAAAGTCTTCTGAGTGCGCGGTGAGGACCCAGTGAGGGAAACCTCCGGCGACTCTGACCTGTACCCCAGCTCTTGTATGCGTAAATAAAATAAATGTTAAAAAAAAAACAACCTTGGATTCATCATACTTGGGTAAAATCTTAACGTTTAATAAGTGGACTGCGATGCCCCACTCTAACTTAACTTTAAAGTCCACCCAGGGGCCTCCCTGGTGGCGCAGTGGGTTAAGCAACGCACTATGAAGCAAATCGCAGTCACTGCAGCACGAGTTCCATCCCTGCTGCTGGCCAGGGAGGGGACCCACATGGCGCGGCAGACCTCTCCTGCCTTGCCCACTGCTCCCCTCAGCAATGTACTTCTGTTGATCTGCCTGTTCTGCTCCCTGCTCTCTGTGGTGAATCCTCTCACCACTCCCCCACACCTCTGGCCTGTACCCCAGCTCTTGTATGCATAAATAAATAAATCTTTTTTAAAAAAATAAAGCTCACCCAGCTTTTCCTGAGATCCTGACTAGCCTCACAGTGGTCGTGCTCGTAACACTTCATGTCTGTAGCAAAGCTAACAACTAGCGGCTTTCACTGGCCTTGCTGCTACTTACCGTCTGCACACAGCAAGCCAAACCTCCCGCTGAGTGCTCGGCTCTATGCCTTACTCCAGCTCTTCGAGGCTCCCCTGGCGGGTGCTGCCCTTACAAAGGACACATTCTTTTTAGCCCAAAAACTTGCTAACGATTTTGCTACTCATCTTGTGAGTAAACCTGAAATTCAATGGCCCAAAATGGCTGTACATGTTACTGAGGGCCCTTAGCCTCTGCTGTATTTCTCACTCTTCTCTTTAAACTTTAACATGTGCACATGTTAACCCAAATTTGTTTCCTCTGATCTAGGGAGTGGTCTTCAAGTTTAACAGCCTCCAAGAAAGAACAGCGGACAAAAACGCCTGTCCAGACACTCTCCCCTTGGCCTCTGCACGTCTTCCAAAAACCGGAAACGATACATAGCTCAGGGACTAATGTTAAGGAAACCGTATCCAGGCCCGTCAGGTAGGGCCAGCTCTCCTACTAGCAGGAAGCAGCTACAGGAGATGAATTGCCTCCCTTCAACTGTCCAAAAGATTCTGGGCTGGATATGGTCTGGGGAGGGGGGTGATAGAGGAGAATAGAGGAGACACCACAAGGTCAGGGACATGAACCACACAAGGAGGAAGGGGTAGGAGGGATTAGCATAAGCCCTAAGCAAGACCCTTAGGGGTCAATACCCAAATCAAGAAGAGCAACACCCAGATAAGGACCAGACTGCTATAGGGAGTATCAAGAGCACAGACATGAAGGGGAAGGAATAAGCCATCTACCCACAGAAATGAGCCCCTCCCTACCAAAAGATGATTAAAAAAACCCAAATGCCCAAAAATAGATGACTAGGTCAAGAAGGTGTGGTCCATATGCACAATGGAATTCTATTTGGTGCTCAAAAAAGATAAACTAGAGTCATTTGTAGAAATATGGATGGAGCTAGAAGGGATTATGCTCAGCGGAAATAAGTCAGAAGGCGAAAGAAAAATATTGGATGGTTTCACTTGTAGGAGGAATATAAAGGAACAAAAAAAAGGGGTTCAAGGTAAAGAACAATAACAATAAAAACAACAACAGCGCAAGAACAAAAAGGCAAAGACCAATCAGAGGCACTTTGTGGGGCAGAAGGGGGAAGGGCCAGGGATGAGGGCAGAAAGAGTACAAGGGAGTGAGGTGATGGGGCACTGGTGAAATGGTGGTGGGAATACTGTGGGGACTACAATTGATGTCAAATATATATAAATTTTAAAAAAGATGATAAAAATCTAATGGTGCCCTGTGGGCAATGGCCGTGCACCACCTGGCTCAGGCTGAACTTTGTGCCTGACGGTAGACGAAAGCACCTGCGTACTGAGGGCACGCCCTCTAGATCCGGGACAGGGTTTCTGGGAACATGAGGTCTCTGGCTGTGCAGACAAAAAGCCACATCTTCAGGGAACTGTGAGATTGGGAGTAAACAGGGAGGTCCGGGTCCGTGTGAGGGCTTGTCTGGTATCGCCACACGCAGGACATACCAAGAAAAGTAGACACAGATACAGAGAATAATTAATCCAGCTGTCACTGCTCACTTGTGGGAAAATGAGTTTTATAAACGGGAGACAAAAAACAAACTTGCACTGCACGCAGGCCACTGCAGCCCCGTCTGGTTTGTTCTTCACACCCGCGTCCCAGGTCCAGGATTCGCTAGAAATCCATACTGCCCCACAACGGGGCAGCCGTCCTTCTGCCCACCTGTGACTGTGCAGGCGCTTCTCTCCACGCTCTCCTCTGCAGGGCAGCAGCCTCCTGCCTGCCCGTGACCTGCACCTGCCGGGGCTTCTCTGCACCGACCTCCCTCAGCAGAGGCAGCTCTCCTCAAGGCCGCCCCCCTGCGACCACGCGGGCCTCTCTCAGCACACCTGTCCCTTCGGGGCAGCTCGTCCTGCCGCTTGTGTCCATGCAAGTGTCCTTTACTCTTCTGTCCCTTCCCCTAACCTTTTTGTAAATAATAGAATAAAAGAACAACTAAGCCCCACTCCTTGCCCAGCAGGTGAGTTTGGGAGGCTTGGATGAAGGCAATGGAAGGGGTTGCCATAGCCCTGGTCCTTATGCTGGTGACCTGACCCATGTGTCAGGACACACGGGAGACTACAACAGAAGCCAGTCAGTGATGCCCGGAGCATAAAGCCTCGGGACCCTCTCTCTGCGCAGCAGACCCCTCCTGTCTGGCCCGCTGCTACTCTTTGCAGTGTATTTCAATAAATCTGCCTGTTCTCTACTCGGCCTGGTGAATTATTTTATCCCCTGCCTCCAGCCTACACCCCGATTCTTCCCCACAACACAGCCTGGGTCAGTAAGGACTCAGCTTGCTCCCCTCTACACACTGCTACATAGCCTTCTCGTAGCCTTCTCGGGAAGACGCCACCCCGTCCCTTTCACCCGCTCCCTTCTCCGGGGAGAGGCCTCTGGTCCCACCACTCAGTCCTCATAACCAGGTGTCTGCCTGTGGCCCACCTCCCTCAGTTGTGAAAGAACATCTGAGGCGGCGGCGTGGTGGTAACTAACATGGCTGTCCTGTGTGAGGTGCCAGCCACACGCCTAAGAGCAGCTGTCCTGAGCCTCCCTGGTGGTGCAGTGGGTTGAGCAAAGCACTATGAGGCAAACCGCAGCCACTGCAGCACGAGTTCGATCCCTGCTGCCGGTCGGGGAGGTGACCCACATGGCACAGCAGACCTCTCCTGCCTCGCCTGCTGCTGCCCTTAGCAGTGTATTTCAGTCTGCCTGTTCTGCTACCCACCCTCTCTGGTGGATCCTCTCACCCCCCACACCTCTGGCCTGTACCCAGTTCTTGTATGCATAAAGAAATCTTTACAATAATAATAATAAAAAAAAGAGCAGCTGTCCTTACACAACGGAAGAAACCGCAGCTCCATGAAATGACCTGACATGGTCACAGGCTAGTGCCTAGCAGAGCTGAGTGTGAACCCAGGTTATGAATGTGCCCCAGCCCCTCATGCTGACAGCACTCCTATGGGTCTTGGAATCTCCCGGGGCGCCCCCCGCAGGCAGTGTCCCAGGAAGCATTTCTCTTTCAGGGCCATGTGGACCTCGCTTGAGGGTGGGGCTGAACTTGGACAGACATCTTACAGTCACCCAAGGACACCGATACTGGACTGCAGCCAAAGGCCGCTAGCTCCTCCCTTTTACCTGGGACTTTGCACCTGTTCTGGAATGGCCTTATTGCACGGAACAGGGCAGTAAGATTCGTGCCTCTCCTGGCCCATGAGCTATGGAAGTCCCGGGGCATCACCTCTTCCCTTCCCACTCTTGCTCACAGTGGAGAGGAAACATTAAGATTCCTCTAGAGACAGGGAGGCCAGACCAGGCCTCCTCCCAGGGAAGAAGCACCAGGAAGGGGCCCAGAGCAAAGGACTGGGCTCTCCCTGGGACACCCCTTCCTTTGGAAGCCACTACTAGACTCCTGGCCAAGGCAAGAACCATCCCTCTGCCGGGGGCTCACTCTGCCCCACTGAGCCCAGGGGTGTAAGCTGTTAGAGAACCAGCCAGGCGGTCACAGAGGAATGCTGCTCCCAGGCCTGCTGCTGCCTCAGCCAGTTCCCTGACAGACCCTCTGCCTCACTGGCCCCACTCCCCTCTTCCCAGAGAAGCTTCATTCCCAGGAGTCCCCCCCTCCACTCAGGCCAAGGGTCCAACTGATGCTCCCAAACTGCCCACAGCGGGAGCCTCCCTGACCCTCCCCCAGGGCCCTCCAGGAAGCAGAGGCAGACTCAGGGGAAACAGGAACACACTGTCCTTTATTTGCATTTCTCAGAATACTGTACAAAGGGAGTAAAAATCCTATTCACACTTTGCTTAGAAAGATTTTGAGGTGAAAGTTCCCTATGATACATGGGATGGGGGCAGGGGGTAGAGGGACCAGGAGGCAGAAAACAGTGAGACCTGCTTCCCCCCCCCTCAGGGCCTGGGAGGGGACAGAGGCATCACACCTTTTCCAAAATAATACTCTAGTCAGCCAGGAGAAGGTGCCAGCGCCTTGCCAGCACTGCTCCGCTCCGCCTCTCTTCTGCCATCTCGAGTGAGGACACGGCACTTGCAGGTGCCAGCAGGGCCCAGGCAGCACCCAGCGGCCACCACTGTGTGGGGCTGCCTCACAGCCCACACTGTACACCATGCACACCAAAGAGGCCAGGCCCCACACAGGTCCACACAGGAGGGCGTGAGGTGAAGGGCTGCGGCAAGGCCCACCATTTGCCATCCTGTCCAGTCTCCCAGGCCCCTCACAGCACCGCTGAAGGCACTGTCAAGAGCCTGGGCTCTTGCTGACTCCTGGGCCTCCCACTGTGAGCCCCTCACTCAAAAGCAGGGGCTGCAAACCACAGCAGCCCCCCTTCCTACCACCAGTCCATTCTCTAGGTAAATGAACTCCTGGGCCTGCTCCCCTCGCTGACTACTTCCCAACGGGTGAGCCTGGGTATAGCTTGTCCCCACCCTTTGTCCCTCCCTTGCACCAATCTCTGCTGCTCACCAGCCCCCTAACCCACTGCTGCTCCCCTTAGCACCCCCACCTCCCTCCGGGCCAGGATGGCAGGGCTCTGAGCTGGCCCCACCACCTCCCCTTACCCAGGTGAGCCATGGGGAGCAGCCAAAACCATGAGCCTTGGAGCGGACAGTTCTCCCCGGAGGGTGAGGCAGCGCCACAAGTTAGCTTCCCTGCACACCACACGCACGCGTGTCATCCTAAAGGCCTAGCAATTAAAGTGACACCATGAAGAAGCCGTACCGTCCACTCTGCTCCCCTCACAGGGATTAAAGTGCTTTAGTGGTCTGAGGATGAGCAAGTGAACAGGGGACTTCCCTGGCCTCTTGTCCCCACCTCACAGATCTGTGCAGTCCCAGAGCCCAGCTCATTCCATGACCACCCCCACAAGTCTCTATTCAAAAGGCAAAAGGAAAAGATAAAGTTAGAAGAGGTCAGAGCCCCAGGGGGGCCCACCCCAACCCCACTACAAGCTACTTCAACTCCGCTACTGGGGAGGTTGGGGAAACTAGGGCCCAGAGGCACAACCCCGTCTCTGGCAGCGTCCAGAGGTGCCTTCTGTCTTCAGCGTCACAGCGCAGCTCTCGCTCACCCGCCATGCAGGGCGGGGAAGGGCTGCACCCTCAGTACTTGTTGATTCCAAAAATCCGGACCCCGTGGAGCTGGGGCAGCTTGGGGATGAGCACACTCATCAGGGACACGGTGTTGAGGACAAAGTGGATCTGGTCGTACTTGGTATAGAAGCTGGTGAGGAAGTACCTGGGGGGAAGGGGGAGTGGTGTAAGACTTTTGGAGGACCCCTTCCTCCCTCCCTTCTTGGGGTGTGGGGAATGGAGGATTCCTGACAGTAGAGGAGTGAAGGGAAAGGCCCCAGAACAGGACTACAATGGCAAGATGGCCCCTGAAAAAGAGCTCCCTCCAGACCCAGCCCCTTCTTCTACCCCTGCCTGTGGGCCTGGGTCTCCAGCAGAAGGAACCTGAAGAAAACAGGGCCAGGGAGGCCCAGGTCTGCACCCAGTACAAGAGCCAGGGGTACTGCAACTCCCCTTCCTCTAGCCAATGCCAGGAGCTAGTGCTGGCGTGGGGTTTAAGCCTCCCTAAGCACCGGCCCCCCAGTCATTGGCCTGCCTACTGGCCTCCTCCCAAGGTACTCACAGCACAATGGGGGTGATGGTCAAGAACTTCCGAGAGGCTGTGAACTGGACCCCGTAGTCCATCTGCTCCCAGTGGGTAAGCAACCTCGCCTTGCCTTGGTCCGGCGTCTCGAAGGGCGTCCCCTTCACCGTGTGCAGGAAGATGTACATGCCCTGGGGGAGGGGCCTTCGTTAGAGGACTCAGAAGGCACGAAGGCCTGCGGCTCAGCAATTCCACCTACCATAGAGCGGGCCCTGGGTGAGCCACGGCCTCTTCTGCAGCCAAGGGGATGTGGGCCAGAGAGGAAGGGTAGGCCCGGCATGGGGAGGAGAGAGCCACAGAACCGGCAGAAGCTGCCTGTGCCCAGCGGTAGCTGCCCTGTGCCAGCTGGGAGGGCAAGTTAACTGGAAGGGGCCAGGCCCCTGCTCATCCACCAAGAAAGAACAAGGGAGCGAGCAAGTGTGAGGGAGTAGCAAGGGGCTAGAGTGGAAAATGATGTGAGATCCCCTCTTGGGAAAGGGTCATTTCGGCACCTAGGTCCTGGGCACACTTTGGGGGTCTCACATTCAGCTCCCTCAGCTTCCAGGTCCACGAGCCACCCCATCCTGGCAATGTGGACAAATCTACAGATTCTACTCCTCTTAGCAGAGTGGGGGGTGGGCAGAGGCACAAGCTGGGCCCAGGTTCTGGTGATAGACGCTGTCAGGACACGGCTCTGACGCCTGGCCTGGTCTGGGGGACTCTCCTGCCCCTCAGCCCCGCAAAGATCAGCCCGTGCGGCCGGGCCGGCAGAGGCAGCCTCACCATGTTGTGGATGAGGTTGGTGAGCGTCCAGACGACAGGGACGCTCACGAAGGGGATGCTGAGCAGCACGACGTGGAGAAGCCCGATGGCCAGCACGTAGGACAGCCAGATGCCGCGGCTGTTCATCACCCGCGTATTGGGGTTCACCTCGCTGTGCGCCGTGCCCACGTTCATCCTGCCGCCCCTCTCCTGCCGCTCTTCTACAAACAAGTAGCAGAGGTGAGCCAGGACGGGCCTTCTCCCCGACCCTCAGACCCTCCAAATGCTGCAGGAAGGACACTGCTCTCCCCGAGAACTCCAGGCAGTTCTGTTCTGATCCCCAAGCACAGTCTGTTCATCTTCCACAGCTGCGCTGGCGTAAACACCAGGCTGCCCTGACATCACCTGATCAGGACTCTAGGCCCTAGGTCATCAAGAGGCATCCAGGCCCAGAGCAAAGAAAACATTGCCCAGTTTCACAGGGCTCTTCCCACAAAGCCCAAGAAGGAGAAGAGAGGCCTGCCTCCAGAGTCACTTGGCACAGCCGCAGCTGTACTGAGGGCCTGAGGTGGGCCCTTCCCAGAAGGAGTAAAAGGAAGTGGCTGTGGAACAGGGAGCAGTAGAAGAAATATTTGGGGGTCACTGCTTCTCCCCCAACCCTGACCTAGAATAAAGGACAGGGTACAAAGAGGAGAAAGGGAAGAAAAGAGAAAAACAGACTAGAAAAACAGAAAAACCTTTGCCCAGACCTGGAAGACTCCTTCTTGGTGACACAACCCATCCAGATGTTTTACCCATTTGGCAGCCAATCACTCTACCCCTCGTGACGCCACGCAATGTGCTGCCAAGCCACCCAGGCTCCTTTCCCCACCAGAGGGAAGGCGAGGACAGAGGCCAGGGTCAACTCTACAGCTCCCACGGGGAGCTGGAACCCACATCAACACCCTCCTCCTAAGGACACAAAACCACGCCTGTAGCCTCTCCTGCCTCCTTTCCTGTCTGCCCCACTCACCCTCACCTGGGCCTCCTCCCCTGGCCCCAGCTTCCAGGTAGAAGTCAGCACCATGCCCACAGCGCCACAGGCAGAAACCCTGAAGCAGGGGATCAGGTGGGCAGCCTCTGATGCCCAAGAAACAATGCAAAGTTCCTGCATGCAGGCAGCGAGGGGATAAGCGCTCCTGTCCAAAGCTCAGCTGTCCCCAATCTCTGAGGGCCCTGTGACCAGCAGGAGCTGGAAACAGATGGGGCCTTTGTACTGGCTCACCTCCCTAGATGTGGGAGGGTCCTGCCTGATAAAAGACCCTGAGGTCATCACCATGGGAGCAGCAGCGAGTGTGCGTGTGTGTTTCTCTCTCTCCTAGAGATGCAGAAAGGGACCCAGGTGGGGGTATCCTGGAAGTTCCCAAGTCAACGTGCACCCTGATGTACCCAACCCCCTCAGACTCAGTTGCTATCTATCTCCAGCTCGGATGGCAGCCAAGCCTGCAGAGCCAGAATTCTCAAGGATCACTTCCTGACTTCCAGGATAATGGGAACAGGTTTCCTCGGAAGCCCTGAGCTTTGAGATCTCAGGGGAAATGTGACCCACACACAACACACCTTCCCAACATGCAAACATTCATGAGATGGCCCAGACTGCCTCCTAGATGCAATGCTCCTGGGGCCCATCAGGTTGGATAATTGGGCCGAACAGAAACCCAAGGAACTAGAAAACCGGAGCTGGCTCTCTTTTACCTTCCCAGGGCCTTAGGGCTTCAGTTACCTTAACACAGCTCCTGGGACACATATGACATAAAATACACCGCCCTTGCGGAGGCTGGCTGAGAAGTGAGGGCTCTGCAGGACTTACCATTGACTAAAGAGAAATAGCTCCCCAAGTTTGACCAGAGACCTCTACCCTTCCCCACTTCTCCCTAACCTAGACTTACAAGGGCACCTCCAGCCCACCCAAAGACCCTGTCCGAGAACATGCAGAGTGCCAAGGGAGTCCCAAGAGCCCTGTTGAACCCCAGATCATCCTACATTCCTCTCAGTCTATAAGATGGCATCTAACAAAGCCTGAGAAGTCCAAGTAGGGCATGGACCTAGGACGTGGCTAACACCCTGGACATTAGATGCCATAAGAGCAGAAAGTGTCAGGAGACCCAACAAAAGAGATCAATATACTGAGACAAGACCGGCAGCCAGGACACACTCTCAATGACACTTGTGGAACTAAAAGTACATATTACTTAGTAAAATAACTATCTGCCCATCTCCCAGAAGAGGAGAAATGGGGAAGGAGGTATGGCAAAGGTAGAGTAAGTGTATAGCAGCTGAGCTGAGAAGTTCTGCTGCCACAGCTGGCAGGTGGCTGCCCGTGCCAGTCCCTGATGTGGTTTCATAACCTGCCTCAAACCAGAGCCTGCAGCAAGTCTGTTCTATTAACCACCTTCTGACTGGCAGGCTTTCCCACTCCTTCTCTCCTCTCCCCCCTGGCTCCACACACAAATTTCCCGGCCCAGCCTGTCTGTCAGGCACCCAAGACCAGAACGTGCCCCAGGTCAGCTGCCAGATAAAGGCTTCTCATTCTCTCCCAAAGTAAGGGCAGCCCTTGAAGCGGCAAACCTTCTACCTTCTGGATGAAAAGTACAAAATATCCAGGCCTGCGATCTGGACCTTAAAGGGGAGTCCCAGGCAGCAAGCTACAAGGCCATTTGTATTTACCGACCCCACCCCCACCCCAACCCAAAGGGGACACAGCCATTTACCTCTCAGCTGGGGCCCACCACCCTGATTCTGGAGAGCGGCAAAAAAAGATCAGATCGACGCCGAGTACCGGGGCACCAGAGCGAACACCAACCAGCCCCGGGAGAGCGTGAAGAGAGGAGGCGGAGTCTTCACTATTGTTGGGGTTTTCTAAGTGGAACCTTAAGCCGAAGGGGGGAGGGGTATCCCCCGCTTCGCTCCCCAATGTGGGACCTCGCACTCCGAGCCTGGCAGGGTCCAGAGCCCCACCCCCCACCTCCACGCGTACACCCAGCCCTGGAGGCAGCCAAACCTTTCTCCCCAATATCCAGCCGCTCTCCGGCCCCCACCCAGAACCGGAGTGCTCCTTTCAGACGCCCCATCCCGGGCCTCCCGCCCCCACTTGCCTCTTTGGATGCCCCTCCGACTGACGTACCCCCTCGGCTGATGCACCCCCTCCACCTCCGCTCACCCAGTCCGAGTCCCCTCCAGGCTAGGGCTCCTCCCCTGCAGCTCCCACCTCCATTCCCACCCCGTCTCTAGCTCCAGAAGCCTCCTGGTTGGGGCACACAGAGGTCTCCCGTCCGGACTCACCGTGCGGGCCCGGAGGTCTAGGGACCAGGACGGGTGCCCGGGGACGGGGGCCTCTGCTGCTCCAGCAGCTGTAACAACCCACCACGGCAGCTACCCCGCTGGCAGCTCCGGCCGAATCGGCGCCTTGCGCCGGCCCCCGCGACGTCACAGCCCAGCGTCGTCCCGCCCCATGCCTCCTGGGAGTTGTAGTTTCTCCTCTGCCCCACTCCCGACCCGCCCGGCGCCTCCTGGGAATTGTAGTATTTTCCTCTCACAGCAGATGCGGTCTCGCAGGGCTGTGGGGCCGCACAATGGGACGTGATGCTACGATCAAATGGTATTCCTTTAGTACGTAACAATCCCTGCTTTTGCGTCTCTACACTTTAAGCGCGATTTGCTGTTGCCGGGTTTTGTCGATGAGGAAACTGAGTTTTAAGCCACTTGTCATAGGTTCCCATTTGGTACCGACCTGTCTCGGAACCCAGCGATTCTGATCCCAGGCCATAATTTTCCGTAATACCTTGCTGCCGCCGCCCTGGCAGATGACTGGCTCCTCCAGAAACAGATGAGTCCCCTCCTTTTCCCTGCCCAACTCGTCTTGAAAGCAGGCTCTTGGAGACTTCGGTTAGGATGGGAGTCTGGAGCACAGAGAATGCTGTTCTTCGTCCTGAGCCTGTCTGCTCTTTTGCAGATACACCTGACCCCAGCTGGCCTGGATCGGGCCACATCCTTGGCCTCCCGCATTAAACGTTCGAAGAGGCCAGTCTGGGGAGACTCCTTTCCAAATCCCAACCCCAGGTCAGCTGGTGTGACTTTGGGTGGGAACTTCCACCTTTTGGATCTGCAGTTTTCAAGTCTGTATGCTCTAAAGACAGGGGCACCGATTTTACTGCCAGATAAGCACAGCGTAGGCACTCCTGAACCAGCATGTGACCCAGAGCAAGTAACTTGTCTTAATCTCCAGTCCTACACCTGTGAAACCCTACCTCAGTTGTGTGAATTCAAAACAATGTGTGTAAAGCACCTGCTGCTTTGTAGGAAGCTATTCTGTAGAAGTTTGAACTAAGTGACTGGAGGACTTGTGTCACTCCCACGGGTCATGTCACCAAGAGGCTTTGTCTGAATAGTTTCCACTGGGCAAATTCGGCTGCTGAGTGTACTGTGTGCATGTGAGGCTGGACTGGCAGGACCACATGATGTCCTGACATCAACGTGACTGACTGGAAACACCTGAAATGAACATGAAGGCACAGAAAGAACACTGGCCCAGGAAGAACACTGGCCCACTGCTCTCCAGGGGACTGCCAGGAAACAGTTGTCACAAAGCTAGAGTAGGGCCCCAGAAGCACCTAGTGGGCACCAGGTAGGTGGATATTTGAACTCTGAACCATTCAGAGCTGGACAGGAAGCTTCTTGAATATTCCAGTGCCAATGACTCAAAAGCTCTCATCCCAAGACCTAAACAGTGACCCCAGTCTGAAAAAGTTCTGCCTGTGTCCTCCAGATATTTTTCATGTTTTGTGGAAGCTCATTTCCTATTAGCTGGCTCTTGAAAGACAGAAGAAAACAAGTGAGTGTTGTCCTGTCCACAGAAACCTCCCCAGCCCTGAGACAAAAGGATATCTCTGTTTTTTCTAAAGTGAGCCTGCTTGACTCCTCCTGACTTTTCCTAAGCTGCTTCTATGCTCCATCAAATTGATGGAACTCTCTGGATACTTGCCAGTTTCCTCATGTCTGTGTGAAGTTCATGACCCAGACTGGATCCATGTCTCAAATAGTTCTCTGACTAATGCATAGTCTAACGGAAAGCTTACTGGGCAGGCCCTACCCTATTAATAACTTCTGTTATCACAGTATTTTCACAATGGGTTTGAGCAGAATTCAAACTCACTCTAGGTTTGTGGTAAATTGTGGGTCACTTTCTACTTAATGTAACCTGGGTCCCTGTCATATCTTTTAAAGATTTATTTATTTATGCATACCTAAACTGAGATACAGGCCAGAGATGTGGGGGGGTGGTGGTAAGAGGATTCACCATAGACAGAGCGAGCAACAGGACAGACTGACTAAATATACTGCTGAGAGGAGCAGCAGGTGAGGCAGGAGAGGTCTGCTGTGCCATGTGGATCACCTCTCTGGCCAGGGATTGAACTCGTGCTTCAGTCGCTGCAGGTAACTCTGTAGTGCTGAGACTTAACCCCTTGCACCACCATGGAGGCCCCTCTTCCTCCTTTTCTAGCTCTCTACCCTCATAATTACCTTGTCTTCATCAATTATCCTTCAGCCATGAAAGACCTAACTTCTGAGAGTGAGTGACAGCTCACCGATGTGGTGTGGGGTAATGCGGACAGATAGTTGGAAGTATATGCCAAGAAGTAGAAAAATGCATCAGGCCTCGGAGCCATGACTGTGCTTCTGGTAGCATATTCTGGTAGCATAGAATTGCTTTCTGTGTACTCTCTGTAGAGACAGAAGTAGCATTCAGCATTACTTGTAATAATGGGAGACCCAAAGCAACCTCCTTCTCCCTCCCCACCCCCGAAAAAAAAGCATGGTATAGCCAGCCATTGAACGTAGCTGTGGGACGTCATGTAGTGCATGCCTACATGGCAGCATGGGAAATATTTGCTAGGTTAGGTTAGAATGGCATGAGCATTCCCCAGGAATGCACTCAGCAAACTCTAGAATAAGGGAGAATAAGACAAACACCTACCTCCCTTTGAAAGGAATAAAGGAGAAGGAGAGACTTACAGATTACACATTACAACCAAAAGTCTAATTTGGATATCCATTCAAGCAAATCAACTTTTTTTTTAAAGGATTTTATTAAAGTAGCAAGGAAACTTGAATACTGATAATCCAAGCTGATGACACTAAGGAATTATAAACTTTAAGGTATGGTATGGTATTGTAACTATTTTATTTTAATTTTTTTTATTAAAATATTTTAAAATTTACATATACTTGCCATTAATTGTAATCCCCATGTATTCCCCATCACCATCTCACCAGTGCA